>JBBGZY010000022.1:1725000-2085000 GCA_037952925.1 Lithobates clamitans
GGCTGTGGAGCATGTCTTCCATATGCTGCATGTGGTCCTGAGAATCTGCATGTTGAGACTCAAGAGCCTGATTTGTGCCCTTACCTCCTCTATTCCCTCCCGTAAGACACCTATGAGCTGTGCCAGCATCTGCTGGATTTCAGCCTTCGTAGGGAGTGCCTGGAAAAGTCAGTGGATATATGTTTCCTCCACCAAAGCAATGCTGCTGTGAGTGGGAGACAGCTGAATGAAGTGGTATCATTGGGGACAGTATGGCAGAATCTGGACCCCCTGGCTGTTGCAGCCTTGCATCTGCAGCGCCCTGACAGGGCAGTGCGGGGGTGCTGCTGGTGTACTGTGATAGATTCAGTGTGTTGTGGCTGCAACTGTGCCATATTGGGGGGCTCAGATGGGAGTGTGTTTTCATATACAGAGAGGTATCTTGTTATATATGAGTCCTGCAGAGTGCTCAATGCTCCCAGGACCTTTCCCCTCTTTGGCATTGGCTGCAGGAGCTGGTAGGTATGGCAGTCTGCTGTGTTTGCCCCCTCAGTTTCACAGAGCTCAGGCCAGAGACATCTTCTGTCATAATTAAGCCACAGCCCGGCAAAAAGCATGTTTGACAGCAAAAGAGTTAAACTTGCCATCTACCCAAACCAAAAATTAAACATGTGGACTGACCTAAACTATAAAATTGAACTCAAGGCAAGCAGCTAAATTCACAGTTACTGTTTTGCCTGTCCAATTATTTTCTTATTGATTGAACTAGATGGACCTATGTCTTTTTTTCAACTTGACTAACTAGATTTATAATTCTGTGTTACCAGTTTTGGGATCCATGTATCCCAGACAGCACAGCAAAATTCAGCATGGGCTAAAATTGGTCAACAACACTAGTCAATACACAACCTGGCCTAAAGCTCATTTCCTGACAATTACCCCACAACTTATTTCTGTTACTTTAAAAAAAAAAGTAAGTTAAATGCCAACTTTTGCTAACTAAATGCATTGGCACATGATATTCTTATCTCTTATTTTCTTCCAAACAGAGGAGGAGGGTTCTTTTTTGGGTGTCCATGAGGCTACCTGGGTGAAGTGGAGACTTCCTATTGGCTGTTCAGTAATGGGGTACTCTCAGGTTCCAGAAGACTCCACAGCATGATGACATTACAAAATTGAGACAAGGCATAGACCCCAGTGCTTGATCACTGGTTGTCACTCATGGGGATTCAGTGAGGATTGAAAGAGTGTGAGCGAGAGGTTGAAAGAGTGAGGTGGGAGTGAGTTGAAAGAGTAGGATGATAGGGGGGTTCAATTTTGCAAAGAGATTGACTTCAAAGACTGGACAATAAGTGGACAGCAGCATGCTGATAAAGTCATCCTTCTGCTAACTCCAATGTATATTGCTGTTATATGTTTTCTGTCAGCAAATGTACAAGAAGCAGAGCATAACTGATTCCTAGTAGTGGTACCTCTGTCTATTATATGACCATGTATTGAATACATAATTGCATTAATTGTTTTTTTAGCCTGAACTACATAAAATACGTGAGATAAACTGATATAATCATAGATTTGATTGTTAGATTGTCTATAGGATATATATTATATAATCTGACAATTAAATCTATGATTGTCTCAGTTTATCCCAAATACAGTATTATTTTATTTGTATTAAATATATATATAATATTATTATTATACAGAATATTTACAGGATTGTGCCAACAGTTTGCGCAGTGTGTTATATGTATGTGTGTGTATATCTATCTATCTATCTATCTATCTATCTATCTATCTATCTATCTATCTATCTATCTATCTATCTATCTATCTAGTATCTCACAAAAGTGAGTACACTCCTCACATTTTTGAAAATATTTTATTATATAATTTTATGCGAGAATACTGAAGAAATTACACTTTGCTACAATGTAAAGTAGTAAGTGTACAGCTTGTATAATAGTGTAAATTTGCTGTCCCCTCAAAATAACTCATCACATAGCCATTAATGTCTAAACTGCTGGCAACAAAAGTGAGTGCACCCCTAAGTGAAAATGTCCAAATTGGGCCCAATGAGCCATTTTTTCTCCCCGGTGTCATGTGACTCGTTAGTGTTACAAGGTCTCAGGTGTGAATGGGGAGGAGGTGTGTTAAATTTGGTGTTATCGCTCTCACTCTCTCATACTGGTCACTGGAAGTTCAACATGGCACCTCACGGCAAAAAACTCCGAGGATCTGGAAAAAGAATTGTTGCTCTACATAAAGATGGCCTAGGCTATAAAAAGATTGCCAAGACCCTGAAACTGAGCTGCAGCACCGTGGCCAAGACCATACAGCGATTTAACAGGGCAGGTTCCACTCAGAACAGGCCTCGCCATGGACGAACAAAGAAGTTGAGTGCACGTGCTCAGCATCATATCCAGAGGTTGTCTTTGTGAAATAGACGTATGAGTGCTGCTAGCATTGCTGCAGAGGTTGAAAAGGTAGGGGGTCAGCCTTTCAGTGCTCAGACCATACACCGCACACTGCATTAAATTGGTCTGCATGGCTGTCATCCCAGAAGGAAGCCTCTTCTAAAGATGATGCACAAGAAAGCCCACAGTTTGCTGAAGACAAACAGACTAAGGACATGGATTACTGGAACCCTGTCCTGTGGTCCGATGAGACCAAGATTAACTTATTTGGTTCAGATGGTGTCAAGCGTGTGTGGCAGCAACAAGTGTGTCTTGCCTATAGCAAGCATGGTGGTGGGAGTGTCATATATAAACAAATATATACCGCGCTGTCTCAAAAAAAAAAAAAAACTAAAGCAGCCAGCACAGCAGTGGATAAAGTTGCAAAAATGACAAATAGGGTGAAATGTGCAGCGCTTATGTGATCATATAAACCATAACAAATAATATTAGTACAGAAAACTTGAATAATAAATAATGTGCTCAAAAATACTCCAAAAATACTCCAAGCAGTCCTCTATTATGACATGTGATGTCTATAAACAGAGTAACTTGTGATGTCCAAAAAAGAAAAAAGTCAGTGACAAGCTTCAGTCATGTGTGATGATAATCCTCAACCACATGTGGATATAATATAGTGACAGTCTTTAACTTCAAATATGTATGATGTAATAACAGTTAATAGTGGGTCCACCACCAAAGACACCAGAAGCTGCTTACCAGAGGGATTGAACTCAAATAGGTGTACACCTAGTGAGTCAATCAAGCTTTGTGGTATAATATACCAAGGGGATCAGATGCTCTATCCAGATATGACCTCCAGATGGACCTCCGAACAAGTGTAAGGTATGGATGGACTCAGTAGATATAGGCAGTCAGCCCCATAATTAAAAGAAAGAGGAAGGCATATAGTGTAACTCCGTATGGGAATTTTAATGCATAAAAAGCAAAGGAAATACACTCACGTGTTTAGCAGTAAAATCAAGCGCTTGTATAAAAGAAGACAGTGGTCTCAGCATATCCTTCCGACGCGTTTCGACTTAGAAGTCATCATCTGGGGTGCTGGACCACTGTACTGGCTGAGTATTTATAGGTACTGGTTACCCCCATAACAAGTGGCAGCTTGAAAGTGCAAATTATGGAGATTACTTCCTGTTTCCTCCAAAATGGCGCCCGGGCTTGCATTCCAAGCCTCGTTTTCATGTGTAGAGGAGGATTACTTCCTGGTTCTGCCAAAATGGCGCCCGGACAAGAGTTCCAAGCCTCATTTTAACATGTGAAAGAGGATGTGACATCATGTGGAACAGTGACTGGTTTAAACAGCCAAAAACATGGCACCGCTATTTTCGGGGACATATAGGGGCAGATGTGGCTTAAAACGGCACAATGTCCGGTGTATATAACCTACAACATGGCGCAGTTTGTATTGTGCTCTAGCCTGAACATGGGCAGTGGCGTAGCAGCCAGCACTCCCACCCAGCAGCAAAAGGGCCGCCGGTTCGAATCCCAAGATTCCATGTGGGGGGTAGAAAAAAATAAATAAAATAATGTAATATATATAAAAAATATATATGATACTAAGGTGTGACAAATGATGGCACCCCTCAGAAAGGACACGTTATTGGTTGGATCAAGCTGATATTTGTGATAGGGACCAAACCAGTATATATTCAAATATACAATCTAAAACATATGTTATAAGAATTTAATAAAAATACCTTCATAAAAACATTTAAAAATACTTTTAAAAAAACCTCTCATAAAAGACATTCTAATAGGTACCAACTGGACCCTAAAGTACCGGAAATAGAGAAAAGGCATCATGCTTGGTTGATAAAAGCATTGATGTCCCATTCTATGTTCAACCCAAAAGGGGAGTAGGTCTGCAATTGGTGGATCCAATAAGTCTCCAAACGAGAGACTCCCCTTGTCTTAGCTCCTCCCCTCCAAGGAGGTGTATATTTATCTATGACAAGAAATTGAGAACCAGTAGGATCTCGTCTGTGATGCTCTCTATAATGTTGAGGCACATTATGTTTGATGTCACCACTTTTTATTTTAGCGATATGCTCGCTGACTCTAACAGAAAAAGCTCAAATTGTACGGCCCACATACTGCTTCCCACAGGGGCAGGTAATCAGATAAATGACATGTGTGGTAGCACAAGTGCAGAATGTTTTAATGGGATATGTACAATTTGTAGTGTTCGATTTAAACTCGAGGCTTTTACGTCTACCACAGGAATTGTATTGACATACAGTGCATTTTTTGCAGGGAAAATAACCCACTAAGTTGTGAAAAAAAGAAGGTCGTATGGGGGGATTTATGATATTAGGTGCAATTTTTCCCTGCAAAGAAGGCACACCTCTAAAGATGACCTTAGGTTGTTCTGGGAGTATTTCCTTTAAAACACGGTCATTCCTAAGTATATCCCAATGTCTGTAAATGATGTTTTTGATTTCTCTGTGTTGGACTGAAAAAGTGGTGAGCATAGAGCATTTAAAGGAGCTTTCTTGTTCACGAGGAGGTTTTGGTGTCAGCAAAGATTTTCTATCAATTGCAGCCACTCTATTTATTTCTGAGGTTAACGATGTTGGGTCGTACCCCTTTTCTATAAATCTGTCCCTCAGTGTTGATGCTTGAGTGAAATAGTTGTTTACATCTGTGCAATTCCTGCGCAATCTCAGGAACTGATTACGAGGCACGGACTGTAACCAGGATTGGTGGTGACAGCTGTCAACTGGTATAAAGCTATTGCGGTCAGTATTTTTGAAGTAAGTTTTAAACTTAAATTGGCATGAGACCATCTCGATTTCGAGATCCAAAAAGTGAATTTTAAATGAACTAAATTCATATGTCAACGAAATCCCCCGATCGTTGTCATTTAAAAACACAAAGAAATCCCTGAGGGTTTCGGGGGTGCCATCCCATAGGAGGAGGATGTCGTCTATATATCTGGCCCACAGTACCAATAAGGGCCTGTGTTCAGAATAGATGACATCCTCCTCCCATTTTGCCATAAAAAGGTTGGCAAGGCTAGGGGCAAATTTGGCCCCCATAGCCACACCCTTCTGTTGCAAGAAAAACTTTTGGTCAAACCAGAAGTAGTTGTGTTTGGTAGCAAATTGTAATAGCTCAATAATATATTCACTTTGTTTATTGGTAATGGAATGGTCTCTGTTCAGAAAATGTGTGACCGCTTCTATACCTCTGGTATGGGGGATACAGGTGTCACACCTTAGTATCATATATATTTTTTATATATATTACATTATTTTACTTATTTTTTTCTACCCCCCACATGGAATCTCGGGATTCGAACCGGTGGCCCTTTTGCTGCTGGGTGGGAGTGCTGGCTGCTACGCCACTGCCCATGTTCAGGCTAGAGCAATGTGTGGATGTATTATATTGTTTTTCATTTTTGCTGCCAGAGGGTGATACCTTGTAACTTAGTGTATTAATATACATGTCCTTATGACAAACTGCGCCATGTTGTAGGTTATATACACCGGACATTGTGCCGTTTTAAGCCACATCTGCCCCTATATGTCCCCAAAAATAGCGGTGCCATGTTTTTGGCTGTTTAAACCAGTCACTGTTCCACATGATGTCACATCCTCTTTCACATGTTAAAATGAGGCTTGGAACTCTTGTCCGGGCGCCATTTTGGCAGAACCAGGAAGTAATCCTCCTCTACACATGAAAACGAGGCTTGGAATGCAAGCCCGGGCGCCATTTTGGAGGAAACAGGAAGTAATCTCCATAATTTGCACTTTCAATCAGAAGGAGCTGCCACTTGTTATGGGGGTAACCAGTACCTATAAATACTCAGCCAGTACAGTGGTCCAGCACCCCAGATGATGACTTCTAAGTCGAAACGCGTCGGAAGGATATGCTGAGACCACTGTCTTCTTTTATACAAGCGCTTGATTTTACTGCTAAACACGTGAGTGTATTTCCTTTGCTTTTTATGTATTAAAATTTCCATACGGAGTTACACTATATGCCTTCCTCTTTCTTTTAATTATGGGGCTGACTGCCTATATCTACTGAGTCCATCCATACCTTACACTTGTTCGGAGGTCCATCTGGAGGTCATATCTGGATAGAGCATCTGATCCCCTTGGTATATTATACCACAAAGCTTGATTGACTCACTAGGTGTACACCTATTTGAGTTCAATCCCTCTGGTAAGCAGCTTCTGGTGTATTTGGTGGTGGACCCACTATTAACTGTTATTACATCATACATATTTGAAGTTAAAGACTGTCACTATATTATATCCACATGTGGTTGAGGATTATCATCACACATGACTGAAGCTTGTCACTGACTTTTTTCTTTTTTGGACATCACACGTCCAAGTTACTCTGTTTATAGACATCACATGTCATAATAGAGGATTGCTTGGAGTATTTTTGAGCACATTATTTATTATTCAAGTTTTCTGTACTAATATTATTTGTTATGGTTTATATGATCACATAAGCGCTGCACATTTCACCCTATGTGGGAGTGTCATAGTCTGGGGCTGCATGAGTGTCACCGACACTGGGGAGCTACAGTTCATTGAGGGAACCATGAATGCCACATGTACTGTGACATACTGAAGCCGAGCATGATCCCCTCCCTTCGGAGACTGGGCTGCAGGGCAGTATTCCAACATGATAACGACCCCAAACACACCTCCAAGACGACCTCTACCTTGCCAAAGAAGCTAAGGGTAAAGTTGATGGACTGACCAAGCATGTCTCCAGGCCTAAACCCTATTGAGCATCTGTGGGGCATCCGTAAACAGAAGGTGGAGGAGCGCAAGGTCTCTAACATCCACCACCTCCATGATGTCAGCATGGAGGAATGGAAGAGGACTCCATTGGCAACCTGTGAAGCTCTGGTGAACTCCATGCCCATGAGGGTTAAGGCAGTGCTGGAAAATAATGGTGGCCACACAAAATATTGACACTTTGAGCCCAATTTGGACATATTCACTTAGGGTTGTACTCAACTTTTGTTCCCAGCAGTTTAGACATTAATGGCTGTGTGTTGAGTTATTTTGAGGGGACAGCAAATTCACACTGTTATACAAGCTGTACACTCACTACTTTACATTGTAGCAAAGTGTCAGTTCTTCAGTGTTATCACATGAAAAGATATAATAAAATATTTACAAAAATGTGAGGGGTGTACTCACTTTTGTGATATATATATATAAATATATACCGTATATACTCGAGTATAAGTCAATCCGAGTAAAAGTTGAGGCCCTAATTTACCACAAAAAAATGGGAAAAACTTATTGACCCGAGTATAAGACGAGGGTGAGAAATGCACAGGTACTGTAAGTGGAAAAGAGGGTCAACAATGCCCATTTGCAGCCTCACTGTGCCCATTTGCATGCCTCACTGTGTCCATTTGCAGACATAGGTCCCCCGAACTTCAAACTCGGTAGTTAAGGGTTCCTAGATGCCACCTAGCTGTAGCCAAAATTTGGGGTCTCTGAACCCAAAGGGTCCCGAAATGACATTTCTGCAGATGGACACAGTTGAACGATTTTGGGGCCCCGTATCTTGGGGCCAATTAGTGCTAGGAACTCCAAATTTGGCGTGCAAACCCAGAACTAGCACCATAAAATATCCAAAGCTGAGGTTTCTGAGACCAAGTGGCCCCGAGATACAGGGCCCCAAAAATCGGTTCAGAAAATGTCAAGCACTTTTCTGCAGGAGAGAATGACATTTTTCGAACCTATTTGGGGCCCCGTATCTCAGGGCCACTTGGTGCTAGGAACCTCAGCTTTGGATATGTTATGGTACCAGTTCCACTGGGTTTGCACACCAAATTTGGGGTTCCTAGCACCAAGTTGCCCTGAGATATGGGGCCCCAAATTCGGTTCAGAAAATGTCAAGCACTTTTCTACAGCAGAGAATGACATTTTCTGAACCGATTTTGGGGCCCCGTATCTCGGGGCCACTTGGTGCTAGGAACTCCAGCCCTGAGATATGGGGCCCCAAACTCGGTTCAGAAAATGAAATTTTTTGCTGCAGAGAAGTGCTTGACTCGAGCATAAGTCGAGGGGGGGGGCACTTTCAGCACAAAAAAATGTGCTGAAAAACTCGACTTATACTCGAGTATATACGGTAGTATATATTTTTTCTTTTTTACATAGAAATGTAAAGCCCCAGGCAATAATCCAGCTTGCAATTCTATTCCTGAATAGAAATTATGTTTTTTACATTTTAGGTCACAAGACAGTTACAGTTTTCTTATCTACATCTTCACTACACATTTTAGGACCAGGCATAGTTTTTAGTGTGTATTTTAAATTTTAATATTTTTTGAGAATGAGAAAAGCCTAGCATCTTGTTTCAACTTGTACTTAAAACTAACATTTAGATTTAAATTTTTCCTGCTGACAAATATTGAGTATTAAGTGATGGTCTGTAAAACAAAATGATTATGCTCTTAATAACGTTACGCCAAAGAATATGTGAATCATTTCACTCTCAATAAAACAAAAAAGTTTTATTCTTGAGAGAAAAAAATATCATTAATTTTAATTGTTCTATTTCAAAGTTTTGAAATTACCTCATATAATAGCTTTAAGTTATAAATGACTTGCAATATTGACCTGTTTATTGAGCAGGGCTGAATTATTCATTTATAAACTTGCATAAAGTTGAATTAAATCTTTCTTATAACCCAGTAGGGATGAGCCGAACACCCCCTGTTTCAGTTCGCACCAGAACTTGCGAACAGGCAAAAAATTTGTACAAACACCATTAAAGTCTATGGGACACGAGCATGAAAAATCAAAATCAAAAGTGCTCATTTTAAAGGTTTATATGCAAGTTATTGCCATAAAAAGTGTTTGGAGACCTGGGTCCTGCCTCAGGGAACATGTATCAATGCTATGTTTTTTTTCAGGAGCAGTGATTTTATTAATGCTTAAAGTAAAACAATAAAAAATGAAATATTCCTTTAAATATCGTGCCTGGGGGGTGTCCTTGGTATGCCTGTAAAGTAGCGCATTTAGAACAATGCCATAGTAAAATGACATTTCTAAAGGAAAGAATGTAATTTAAAACTACTCGTGGCTTTAATGTATTGTCAGGTCCCGGCAGTATAGATAAAAATCATTGAAAAAAAGGCATGGGTCCCCCCCCCCCCGTCCATTACCAGACCCTTTGGGTCTGGTATGGATTTTAAGGGGAACCCCAAGCCAAAATCAAAAAAATAATGATTATCTGAGCACGCAACCTGGCAGGATGCAGGAAAAGGGGGGGACAAGAGAGCGCCCCCCTCCTGAACCGTACCAGGCCACATGCCCTCAACATGCGGAGGAAGCTTTGGGGTCCCCCCCAAAACACCTTGTCCCTATGTTGATGGGGACAAGGGACTCATCCCCACAACCCTTGTGGTTATGAGGGTCTGCGGGTGGGGGGCTTATCGAAATCTGGTAGCCCCCATTAACTACATATCCTACCCCCTCATGTGAATAGGTATCGGGTACATTGTACCCCTACCCATTCACCAAAAAAAATGTCAAAATTTTAAAAATGCCAAACATGACAGTACACAATTTGGGACAAGTCCTTTATTAAAAAAAAAAAAAAACTGTCCTGCGATGTCCATTCATCTTCGGTCACAGCATCCGATGACCCAATAAAAAAAAACTGAAAAACTCAACCTCTTCACAATGACAGCTGAGAGCGGGGCCACCCAGTGATGTAAACAGGTTACCCCACCCCCTTTTGATGTTACGTGATGTCACGCAACGTCAGAGGCTGGAAGACTGCAATGGAAGACTGCACTTCAGATGCTGTATTGAGAGTTTGAGGCTGGAAGACTGCAATAAGACTCAATGGGAGAAATAAGCCAGGCGGAGAGACAAATTTACATGACCGACTCTCTTCCAACCAAAGTGTTCTCTCTGAACAAAAACATATAAACCCTTGAGCAAACCCTTATTGTTAACTTAAAAAATATGACATACACCATACCACAAAATTTAACATCAAGAATATAAATAAAAAGTGATTCAATGCTGCACTATATCCACCATGAAAAGACAAATAAATAAAATCACCAAATATGACAAAATTGGCTATATTTAACCACTTTCCGCCCACCGTATAATAAAATGACAGCGGAGCGGTGCAGCTCTTGTTCTAGAACGACAGCATATGGCGGCACCCAGTTTAGCCGCAATGCCTTTCGTGGGCACGTCGTGTTCCTGGGACACGGTGCGCCCCCGATCTTGGTAAAGAGTTGTGGCCATGGCTCTTCACCCATGTGATCATATGTGTGCAATCACAGCCAATCACATGTAAATGAGTGTGAGGTGAGGAGAGCAGATCAGTGGCATCTCCTCACAGGTAAAACGTGTAAAGGTAATCAGGGCACTGATCATCAGTTCCCTGATTACAGTGCAGCCCCAACAGTGCCCATCAGTGATGCCACTCTGTGCCCATCAGTGACACTAGTCTGTGCCCATCAATGAGGCCAATCTGTGCCCATCAGTTATGGCAATCAGTGCTGCCCTTCAGTGCCCATCAGTGCCTGCCCATCAGGGCCACCTATCAGTTCCCATCAGTGACACCCATCAGTGATGCCTATCAGTGACGCCCATCAGTGACACCCATCAGTGCCACCTATCATTGCCCATAAGTGCTGCCTATCAGTATCCATCGGTGCCACCTGTCAGTGCCCATCAGTGCCCATCAATGCCGCCTAACAGTGTCCATCAGTGCCGCCTATAATTGCTCATCCATGCTGCCTTATAAGTGCAGCCTATTACTGCCCATCAGTGCAGCCTCATCAGAGCACTTCAGTGGAGGAGAAAAATTACTTATTTGCATATCATTGCCCAATAGTGCTGCATATTAGTCCCTTCTCATCAGTGCTGCCTCATCAGTGCCGCCTATAATTGCTCATCCATGCTGCCTTATAAGTGCAGCCTATCACTGCCCATCAGTGCAGCCTCATCAGCTCACATCAGTGAAGGAGAAAAATTACCTATTTACAAAACTTTTGGTCATTTTTAATTTTTTTTGCAAAAAATAAAAAACCTAGCGGTAATTAAATACTACCAAAAGAAAGCTCTATTTGTGAGAAGAAAATGATAAAAAATTGATTTGGGTACAGTGTCATGACCATGCAATTGTCATTCAAAGTGCAACAGCAATGAAAGCTGAGAATTGGCCTGGGAAGGAAGGGGGTGAAAGTGCCCGGTATTGAAGTGGTTAAAAGTCCACATGTATTTGTGTTAGATAACAGTCTTTAAAGCGGAGTACCACCTATATAAAAGTCAGCAGCTACAAAAAGTGTAGCTGCTCACTTTTATTAATTGGACACTCACCTGTCCCACGGTCCAGCGATGCGGGCGAACAAAGGCCCACTCCTCTCCCCCTCCTCTCTGCAGCACCGGCATTGTCACTGTGAGTGCTCGGCCGTGGCTTCATAGGCTCTGCACACTGTGACTGGCCGGGCAATCATCTGGGACCTGTGACGTGTCCCAGATGATTCCGAGAGGGAGGGGGAGAGGTTAACTTCTTCCAGCGCCACGGTGGCCCGGGAGGAAGTGGGAGCTGTATCCATCTAAAAAGAGGGTATCTGCTCCCCTCCAAAAAATTGACATGCCAAATGTGGCATGTGAGGGGGTCATCTGCACTTAAAGCAGAAGTTCCATTTTTGGGTGGAATTGCGCTTTAATATTCTACTTTTCCTTTTTTTTTCATGATGTTAAAAACACCTCATGCTGCACATCCTCTCACCACTAGCAGCTCACCTAAGCTTTTGACCCATATACAACCGGTCATACACGCATGTCCCAAGTGAGGTATTAGATGTAGTTGTAGATTAGATGACTTTTAAATATAAGACAATTTTTGTCATTTTTGGAATTTTTATTTTTTTGTCTTTTCACAAACATATGGTGGCTATAGTGCAGCGCTGAATCACTTTTTATTTATATTCACAGTGTTCTCTCTGCTGTATTAAGTAGAGAGAAATCCATGAAGCACCAAAGGCTCAATACTGTGGCCTGCATTTTATAAACAGGCCTTAAAAAGCAGACCTCTTTACTGAGAGGTACTGCAAAATATAACAAAAAGTGGATAGTAATGTATAGTCTTTATTGTAAAAACAGACCCTTTGTTTTTGGTTGGAAGTGAATGATTAGAATTGAATGACTTTTCACAATGCATTTTTATACTTTACTTTTTTATGAACTTTTTGTCATCTCCCAGGTAGTGGAATGCTTTTGGAAAAACTCTGCAGTCATACATTCCATGCGGTTATTACATTCAGTATGACAAATACTCATATTACCAGTCCATGGATTCTAAAAGTGTAATACGCTATTATTTCTTTACAGATAATTTTGATTTTGCTGAAGAAATATATTTCCAAAAGAAAGTAATCAAAGAAGGAAAATGAAACCTAAATGCTCACTGCTTCTCTGTAATTCTTTTAACATTAGGAGATTCTTACTAAAACCAAATCAGAGAGAGGAAGGACAGATAAGTGGTGTGCAAGCAGTTTAGAAAGAATTGCTACTAGCTAGGAATTTATTAGAAAAAATTCAAACAAGCCCCAGGTTCAAAGTTGAGGATACTGAAGGATATTTTTTTTTCTCTACTGTGATGTAGATTTGACAATACAAATGAGAACTTAGTGACTGTAGAACTTTTAAAGCAGAGTTCAAGCCAAAATGACAAAATAAAATTGAGGCCCAATGAAAGACAAAATAAAATTGGCTGCAACCCCTGATGGAGGAAAATTTACCAACTTGTTCTTTCAACAGAGGTTAATCAAAATATGGATTTCTGTTGAGTGGGGAAGGGCACACACTCATTGCAGTTTGGCTGGTCCTTGAAGAACTTGCTGAATTTCACTAAGGGCAAGTCTAATGGAAACTGATCTTAGAGTTAACTACACTGAGAACAAAATAAGAAATAAATCTACAGCTATAATTTTGAACAGAAATGTGCAGAGTAGTACAGTGATGTCAGGTAGTGGTATGATCTACCTGTCACTTGAGATACAGTAACTCAGGTTTCTGACCTTTAAGCATCCCTTATCTGATTGCCAGTAGTGCTGTTGTACTCCCAGTAGTGCTGCTTAATTAAATACATTGCAGAACTCTCCATCATCATGAACAGACAGTGATAAAATAAGCACTGCTTTCAGAAGTTGAGCACATGCATCCTCCAGCACTGGGGAAGCATTGATATGTTGTCTTTAGTCCATAAAAAGTAATAGAAAGTTAAAGCTCTTGTGGTAAAAAAATAAATAAAAATGTATGCAGATCTGTAACCATTTATACATCATTAAATGTATTTTTGAAATGCCAGCGGTGCAAATACCTGGATTTGACCTAGTATCAGCCCCTTGCCTTCTGCGTACTGATAAAAAACATCCGGAAAGTAATGCCGCGTACACACGAGCGGACTTTTTGACTGGACTGGTCTGACGGACCGAGTCCGGCGGACAATTCGACTGTGTGAGGGCTTCATTGGACCTGCAGCGGACTTTTTCGGTCGAAAATCTGACGGACTTTAGATTTGGAACATGTTTCAAATTTTTCCAATGGACTCGAGTCCGGTCTAAATGTCTGCTCGTCTGTATGCTAGTCCGACGGACAAAAACTGACACTAGCGCAACTATTGGCTACTGGCTATCAACTTCCCTATTTTAGTCCGGTCGTACATCATCACGTACGAATCCGTCGGACTTTGGTGTGATCGTGTATAGGCAAGTCTGTTTGTTCAGAAAGTCCGTCGGAAGTCCGCCGAAAGTCCGTCGGATAGACCGTCTGACCAGTCCGGTCGAAAAGTCTGCTTGTGTGTATGCGGCATAAGACAATGCAGTGACAGAGAGATGAGCTCATCACTGTGCTGCTTCTCCTTTACTGTCTACTAACCTCCTGGTGCATGTCCAGGATGGCATGGGCTCAGAGGAAGTGTGTTGAATAATGTTGGCCATTACACTGAGAATATCAAGTGGCAGAAAAAAGTACTACTAGGGAAATTTCTGGACTGATGCTGAAAATTACAACAAAACTAGTTTTATTATTTTATCTTTTAATGTGCTATTATTTGTATTGTGATTTTTTGGGCCAGAGTTTTGTTTTAAGTGCTTTACCTAAAGTTAATGTGTTATAAATCAAATTAAAACATTTGACTGTTATGGGCTATTGTGCTGAACCAGTACCCGTTACCTTATTACAGTAAATGACGTTTCACGTTTTTCTGCACTTCTGAAGTCAGGACAATAAAATCTTATTTTATATTTGTCCTGCCCTTTAAGTAATCCAGAAGACAAAACAAGTCACATGGCTTTTGTGTGTCAATAAAAAGTTATTTATTGTAATTAAAACTAAATCTGTACTGTTAAATAATTGATTATACTTTCTTAAACATACACAAAACAGAGTGCAGCGACAACTATTTATTTCATTGAAATGCAAATGAAGAGCAAAGATAAAAGCAATGTCATAGCAAATTAAAATATGCAGCTGAAATAAAATATTTCATCAACAGTTTAGCATTCGTCATACATGTCTAAATTTATTGTTTTGAGTGGGAATGAATAATGATCCACAGGACAATATTAGAACAGAAACCATGATGTATAATATATCTGTCAGCAATCTAAAATCATTATCCAATAGATCAGAAATATTAAAGTTTGTGACTGCAGTATGTCCTCCAAGCAAATTAACATCATGTAAATTGCACAAAAATAATTATCTGCGTCCATAAGGGAATTAAACTGATTTCATACAATAAAGACTTTAAATCCTGGAGGATTGAAGAAGGTTTTTATTTAAACCAGCATTTAAGCAATTCAAAGCCATTAAACATCATTCATATATTGGAAATAAGTTTGAGCTTGGAGATTAAAGACTAATTAGATCAGCTAAAACATGTTTAGGGAGATAATTGATTAGCCCTTTCCCTGCTGTGGATGTCATTTTTTTTCTTTGTAAGTATTAGATTTATCAAGTTTTATTATTAGTAAATGTCATTTTGCGACCTTCATTTTATATTTCCCTTTGGGAAATAAATGATTTATGACACATCTGATTTATTTCTTTATTATATTTGTTTTGTTGTTATTTTTAATAATCCTAAATAATTATGACAACATTATATATCTACTTGCTATTATGACTGACAAATAAGTTGACTGCAGCATAAATGTTTTCTGTCTCTTGTCTTAAAAAAACGTTGAAATGAAAACTAATGTCACCTAAAAAGAATATAACGTTTTTTTAAATGTGTGAGAAAAAGATCACTGGGGTTGACTTACTAAAGAAATAGAGGCTGTTAACATAGCAAAGTCAGTTTTTATTTTGGAAAATGCATGTTTATTTAGCAAATTGAACATTAGAGAAGAAGGTGAAGCTGTGTTCAATTTAAATACCCAGTGATGTGCTAAGAAATGTCCTTTTTTTTCCTTGCACATAATTGTGCATTTAATAGGTAATTAATGTGAACACAGCTTTGTTTGCTAACATTCATTTTTCTTGCATCCATTCAGCTCTGGAGCTATCATTATGTTTATAGGTAGATTTGGGCCAACCCCCCCCCCACCCGGTTCGGTCACCCCAGAACACTCAAACTTTGCAAAAGTTCAGACCCGAACCACAAACCCTATTAAATTCTATAGGACCCAAAATTGTAAAATCAAAAGTCCTCATTTTGAAGGCCTATATGCATGTTTTTGGCCATAAAAAGGGTATTGGGGTTTGGGTACTGCCCTGGGGGATATGTACCAATGCAAAAAAAAATATTTTAAAATAATTGTTTTTAAAGAAGCAGTGATTTTAATGATGCTTAAAGTGAAACAATAAAAAATATAAATTCCTTTAAATATAGAGCCTGAGGGGGGTCCTATTAGTCTGCCTGTATATTGGCACATCTGTACTGAGTATAGAACCTGCTGCAGCAAAACTGACATTTATAAAGAAAACAAAATTACAGTTAAATAGATTTTCCCTGCAAGCTTTCTTTATTTTGTAAATGACGACTTGGGGAGCCTGTCTGTATGATGAGACCACAATTTAGTGCACTTGGAACAAGATTAGCGACTTTTTGGATAAGTTCTGGTGTCTCTTTGGAAGACTTTGGATGGAAATAACAAAGTTTTGCACCACAATGAGCAAACCTTATGCGAAGAAGCCAAATAATAGTATACTCAGGTCATTTTTTTTTTAGATAGTCTGGTGTCTCTTTCGCAGACTTTGGATAGAAGTAATGCCCCATATGCACGAGCGGAAATTCCACCTTCAAAAGTCCAATGAGAGATTTTGGTCCAAAAATGTGACCGTGTGTATACTCCATCAGACTTTTGCTAGCCAGCAAAAGATTAGAGCATGTTCTCAATTTTTCGGTCGGAAAAATTTCCGATCTGAAATTCTGATCGTCTGTACCAATTCCAATGCACAAAATTCCTACGCATGCTCAGAAACAATTCAACACATGCTCGGAAGCATTGAACTTCATTTTCTCGGCTCATCATAGTGCTGTACGTCACTGCGTTCTTGGAGGTCGAAAGTTCAGTGAACTTTTGTGTGACTGTATATGGAAGCCAAGCTTGAGCGGAATTCCGTTGGAAAAACCATCCAAGATTTTTCAGACCGAAATTCCGCTTGTGTGTACGCAGCATAACAGGTGCGAAAAAATTGGGCTTTGGGGGTTGGTGGTGCCTTCACAACGTAACCCTATAGAGGTACTCCCGATAAAAGCAAGAATTGGCCTTGCTGTAAAAAACTGAAACTAGATGTCCCTGTCAAACAGTTGCAGAAAAAATGGTCTTTGGGTGTTGGTGGTGCCTTCACACCATAACCCTATAGAGGTTTTCTTGATGAACGCAAAAATTGGCCTTGCTATAAAAAATTTTCATTTGTTGCCCCTGTCAAACAGTTGTGGGAAAATAGTTTTTTGGGTGTTGGTGGTGCCTTCACATCATAACCCTATGGAGGTACTCTTGATGAAAGCAAGAATTGGCCTTGCTGTAAAAAATGTAAACTATATGCATCTGTCAAATAGGTGCAGAAAAATTCGTCCTTGGGTGTTAATTGTGCCCATGAAACTATTACCAAAAAATATTGTCAATATAAAATCAACACTCACAAATCTAGGCAGCCTAGACAGCCTTGCAGAGATTCCAGATTCCAAAAACACCTAATCAGTGACATTGGCACTTAATAGCACCTGCTAATCCAAGACTGATTAATTTTGATGAATGTCAGCTGGTCAATGGAATCTGTGAACAGATGTGCTCTTTTATCTCTCACAAAACCTCCGGCAGCATGCTCATTCAGAAAGCACACTGGATGCAGGGCAGCCCAGCATCTAAATTGCATACTGGGCCAGTTCTGGTCAGTGGTCTATTCTCATGGCCCAGTAACCCTGTGTCTCTGTCTGTTTTTGCCCCTAGATAATCTCCCACCATATGATGCAGACGCTGCTGATGGGATGTCGAAGCTAACAGCCCTGGGTGCCGAAATAGTTTTTTTAAATGCAACACTTAGGCAGACCCCTTCTCCACCACTCCTCGATTAACCAGCAGCTCCTGTTTTCTAGATGGACCAGCTGAAGCACTGCATGGCATCTTTTAGTCTGACTCATTGAATAGCTCCTTGAACACTTAAGGGATACTGGTGGTTTATAGGACAATTCAGCAGAGGAAGGCATGGAAGAGGGGTAGGGGGTAGAGCTGACAGAACTCGCATTATCACCACCAGCTGTATGTAGATGTGGCAGCAAAACAAACTCCAGCACTAAGCCCTGTCCCGCATTCCTTCCTAGTTGCAAGCAGAGATACCCAGTATGCTCTGAATGAAATATTGTCCCTGACCATGCTTGCTGGACCATGTGTCAGCAGTAATGTGAACCTTGCTGCTGACTGCCTTGCCCAACGATGCCAAAACATTGCCTTCCACGTGATGGTACAGAGCTGGAATGGTCTTACGTGCACAGAAATAGCAACTGAGAACCTACCATTGTGGCACAGCACATTCTGAAAATTCAAATCAGACAAGCTGGAATTGGTATGCTGGGAATGTGGGTGGCAGGGAGTGTATTTTTTTTTTAATGCAGCAGCTGGGGCAGAGAAGTTTGCCTGTTATACTCTACAGCTGGTGGTGTGCTACTGGTAGGCGTGTTGCAAGGACCTGTGACACCCTTTCCTATACCCTTATCCCTGTCAGTGGAGATTTCTGAGATATAGTGGGAGTAGACATGAAAGCTGAGGAGCAGAGAGGAGAAGAATTGTGGTGGGAGAATAAATGCCTTTGCAAGCATGTGGTACCCAAATGGCTGGTATTTTTGCCACGCTGGATCTGCTTGCAGCAGAGATTACAAATTCAAACAGTGTGATCAGCTGCACATGTGCTAAAAAGGCCCACACAGTTGAAGTGGACTGGGAGAAAACTCTACAATCTGCTCTCTACTATTCCATGATGGCTGCCTCTGGAGGACATCCTGCCTTATTGGGGTTGTGCCTCACCTTCACTTTCCTCCTCTGCTCTATCTGTCACCCAAGTCGCCTCATTGACCTCATCATCATCATTCCCTCCATCATCACTATCACTGGGGACCACTTGGCAATACACTGTGGCGGGGGACATGACTGACAATTTTTCATACTATCCAATTCTTTTACTTTAGCTCCCTATACTATCCAATCCTGTCACCATACCTCCCTATACTATCCAACCCTGTCACTATACTTCCCTATACTACCCAATCCAGTCACTATAGCTCCCTATACTATCCAATCCTGTCACTATAGCTCCCTATACTATCCAGTTCTGTCACTAAACCTCCCTATACTATCCAATTCTGTCACTATAGCTCCCTATACTATCCAATCCTGTCACTATAGTTCCCTATACTATCCAATCCTGTCACTCTACCTCCCTATGCCATCCAAACCTACCACTATATCTCCCAACACTACCCAAACCTGACACTATACATAACTACACCTGATACTGTACACTCCTGGCTTCCCCTCGGTGTCCTCCAACCCCTCTCTACTGTGCCCTCCTGGCCCCACCCCCATACTGTGTACAGTCATACATAAATACAGGCCACTGATAGGCTTTAGAAAGGCATTTATGACAGGGAGCAGTGTGTACAGGGAGGGGAATAGTTTCAAAAAGGAGTGGGAGTAGTGTGTACAGGGAAAAAGAGTCAGTGTATATGGGGGGGCAGTGTGTAGAGGGGGCGGGACAGTGTGTATAGGGGTGAACTTAATTTGAGATAATTCCCTAGTTGTCTGTATATGTTGTTAGCATTATTTAGCCACACTCACTCCATGCCACTGCATACATAGTGTGCCGTAGGTCACTCTCTGGTAGGGGCCCTAGTGCATTATAATACCCAGGGGCCCATGATGTTATTAAGATGGCCCTGATGCTGGGGCTACGGCAGGAGTAGCTATGGACAAGGAGGCAGAATAAGCCTCTCTGGCAGCTGCGGAGGACTGTGCACTAGTGTCAGCTTGGGTCATAGAGGATGAGGATGGTTTAGTAAGCCAGTCCACCACCTCCTCTGCATGCTGTGGCTTGATAGCATGGGCAACATCACTACACAGAGACAAATGTGCCCTGCCACGTCCACCTTTTCCTGTGGACACAGACGCTGCTGGCCCCCCTCATAGTGGCATGGGAATGTCTGTCTCTCCTTGTTGGCCTCCCAGACATGATGGGGAGGGGGCTTATTACCCAAATTTAATATAAACCGGGAAATGTGTAATTGGATGCACGTTATTGAATAAAAAGTGGTGTTTGGTGCACTTTGAGGACAGCTGCTGACAGAGATGTAAAAACTATAAAAAATAAAATTAAAAAAATTAAAAAGGGAGAACACAAGCTTTGCAATAAAAAAAAACTGTGGTTTACAATTAAAAAAAAGGGGGCATGCAGGGGGCAAAAAGAGGGGGTATACAGCAACTGTATACAGCACTTAATGTTTTGTAATGCTGTGGTAAACACTGCACTACACTAACACACTATACTGACACACTATACTGACACACTATTCTCACACTACACTATACTCACACTACACTGACACTACACTATACTGACATATAAAGTAAAAAAATGGTGCGCTAATTAAACTTGTGGATCATATACCTGTGCAAGAAAAAATATTAAATATTGCACTGCTAATTAGCATCAATCGCTATGTTACCTAGTGCTAATGAATAACACAATTTGTGTAATAAAGTATAAATCTCACAAACACGATTAAAACTTATAAACAGTAATAAGAAAGACAATGTGAAAAAGTCCCAAACAAATTTTAACAAATGAGGCAAGGATCGACTCCGTGGGGAAAACTTGTTCCAATGTGTGCCATGCAGCAAAAATCCAGTGATCTGTTCACCACCACCACCGCCTTTAAGTGAATTGCTTGCTCACCTCAGGGGGAGACCCCACGGGTCAGTTCATGCCTTGACACACTTATAAAGGGGCCGGTAATGCCTCAACATCAGGCATTTTGAGGGACACTGAGATCCCTTCTCATTTCTCCCCTCTTTCTCTCTCCCTAACACCAGAGGCCCTCCTCCATGGACCTTAGTGTTGATAATTTGTCAGAATTTCAACTTAATGACGACCACATCAAACTTTTAAAGAAAGGAATTTCTTTCTCTCCCACCTCTCCCATGAATGAGTTTGAAGTCTTCAAAGATATTAGCCTCTTCCTAAGGAAAGTTATTTTTAAATTATGGCATACTAAATGCCTAGATGGTGAGCAAACTTCAGAAGCAAACCTAGATAAAGATAAAAGGGAAGCTATTGAAAGTCTCTTATCTCTACTGGATGAGAATGTCGGTAGTGATTTCTAAAGTGGATTTAAATTATCCACTTAGAAGAACATCTAACCTTAAAATTAGATCTACAAAAATGCCTACTCTATCTAAACACAAAGGCTCCAAGTGTTTTTGGACCAGGTTAAACATGACTTGGGGAGGGTTAATTGGAATTGGACTGGACCTAATAATCTAACCATTGCTGAGAGAAAGGCCCTACGTGAATTGGAACACGCACCAAACCTAGTGATTAAAAATAGTGATAAAGGTGGCAATGTGGTTTTAAGTGAAACGCTTTATGAGGAAGAAACACTAAGGTTACTTGGTGATAATTCCACTTATAAAAAAAACTCAGTTCGACACCTTTTCCCACCTTAATTAACACCTTAAATAATAAACTTAAGCTAATTATGGAGACTGGCTTCCTTACCAAAAAGGAGTACCTTTTTCTTAGAGCGGAGGATGTTACTATTCCAACTTTTTACATAATACCCAAACTGCATAAATCTCTAACTCGCCCCCTTGGTTGGCTGATTGTGTCAGCCATTAAAGGTCCTTTAGAAAAAGTCGGTAAATATGTAGATTCAATGATAAAAGATCTTGTGAACACGTTGACGTCCTTTGTCCGAGATAGTAGAGATGTACTTGCAAAATTATTGCAATTTTCCCTTCCTCTGGGTGCTTTGCTTGTGGGGATCAATGTGGAGAGTTTATAGACATTGATCCTCCACCAGTGGGGTATCGTGGCCACCATTTCATTTTTGGACCACCATTATCCCCTGCTGGGGGCCCAAAATTAATTTATTATAGAGTTACTTGAATTCATGTTGAACAATAACTTTTTCCAATTTTTGGACAAATACTGTACTATCAACAGGTGAGAGGCACCAGCATGGGGACACCCTGGGCTCCATCTTACACGAGCCTCCACCTGGGCCCCTGGGAGGAGGAGGCTGTCTACAAGTCCTTGATGTACCTCAGCCACTGCCTTTTGTGGCTGAGGTACATCGATGACATCTTCATGGTATGGGCGGGTTCAGCAGAACAACTTGTGGACTTTATGTCTCAATTGCATATTAATGAAGGGAACATACGGCTGACCTACTCCTACCATGCCGAGACACTTCTGTTTCTAAATCTGCAACTCAGCAGATCTGGATGCAGAATTACCACCAGTACCTTCCGCAAAGAGACAGCCACCAATACTCTTCTCCTGGCACAGAGCCACCATCCTAAGCCACTTATTAATGGGATACCCATGGGACAGTTTCTGCGAATAAGGAGGAACTGTTCTAAGAATGAACAATTCCAGAAAGAGGCACGACATATGTATTAGCGGTTTAGACAATGAGGATACTCTCATCATTCCCTTAAAAAAGCTAAAAATCAGGCAATGATGAGTAAACGTGAAGAGCTCCTTACAACATCCAAAACCCTACAGTTGAAGAACACTGAGCAGAACTTCACTAGGATCATCACTAGATTTGTCTCTCAGTGGACCATGGTCCAGGAGATCCTTGAGAGGCATTGGCACATCTTAAAGTCCGCCCCACTAATTACTAATTTGGTGAGTCCAAGACCCCTGTTAACGGCCAAAACAGTATGTAACCTGGGGGACTTCCTGGTCCACTCTGAGTATACGCAGATGACTAGTGAGAATTGGCTCACTAGGTCTAAGCCTAACCCAGGTATGCATGCTTGTGGACACTGTAACGTCGGCAAGTATATACACCAAACCGATGTGTTCGTCAATCCACGTGGAGGAAAAAACTTTGTAATCAAACAGTTTATTAATTATTCAACTACACAAGTTATTTATATGCTCACTTGCCCATGCAATAAAATCTATATAGGCAAGACTAAACGACCACTCCGCATTAGGATTGGCGAGCACATCGGGGGTATCAAGAAGAAAGATGATGATCGTCCGATCCCCTTGCACTTTGCCAGGTTTCACAATGGTGACCCAAAAGGTCTGACCGTTAAAGGAGCCGTTCAAGCAAATTGCTGGTTTGTCTCTCAGCTCCCCTGTGATCTTGTTCCTGTTTCCTGCTGATTGATTGCCTGTTGTGACCCGGATTGCCTTGACCTACTCTGATTCTCTCCTGGACCTGACCCCTGGCTTGTTTAATGGACAAGATTAATTCTGGTGTTTGACTCTCAGCCCATACTCGGATTTGTCTTCTGTCTCCTGTGCCTTGACCCTCAGCCCGTGATCCAGATTTGTCTACAGTCTCCAGTGCCTTGACCCCCTGCCTGTTTTTGTATAATTCTGCTGTCTCCTGTGTTTGACCCTCAGCCTGCTCTTGGATTTCCTCCAGCCTTGTATCCTGGCTCACAGCCTGTCTACGAACTGGTCTCTGTTGCTGGTTCCCCAGCTTGTCCTGGACTTTGTTCTCCTACCTACCCGCTGGGTCCAACACCTACCAGCACTTGCACGGCTATCCAGCTCCTTGCTGACCTTCACGCAAGATCTGCCTATCCTGCTGGTAGCTTGAGCCTCTTTGTGCAATTCTCCCTCTGTACCATCTCCAGGGGGTGAAGTGCGCTTAGTCGCAAGAGTGAACCGCTCTCTGCATCTTGGCCTCGGTGAGTACCCTTATCTGACACAAAGGGTTAAATACCGAATGTAGCCTACAGCCTTTCCTAGAATAGTAATTATTTTTGTAATATATTCTCTATAAAAATATATTTTCCTGGTACTTGGTGTTTGAATCTCCTGCCTCCACTTAATCTATGCCCCTTATTTATTTAATCTATATTTGATGCTTGTATTTCCTATTTTACAAGGATCAGATTCGCTTCATCTTCTTTGAAAGATACTATTACCTTCAATGATGGGGTCCCATTTTCCTCCACCTTCTGCCATCTTAAAATACTTTTCTATGACCCTATAATTCCAGTGCACTCGTTACGTATTTTTTGCTGAATGTTCGTATTGAGAGGTGATCTGGATGACATCTAGCGGTATGAGATAGTCAGGGCTTTTTTTCTCAGAGAATAGGTGCAGGAACTCAACCATGCCCGCCACACTCACATACCTGACAAATCAAATAGTAGCTCTTCCCTCTGCATACAACCCCCTCCCTCCACTGTCCTGTTTTTCTCCCCCCTTCTTAAAAGCTCCCCCATCTGTCATAGATCTTACCTTTGTTGCAATATTAAGCTGAAACACCTATCCGTCTGTAGTAACTGCCAGCATACTATACTATACTACAGTCACTTGCAAGGGAGATTATGCAGTAACAACTGGTCACCAGGGAAAAAATGGAGACCACAGAGGGTGGAGCCTACCATGCACCCTCTCCTGCCCATGACTGCACTGAACCCTGGGTACCTGTTCTGTATCTCCCTTGTCCCTGTCGGGCACTCAGTGGGATCTGCACAGGAGATCTGACATGTGGGAGGTACCGGGAGATAAGCTATCACTTGTAAACGCAGAAGCTGGAGTTCAGTGTTATCAAGTGATAGTGGTGAGCAGGGAACAGAAGACCTGATCCAGGGGTGGTGGAACTGAGTTCCCCCTAGTTCCTGCTGAAAAAAAGCCCTGGAGATAGTAATTACATCACAATTTTTTGCCTATTTAAATCCACTTCACGGACTCTTGAGGGATTGAGTAATGCTATAGGAGGACGATGGATACTGCCTAGCTGGTGAGAGATGCATTAATCAATTTTATAACTGCATGTATATGATGCACTCTTTCAGCCCCTAGCACTCTCCCTGTTGATACCTGTATGAAAATCCATCTGAATGCCACTGCCCCGCTGTACCTTACATGAAAATTTCTGAACATTCAAGTCAAGCTGCTCATTACATTTGTTGTAATCCTGCCTATTAATGATGGTCTGTGTCTCTATATTTGACAGACCCTGCTGAACTGATACACTCAATTAACCTTAACCTGCACACTCCAATCACCCATCCATTCACTCAGTATACCACGTCTATGGCTGATAATTGAAGGAACTTAATTACTAGGAGTCTGCATTATCAAAACCATCTGTTTTTGATCAAACCTCCAAGTTCAGCCTCCATTCTCAACTAACTATTATCAGTGTTTGTAAGCAGTGACTGCGGTATGTATGTGGGATGTGTAGCCGCGGCTCCCTATGTTTTTAATTTTTGACAACGTTGTCATCATTTTAATCTAAATGGTTTGTGTCAGCCACTTATCTGTGCCTTCCCCTCCTTTTTTTTAGGTTTATTAGTGTGGTGTATATTTTTGTACCAATAAAGCAAGCTTTTTGTACTCCCCATAGTGTTCGGTTTCTTGCCCTTTTAAGAGAACTTTATTCTCCTAGTTTTTCTCTAACACCTAGGTGATTGAGGTATAGCCTGTTAATTGTTTAAAGGACCATAGAAGAAGTATTTATTGATGGTAATTAGACTTGAGGGGGTAACAATGGGATCAAGGAGTGTTTTGGGTTGGCCTAGCTGAGGCTCCCTCCTGGGGTGCTAATATATCAGGGGGGACTTGTTGATGTTAATATTCAAGAATACAGAATTAGGCATTCCAGGACTCAAAAGGGTGTTCAGGTGGTATCTGTTAATCTAATCTAATTACACATATCTAAGGGGACTTGTTGATGTTGATATGCGGGAGTGCAAATTGGGCCGGTTTATGACTGCAGCTGTTCACGGCTGGGGGTTGTTGTCTGTCTGAAAGACTAAAGTATATCAAAGGCCTGAATGGAGACAGCCAATCAAATTGCTCAGCCATTCAATGTCTAGTGAATATAACATCGTGTTTAGTCTATAGTCAGTATAGTCTTGTCTGTGTATGACTATGAAGGCGCAAATCTAGAGAAAATGGGACTCTGAATTATATACTCTGTCGGATTTTTTTGTCATCTGTGGACTTTGGACTTTGTTCTGTGTTGGAAGTCAATAAAGTGCATCTCTCTGGAAGAATTGGGTTGCTGCGGAAGAGTACTTACTAATTAATTATCATACCCACGATACTACTATACTACTACACATATTATATCACTATATTGGTGCCATTCAAGTGACCAGAAGAGCATTTTCGGACTTAGTAACAGAAGTCAGTGGTGACAACAATCCTGTGAGGTGACAGAAGACCGTGAGTACCCAGGAAGGAAGTTCTAGGAAACCTAAGAATTGGTAAGTGTGCCTTGTTCATTATTTTTTAAGTAGCATTTTTTTTTTTGTCATTATATTCTTCACAATGGCTTTGGCTGTGTCTGGTGGTGACAATAGCACTAAGGGAGAGGATGTGAATATATGGCTGCTAAATTATATAAAAAGTCATGGGGGGCCTTATGAGATTCACCAATAATATAGACAGTCATGGGATTTAATGAAATGCTTTTTATCCGATAATGTCTTTGATAAGAAAACTAAAGAAAAGAAACGTAAGGGTATCATTATTCAGGGACTACTGTCTTGTACAGAATTAATAGAGGAGATTAAGGAAAAAAAGCAGAAAATTCTAGAACAGACTCAGAGATATGAGGAAATGGAGAAAGGGTTGAATGAGAGTATATCAGATCTCAGGTTACACGCTATCACTACTGGGGAGGCATTGATTGAAAAGGCAAAATTATGTGATGATTTAAGTCGGGTAAATGAGGAATTGTCAGTAAAAATACAAATTGTTGAGAAACAGTTGGAGGAGTGTAAACATGCTGCTAACATTGCTTTTGATAAATTGGCAGAAAAATCAAGTTACACGCATCAAAATGATACCTCTAAAATAAAGCCTGATGCCAAAGATTATAAGCCAATATATCCCTGGGATGATTTACATGCAGCCCCATACATACCAGCAGCTCCTACCACTACAACAACTGTATTGAACACTGACGATTCAAGTGAAATTAAATTGATTACAAAACAACTAAAGCCACAGGAGATGGAAGCTATTATGAGGGAGATAGGTCAGGTACCCCGCTATGATGTAAACAGGTTCATGAAATGGTTCTATGATTTGCAGAGAGTCAGAGACACATACAACTTGAATGTGGAGGACCTAACTAGAAAAGAAAAAGAAAAATTTTGCAGAAAAGTGTAGGTAACGGATTGTGGGCACGGATTTTGCAAAATTGTGGCCAGCGTCATAAAACAAGGATGTTTTAAAGGAATTATTGAAAGCATTGTATGGTGGGAATCCTGGTTTTGAGCGTGGTGGTTTGGTTCATAGGGCAATGTTATTAGAAGCATTGGATGGTGATGTCAGGGAAGGCATTTTATCTGTTACACCTGATCCTAGTGATTATAGTGATATTTTGTTAAGAGCGGATAATATATGGAGGAGAAAGTGCAGAGAGGACAGTCTTGCGGATGATGCAGCTAGAATTTTTAGAGTCGAGGGTCAGCAAAATAGAGATGATTCAGGACCATGGAGAGGAAGACCTTATAACACTTCAGGAGGCCATAGGAGGCCAGAATCCAGAGTAAAGCCTAGTAAACAGCCTTGGGTGCCGTTTAGTGAAATAAGAAGTGAGAGAGATCGTTTGCAAGAGGAGCTATATAAGATACAGGAAGAAATGAAGAAAATAAAAGCAGGAGGGGTCAAAGTAGCAACAGTAGGAAAGGAAAGTGCTGTGTCTCCCTCTACCAGTCATTGTTAGGGGTTCCGAGCCCCCACACCCCTTCCTGCCGATTCTTAACTGATTTAACATTAGACTCCTGGGGGCGGCCCACTGTTGATATAACATTAGGGTAAACTTGTGTAAATGCGCTGTTAGATAGTGGGGCAGCTATTAGTTTTAGTAAATCAGTTGTCCCTGGAAATGAGAAATTAAAATAACAGGTGTCACTGGACATTCCATTGAAGCTCCTTCTGTGCGTGGGGTTGAGATGCAAATAGGGGGAGAGAAGTGGAAGTGTGACGTTGTTTGTCTAAATCAGGACATAATTGGTGCTGATGTCTGTGTACAGCAGGGTCTGGTGGTTGATCTTGCAAACATGAAGTTGTGGATGATGCCTGAAAATGAAGGACTGGGTCATGTGTGGCATCCTCCCATGGAATTGGTAACAGCAGCAGTAAAGCCAGTTGGTGTGTTACATGGAGATTGGGACCCCTGTTGGGATAGTCTAATGGGTGAATTTGAAGACATAATGGCTAAACATAAAGAAGATTGTGGTAGGATGAATACAATAATTTTATTGGAAGGATTTGATCCGGCACCTCTCAAGCAATACCCAGTTCCAAAAGAGGCCATTAAACCTATAACAGAAGCTATAAAACAATTGGAGGCGCAAGGTACATTAAAAAGGGGTGCATCAATATGCAATTCGCCAGCCTGGCCAGTCATTAAACCCTATGGGTCGTTCAGGCTGACGATAGATTACCGTGCCTTAAACAAATATGCTAAAAGTATGGCACCTGTGGTAGCAGCTTACCCTGAAATGATTGCCAAGTTGACGCCAGAAATTAAATGGTTTACGGTCATTGATATCAGTAACAGTTATTGGAATTTACCCCTTGACCCAACATGTCAATGCAAAACAGCCTTCAGCTGGACGGGCCTTCAATATTATTGGACAGTTCTTCCGCAAGGCTACAAAGACAGTGCAGTAATATTTCACTCACATATGAAAGAAGTGTTTGATACATTTTCAAAACCTGAAAGAGTAATTTCATATGTTGATGACATTTTGATTGAGTCAGCCTCTATGGAGGAGCGTGTGAATGATTTGAGTGAAATGTTATTGCTCTTGAGAGAAGCAGGTCTGAAAGTTAATCCAAAGAAAATACAATTGGGAAAGCAAGAAGTCCAATTTCTGGGTGTTACTGTAGCACAGTCAGGGCGAAGTATCAATGAACAAAGGGTCGAGCTGATAGGCAAGCTACCCTTGCCCACTGATAAAAAAAAGTCTGAGACAATTCTTAGGCATGACAGGTTTCTGCAGGGAGTTTGTGCCTCATTATGCATCATTAACAGAGTGTTTGTATGATCTGCTGAAGCAAGATGAATGGAAATGGAAGAGCACACACAAGCTATTGAAGCATTAAAGGAAACTTTAGACAACGCCCCTTCATTAGCATCACTAGACCCCAACAAAGGATTCAGACTCTACCCACATGTAGGCCTTAGTACTTTGTCTGTTGCACTCACCCAAGACTATTTTGGAAAACAAAGACCTGTAGCCTATGCTTCACATTTACTATCAACTGTAGAACAGAAGTATCCTTTGTGTACTCGTATTGTGCTGTGTTATTATTGGGCAATCAACAAATTCAGGTACTTGACAGGTACACAAAGGGTCATCATTGCTAGTCATCACACTCCTATAGTCATGTTAGCAAATGGAAAATGGAAAGAAGCAGATGTGAATTGTAAAAGGCTGGCGAGATGGACTACAGCTTTATTGTCAGAGAATATTGAGAGTTTGATGTTAAAAGAACCTAGTGTCCTGATTGGTGGATTAATGATTGAAGGTGAAGCTCACAAATGTAAAGTGCAAGGAAATAGTTTGCAGCACAGAGTTTTTACTGCCGTATCCAAACCTTTTGACCTTGAAAGTGAATGTTGGTACATTGATGGTTCCTCTTACTATAAAGATGGAAGTAGAATTTCAGGATTTGCTGGTGTTTGTGTAAAAGATGGCGAGGTACAGAGACAATTTTCATATTCATGTAGAGCTCGTTCTGCACAGTATGTGGAGATAGCAGCACTTCTGCAAGTTCTCATTGAATTAAGAGATGATGGTGGAATTGTTAACATTGCTTCTGACTCAGAGCAGGTATGCAAGGGTGCAGTTGTCTATCTTTCATGGTGGAATGTGATGGGCCTTAAAGGGACAGATGGCAGTGAGATAAGATATGCATCCCTATGGAAAATGATAGAGGAGGAAACACAATTAATAAATAAATGAATTAATATCCGAAAGGTACAGGCCCACAGAAAACAAACAACCGAGCACTACTGGAACAATACTGTAGATAGATTAGCAAAGGAGGCTGCAGTAACATCCCCCGAATGGCCTCATATTATTATTATTATACAAGATTTATATATACGCCAACAGTTTACTCAGCGCTTTACAATGTATAAGGGGGACAACACAATTACAGTACAGTTCAATACAAAAGGTACAGGAGGGCCCTGCTCCTAGACCTTACATTCTAAAGGGAGGGGGTGGTGTAGAGCATACTTTGTAATTTCCAGTGTCTGCCCTTACACGTGCTCAAGCAAAAGGAATTGAAGAAAGGACATGTGAGTTGGGTAAAATACAAGATCAGGATGAGGAATTAGCTCAACTAAAAGAAATGTGTAGGACTGGGCCCATACAATTTGAGGGTCAAGAGATGCAGGTGAAGGATGGCCTTCTAATAACTTACAAAAACAATTTATCTTTATGGGTTGCCCCAAAAGGTGTGAGGAAAGACATTCTTACATAGATTCATGGATTCCCTGAGCCTAGGGCTTCAAGAAATCAAACAAGGAGAATGGCCAAGGATAATGAACTCAACTTTATTATTCAATCTTATCAAAGACAGTGGTGTTACTTGTAGGAACTTTGCCCTTGCTAATGTAAGGAGCCTGGATACTCTTTGTAATAAAGATTGCATCGGAAAGCAGGAAATACCTCTGACTGTCGACATCCCTACATGATCAACAACACCCTTACCCGTATACAAGATGATCATTCTTGGTGAGGTGGAGGTGAGGAATGGCACTAATATACTGAAACAACTGCTACCAGAAAGCAAACTCGTCGTCAAGGACAACCAAGTGTGGAAAACCATGGACCCCAACTGCTGTACCAGATGTGCCCAGGCTTGGCTTTGTTCCTGTTCTTTTGAGCGATTGGAGTACATAGAGGGCTGTGCTGCTGCACACTCTGGAAACTGCCTGGTTCGATTGCAAAAATTTGAACCAGCCTGGAAGAGAATAATTCATGGAGAAGGCCCAAGGGTCTGTGCATTGGGGGTTCCCTCATTCACTTGGCAGAAACAAGTTCAGTACCGGACCCCTATCACAGGATGGTGTGTGAACTTCACAAATGGACTGCTAACAATTGGAGAGGAAGACATTCGAGCCAATATCCAGATGAATCAAGTATCTATGGACATTGAGCAAACTGATCTTGGCAATTGGGACTCTATGATTTCTCCTTTATTTAAGAAAATACCACCATTTACGGTTGAATTGGATACATTATTTAAGAGGGATAGTAGGGAAATTATAGAATTACAGGAACTGGTAAAGGAAAACCTCAATATTTCTAATAGAATTGCTAAAGAGTTTCAGGAGCCTTGGTGGAGCATACCCAATAACACTTTTACTCACCCGCTATTGAGAACTCTGTCCATGATTTTTGTGTTTATTCAATTTATATTAATATGTTTTTTGTTTGGTTTATATTGTTGTGGTAGAAGACAATTAAGAACAATCCAGAGAAAGAAGGAAAGCTTAGAGATGGCTTCAATCTTAAGAGCCAGGGATGTCTGAGCAGTTTGGTTGTGAATCGATTCTGATTCGAACCGATCCAAGTGGGGGTATATGTTGTAATATGTTCTCCGATTTATGTGGGATTACATTATATTATTATATGTATGTACACATACAGCACAAATTTTGACCAGGCCAGAATTCAGTTGACAATGGTCGATTTGTCCAAGCCAACTCAATTTTAATATAACAGCTGATGTCCCTTTGATATGTTTATCTTATGCAAGTCTACCTAGGTGTGTGAGGTATAGCCTGTTAATCTAATTGAACATTTCAAAGGGTACATTGTTTAAAGGACCATAGAAGAAGTATTTATTGATGGTAATTACACTTGAGGGGGTAACAATGGGATCAAGGAGTGTTTTGGGTTGGCCTAGCGGAGGCTCCCTCCTGGGGTGCTAACATATCAGGGGGGACTTGTTGATGTTAATATTCAATAATACAGAATTAGGCATTCCAGGACTCAAAAGGGTGTTCAGGTGGTATCTGTTAATCTAATCTAATTACACATATCCTAAGGGGACTTGTTGATGTTGATATGCGGGAGTGCAAATTGGGGCGGTTTATGACTGCAGCTGTTCACGGCTGGGGGTTGTTGTCTGTCTGAAAGACTAAAGTATATCAAAGGCCTGAATGGAGATGGCCAATCAAATTGCTCAGCCATTCAATGTCTAGTAAATATAACATGGTGTTCAGTCTATAGTCAGTATAGTCTTGTCTGTGTATGACTATAAAGGCTAAAATCTAGAGAAAATGGGACTCTGAATTATATACTCTGTCGGATTTTTTTGTCATATGTGGACTTTGGGCTTTGTTCTCTGTTGGAAGTCAATAAAGTGCATCTCTCTGGAAGAATTGGGTTGCTGCGGAAGAGTACTTACTAATTAATTAACATACCCACGATACTACTATACTACTACACATATTATATCACTACACCTCATTATCTTGAAGATTGGTATATGTTGATGTATTATACAATTGCAACAAACACTTTGCATACTGTATTTGATATTCTATCCTCTGGGGAATCCACAGTCTGTCCAAGAAGTATTTTTAGGAATTCTTTCTATTTTTATGATTGTACCTTCCAAACAATATTTTTAATGTAGACTAATAAATTGTTTAAATTTTACATATCTACACGCCTATAAAGTCTAGGGATGAGCCAAACATTCCCTGTTTTGGTTCAGGGCCGAACATGTGAACAGACCAAAAATTTGTGCGACCACGCAAACCCTGGTAAAGTCTACGGGACTCGAACGTGAAAAATCAAAAGTGCTAATTTTAAAGGCTAATATGCAAGTTAATGTCATAAAAAGTGTTTGGGGACCCGTGTCCTGCCCCAGGGGACATGTATCAATGCCATTTTTTTCGGGAGCAGTGATTTTAATAATGCTTATCGTGCCTGGGGGGTGTCTATAGTATGCCTGTAAAGTGGCACAGTTTTCCCATGTTTAGAACAGTCCCTGCACAAAATGACATTTCTAAAGGAAAAAAGTAATTTAAAACTGCTTGCGGTTGTAATGTAATGTTGCCCCCCCCCAGCCCAGTACCAGGCCCTTTGGGTCTGGTATGGATATTAAGGTGAACCCAGATTTAAAAAAAAAGGCGTGGGACCCCAAGGCCCTATATACTCTGAATAGCAGCAGTATACAGGCGGTCCCTGGGTTACAAACAAGATAGGGACTGTAGGTTTGTTGTTAAGTTTAATCTGTTTAAGTTGAATCTATTTGTAATTTGGAACAGGTATATTTTTTAAGTGTAGCTCCAGCCCAAAAATCTATTTTTAAGCTTTTTGGATAATATAGGGCAGGGTTGTCACCCCGTAACATTTTTTTTGCTGGAGACAACTTTTTCCCATATCAACTCTTACAGGAGAGAATTTTCCTTCCTAGGGGTCGATTTCCTCTCACTTCCCATTGTCTCCATACGTTTGTAAGTAGGAGTGGTTTGTAAGTCAGATGTTTGAAAATAGGGGACCACCTGTATATATTATACGGCCTGCCCTATACACTCTGTGGAAAATTGGGCCTTAGGTGTTGGTGGTACCAGAACACTGTAAGCCCTCACAGTTACTCTTGGTGGATGCAGGAACGGGCCCTGCTGTGAAATATTATTATTCTATATCTAGAATTGTAACTACATGCCCCTGTTAAACAAGAAGGACATGAAACTGGCAGTCATGTTCCACCAGCTGCAGCATAGTGCCAAGTTTGCTCCAGTGATGAGGGGGAGGGGATGATGAGGTCACTGACTCTACTTGGGTGCATGATAGAATAGAGGAGGAGGCACAACTCCAACTAGGCAGGATGTCCTCTAGGGGGCAGCTTAAGGGCAGCCACCCTACTGCATCACACTGCAGAGCTCCGCAGGTGCAGGGCGCTGCTGACTAATTTTGAAAAGCTCCTTTGTGTGGGCCTTTTTGGACACCTGTGCAGCAGATCGCACCGTTGCTGTTTGCAACCTATGTCCGAAGCAGATCAAGTGTGGCCACAACAGCAGCCACTTGGGCACCACATGCTTGACCAGACATATGATGACCTCCCATGCAGTCTTTTTCCCGTATACTATATTTGAGATTTAATATCTCTCAGATATGATTTGGGTTAAATGAGAGTTCTTTGACCATGAGTGAAAGCTTTAACACAATAACAACATTTATTGGTGAGTAGTTGAAAGTCTATCTAATACACAACCATCTGTCTATAGTCTACACCAAGGAAGAAAATATTAGGTTAAAATAAGAGAATTACATGAAGGAATACACTGTATATTCCTAAAAACATCAATCTGCAAACATATTTAGTTACAAGTAAAATGCAGACCGTTCCTATAATTACCCTTTGGACCAAGGTTCCATTCTGATGGTTGCTCTCCCATAAAAGTGTGTATTTCCCTACAATCTAGTCTGTGTATATCATTACATGCTGATGCCTCATTGGTTGGCATAGCTTGGCTCTGATTGGTGAGCTTCCCTATTCCTGGTTAAGGACTTGCTACATCTCCAATCTCTAAACTTTGCATAAGTCAGCCCCCTTTAATGCAAATCCTTGTGACTATTCTGAGCAGGAGCCTAACTTGAATTTTCCTGGGAAGTTAAGTATTGATTACGGGTTGGCCTCCCTTCATTGCATATCCCAGCATGGGATCCTCTGAAGTGAGTATGTGTAAAACAATGAGGTTTGGATCCCATTTTTTGTATACACAAGCCTAGACACTGACTTGTCTACCAGAGATTTCTGTGAAGATAATATGTTCTGTCCTACATAGATAAAATATAAATTAAATATATTCATAATTACAATATTCGTTGGCAACAGCACTTGAAAGATCCACATCAAAAAGAAAAAGGTGGACTTCTCCTTGCTCCTCCAGGGATCTCCAACCCTACTCCAGTCCTCTCGAAAACCTGCACTGAGAGGAATGAAGGTATAGCAATAGGTGTCCCAAGTCTTGTTGGACAGGGCGGTCAGCAGTAAGGTGTATATTACCGCAGACTTATGGTCTAGCAGGCATGGGCAGGGATGTTACCTTTCCTTCACGGCACACTGGGTAACTCTGCTGGCAGCTGGGAAGGATGCAGGACAGGGTTCAGTATTGTTGGAGCTTGTTCCGCCACCACGCCTCCAAAATGCTAGCGGTGATTCTGCCACAGCTCTCTCCTCCACCCCCTCCTCTTCTTCTTCCTCTATGGTCTCTTCTGCAGATTTGTTCTCTGAACCAGCAGTGCTCCATAAACGTTCAAGGGGCTACGCAAGCACTCAGGCAAAAAGATGCCATGAGCTGCATGATTTACATAGTAGGTGAGGTTGAAAAAAGACACAAGTCCATCAAGTCCAATCTATGTGTGTGATTATATGTCAGTATTACATTGTATATATGTTGCGGTCGTTCAGGAGCTTATCTAATAGTTTCTTGAAACTATTGATGCCCCCCCTGAGACCACCGCCTGTGGAAGGGAATTCCACATCCTTGCCACTCTTACAGTAAAAAACCCTCTATGTAGTTTAAGGTTAAACCACTGCTTAGGGGACAGGAGCCACACTGGGGCAGGGATTCTGTCAGCTCTGCAGGGGCAGGCTCTGAGGTGGTTGATGCCACACCAGCTTCAGCCAGGAATGGTTGTATGCTACAATGGCATCAACCTTCTCTCTGCCCTCTGACAAGGACACTTGACCCATGTTCCATGTTTGGCACACATCCTGAATTTGGTGGTGCAGCAGTTCTTGAGCAGGTACCCAGGCTTACAAGATCTCCTGAGGCAGGCCAGAAAAGTCTGTGGTCATTTCCAACGGTCATACAATTCCAGTGCTCAGCTGGCTTACATTCAAAGGGAATGCAACCTGCCCACCAACTGCCTCATTTGTGACATATCCACCAGGTGGAAGTTAACGTTGGCAATGTTGCAGCGGCTGTACACGCAGCAGGGCCATCAATGAGTATGGCACCAGGACAGGGTCAGGGGAGCTTGGCTTCTTTTCGCCACACCAGTGGCTACTGATCAAGGATGCATGCACTGTCCTGTCATCATTTGATGAGGCCCCGAGGATGGTGAGCAGCGACAATGCATGCATCAGTGATACTGTCCCTCTTGTCTTCCTGTTGGAGCACACGCTTCATGGAATAATGGACAGGGCACTTGAGGCAGAACAGTGTGAGGAAGAGGAGGACTTCCTTACCTCTCAAGGCCCCCTTTATCCAGATATTATTCCTGCGGGCCCACCAAACACACAGGAAGAAGGGGAGGTGGAGGAGAATTGTGTCAGCATGGACGTGGAGGATAACACTCAGCAGCAGTCTTCAAGTGATGGTTTTCAGTCCCCAGAAACCCAAGGAATTGTACATGGCTGGGAGGAGGTTGTTACACATCACGTGATCCTTAGTGACCCAGATGACTCAGAATCGAATGCCTCTGCAAACTTTTGCAGGCTTTGCAGAATCAGGGAGGCCATGCAGCGTAAGGACCCTAGGATTCATTGTATCAAAGAGAAGGAATCATTACTGGCTGGCAACCCTTCTTGATCCATGTTACAAGGGTAAGGTTGCAGAACTCATTCTGCCTTTGCAGAGGGAGCAGAGGATGAAACATCTTCAGGAAGCCTTGAAGAAAGGTTTGTGCAATGCATTTCCAGACCCTGCGAGGTTACAATTTCCTGGTGCTGGACAACGTGTTGCTGAGGCTTCTGTCAGGTCATCTGAGGCCAGGTGACAGATGCACACCGAAGAAAGGTTTGTGCAATGCATTTTCAGACCCTGTGAGGAAGAAAGGTTTGTGCAATGCATTTCCAGACCCTGTGAGGTTACAATTTCCTGGTGCTGGACAATGTGTTGCTGAGGCTTCTGTCAGGTCATCTGAGGCCAGGTGACAGATGCACACCGTTGGGGTCAGGAGTACACCGCAAAGGTAGTGGACCCTACGGCTGATTGCTGCGGATGGGAGTCTAGGTGGTTAAGGAAGGCAGGTCCACTGGAACACCAACATGGATCCCACAGGGGCTAGAGCGTAAGATTCCCTAGGGCGCGGAGTCTAAGAGCCAGCAGGTGTTCATCAGAGCCTCTAGTGGTGAGGATGGACTGGGCTGCAAGTGGCTCCAGGTTGCGACCCCCAGGGTTTCCCAGCTTCCACCCACAGTAGGCTACTGGAGGACAGAGATAGTAAGGGAATAAACCAAAGGTCAGGGCGACTAGCAGACAAGGATAAACATAGAACATGCCAAAGGTCAGGGTCATAAGCAGGCAGGGATAGTCGAGAACAAGCCAAGATCGGTAACTGGAATCAGACGTAGAAGACACAGCAAGATGCACATGGAAGCTAAACACACAAAGGTTGATCAGTAAGGCAGGCTTGTAGTGCACAGGTTAATATAGAGTTTCCTAATAGGGGCTGGGGTGGAGCCATGCTTTGAGGAGAGATTATTTAAGTAGCCAGGTGAGAGTGGCTGGCCTCTAAAGGTGAACACATGGAGAAGTAAGCTGACAGACAAAGATTACTGCATAACCGTGACAGCTTTGTTCAGTCAGTGGAAGAGCAGTGGAGAAGGTGGCTGGCTGACTGATGCCTTTAGACAATTTTTTAGTCCTCCGCACCAAGGTCTGATCGGTTCAAGTAACCATCACCAGTGTCTGCATTACATGGTGCAGGAATATCTAGAGGCAAGAGCAGACTTGGAGACCTTTCCAACAGAGCATCCACTGGGTTACTGGGTCTTGAGGATGGAAAACTGGCCAGAACTTGCTCAATATGCAATTGATCTACTGGCCTGTCCTGCATCCAGTGTTCTTTCTGAATGCACATTCAGTGCTGGTGGAGGGTTTGTAATGGATCATAGAGTACGCCTGTCCACAGACTCCCTTGATAGGCTCACATTCATAAGAATGAATCAGTCTTGGATCAGCAGCAGCTTTTAAGCACCTGATGCTGATGTAACTGATTGATTTTTCTATGGACGTGGAATCCCTTGAGTGACTATTCTATTCCTCCTCAATCTTGAAGATGCTAGCTTCCAACAATATTTTTGGTTTTGGGCACCACCACCACTGCCTAAGGCCCAATTTTTCTGTCCCTGTTGAACAGTGGCATGTAATTACAATTTCTGATCTAATATCTTACAGCAGGGCCCGTTCCTGCCCCCAACAAGAGTATCTGTGAGGGGTTACAGTGTTGTGACACCACCAAAGGCCCAATTTTTCTGCCCCTGTCCCAGCAGCAGAAAAAAAGGACAAGTGTGCCCCACGGCCACCTGCAAAAGATGCACCATGTCCATGACCAGCACTGTCGACTGTAGATACAGAGCCTGCTTGCCCTCCTTTAGTGGCCTGTGAGCGTTTGCCTCTCCTTGGTGGCCTTCTGGACATGATGGGGATTTTGTTTTGCAACACCACACTACACTGTATTGTGTACTGTGTACACCACCAGAAAAGTAGTAGCAACTTCACTATGGGTGCACGGTTTTGTGTACACCACCAGAAGTCTAATAGCAACTATGGGTGCAAGTATTGTGTACTGTGTACACCACCAGAAAAGTAATAGCAACTGCACTAGGGGTGCACGGTACCTGTGTATCTGAAGTATATTAGAAACAGTACACCAGGAACGGCCTGCAGTGAGATCTAGCTAAACTGTATGCAGTGCATATATATATATATAACAAGACTATCTGTATATGTGTATATATATATATATATATATATATATATATATATATATATATATATATATATATATATATATATATATATATATATATATATATATATATATATATATATATATATATTATAAAATACACTGCAGCTAACTGAATCACCTGCCTGCCAGAAGAATATTAGAAACAGTACACCAGGAATGGCCTACAATGAGATCTAGCTAAACTGTATGCAGTGGATATATAAATATACCAGACTATCTGTGTATATATATTATGGGCCGTTACACGCCGCTCGAATTTGGCGTCGAAAACCATAATGTTCGGTTTTCGACGAACGGGTGAACAGCCAATGTTTGAGTCGAACTCATGTTTGACCCGAACAGAAAGCTCATCCCTAATAAAGTCCATTAATTTTCCCTTTGAGGTTCAAGTCACACCTTAGGTATATAGGTCTTCAAAGAACATAAGAAATCATGTACTGTATCCAGGATCACCTGTAGTCCTTGTAGAATACAGTGGAAACTGAACAGCTCAGCCAGACACATCCTGGTTGATGAGGCAGCTGCTGGAGCTGATGAATTTGAGACTTGTTTTGAACCTCTCCCCTTCTGGACGTGTCTGTCTAAGCGTGGGGTCTCCACCTGAGGTGAGCAGGCAATTTACCTAGAGGTGGCAGTGGTGGTGAACATATCACTGGATTTTTGCTGCATGGCACATATTGGAACAAGTTTTCCCCACGGAGTGGATCCTTGCCTCATTTATTAAAATTTGTTTGGGACTTTTCCACATTATTCCTTCTTACCGTATTACTGTTTATAAATTTTCATCACGTTTGTGAGGTTTATACTTTATTACACAAATTGTATAGAGTTATTCTTTAGCACTAGGTTACATAGCGATTGACGCTAATTAGCAGTATTTAATATTTTTTTATATTTTTTCTTGCACAGGTATATGTTCCACAGGTTGTATTAGCGCACCATTATTTGATTTTATATTACAATTGTGGGTGTGCGATCACTATTCTAATGGTACAGGTAATCATTTTTTTCCTGTTTATGCTTTTTTTTTCTAGTTCACATTATTCACATAAATTTACACATAGTAGCACTCAAGTACTATATATACACTATTCTGACACATTATACTCACTCTACACTAATGCCCCGTACACACGGTCGGACATTGATCGGACATTCCGACAACAAAATCCTAGGATTTTTTCAGACGGATGTTGGCTCAAACTTGTCTTGCATACACACGGTTACACAAAGTTGTCGGAAAATCCGATCATTCTGAACGCGGTGACGTAAAACACGTACGTCAGGACTATAAACGGGGCAGTAGCCAATAGCTTTCATCTCTTTATTTATTCTGAGCATGCATGGCAATTTGTGCATTGGATTTGTGTACACACGATCGGAAATTCCGGATTTTGTGGTCGGAAAATTTTATAGCCTGCTCTCAAACTTTGTGTGTCAGAAAATGTGTGATGGAGCCTACACACGGTCGGAATTTCCGACGACAAGGTCCTATCACATATTTTTTGTCGGAAAACCTGACCGTGTGTACGGGGCATAACACTACACTACGCTAACACTCTACACTCAGAGTCACAATAACACACTAACTTGCTAGTAGCAAACTGAGTTCTGCTCTATCTCTACTCCAACAACACAATGCAAAAGGCCCTGTGGGAAGAAACCTTTTATAGTGTGGGGTGGGACTATAAGCACTGAGCCATGACTTTGTCCAATCACGGCTGTGACAGTGCTCTGTGCCCTGAGTGGGCAAAGCCTTGGCACCTGACCAGAGGTTAGGTGCATTGCTTCATCCAATTAGGGCCCTAGAATGCACTGTGAAGCACGCAGTGCATTGTGGGGTGCTCAGTGGGCGAATAACCTGCCGGGCACCTCGCAAATTCGGGTGGCAAACAGGCGATGTTCGGGCCAAATTTTTATTCAGCCCAAACTGCTTGCCCAATTCTATTTATATGCAAAGATTCTGGGATGCAGTGACATAACTGACCAAACTGCAATATTTGGCCCATGGTCATGTTTGGTCAGTAATGTCACCACCACTCTGTCCCTTTGCTATCCCTGTTAAGGACTTGGCTGAACCTTAAACTCATCCCTAATCTCAAATTTGTGGTAAAAGATTATTTTAGCGCATAAACCTTATTATTAAAAGGAAGAGAGGTCCTCCATCGACTATTTCCATAGATTATGCAATTAATTGCTACAAAAAAAAACAGCACTCCTAAAAGTTCCACTGGACAACAATTTTTTTTAAAGGTTTTGCTTCCTAAAAACTAGGGATGAGCCGAACACCCCCCGGTTCGGTTCGCACCAGAACCTGCGAACGGACCGAAAATTTGCATGAACGTTAGAACCCCATTGACGTCTATGGGACTTGAATGTTCAAAATGAAAAGTGTTCATTTTAAAGGCTAATTTTTATGGTATTGTCCTAAAAAGGGTTTGGGGACTCGGGTCCTGCCCCAGGGGACATGTATCAATGCAAAAAAAACAGCCGTTTTTTCGGGAGCAGTGATTTTAATGATGCTTAAAGTAAAAAAAAAGTGAAATATTCCTTTAAATATCGTACCTGGGGGGTGTCTATAGTATGCCTGTAAAGTGGCACGTGTTTCTGTGCTTAGAACAGTCCCTGCACAAAATGACATTTTTAAAGGAAAAAAAGTCGTTTAAAACTGCTTGCGGCTTTAATGTAATGTCGGGTCCTGGCAATATGGATGAAAATCAGTGAGACAAATGGCATGGGTACCCTCCATTCCAATACCAGGCCCTTTGGGTCCTGTATGGATATTAAGGGGAACCCCGCACCCAAATTAAAAAAAAGGAAAGTATATATAGGGCCCCCAGGCCCTATATATACTCTGAACAGCAGTATACAGGCGGTGCAAACAAGACAGGGACTGTAGTTTTGTTGTTAAATAGAATCTGTTTGTAATTTTGAACTGGTACATTTTTAAAGTGTAGCTCCAGCCAAAAAATCTGTTTTTAAGCTTTTTGGAAAACATAGGGAAGGGTTATCACCCCTGTGACATTTGTTTTGCTGTCTGTGCTCCTCTTCAGAAGATTTCACCTCACTTTTTGTCCCAATGACAAATGTTTTTGGAAAATTTGGGGTTTTTAGTGAAACAAGGATTGGTGATAAAGCATTAGTGGAAAGGAGAAAAGTTTTTCCCATATTAACTCTTACAGGAGAGAATTTCCCTTCCTATGGGGTAGATTTTTTTTTTTTTCCAAAATCAAATTTATTGTCAATAGAAGTCATGTTATACAGAAGCGTTACAGAGTGAAGGTACATAAGAAGTAATATAATGATTTGGAATAGAGTTCGTGGAACATTGAACATCTATTCAATACTTATACAGCAAGTTCAACTTTTCTGTTAATGTACAAAAGTATGACATAACCGTAAATAATCATACTCTAATAGTAAACAATCAAACAGGAAAGTCTGCGCCCAGAGTCAAGTCAGTGAGCATATTTTGTTTTGGGGACCCAGCTAGGTCTTCGATTGTTTTGTGCAGTGACTTAAATCTACGGGAAAGTAAATCATTCGGGGAGCTTATGCGTTATAATTTGTCTCAAGCAGGCACCTTATGAATGGTGTGGATAGTGACAAGTGGTCATCAGGTATGTGCTTATGTAAGTGTGTGATCGCTCCAACGAGCGTTCAATTGTTATTTAATGGTGTGGTGTCCTGGAAATATCTTTGTGTGCAGTGTTGTTGTTCATTGTATATTGTCTCTGGGCGAGTTAACGTGTGGTAGGATTGCGGTCACCGGACCACAAGCAATCCTACTACTAGTTGGGCAGGGGGGAAGGAATGTTGGTAACGTGTGGGAAGGGAGATAGTTTCGAACTAGTAGTTAGGAAAGGAAAGGGTAGAGCGGGTGTGGTATAATGATTGTGGCGTGGTTATTATCAAGTATAGTCCTATATAGGAGGGGGGGTGATGAGAAGGGTGAAATATAAGGAGGGGAGATTAAATGAGGTAGAAGGGTAAAAGAGAATATAGCGAGTTTATCTAGTCCGCCTCCGACAGAGTCCCAGACGACCGTGAAGGATCTTAGGACAACAGGTCTACATATTCTGCTGTCGTTTGGAAGTGTTGCCAGCATGACCATATAGTTCTAAATTTAGAGGGTGTATCTTTGGCTTGGTGAATCAGTTCTTCCATTTCGGCTATTCTAGATATTCGTTTGAGCCATTCTGCTATAGTAGGGGGTTTGGATGACTTCCAGAGAGTCGGGATGCACATTTTTGCCGCGTTTATCATGTGTAGGGCAAGAGAGCGGTGGTAGTCTTTTTTTGGGATGGAGGAGTGATGCAGCAACATTTGGGCAGGGGTGAATTCAATCTGGTAGGTGGTAATGTAAGCGGTAATACGCTGGACTTCTTTCCAAAAGGGTTGAATGAGTGGACAGGACCACCATATATGGACCATAGAGCCTTCTCCTTCTGAGCATCTCCAACAAGTGGGAAGAATCGCTGGGGAAATTTTGTGGAGTTTAAGGGGGGTTTTGTACCATTTGGAGAAGATCTTGAAACCGTTTTCCTGTGCTGACACGTTAATTGAGCCCTTGTGAATGTAGGAGTATATGTTTTCCCATTCTTGGTCTGACAGATCTAGTGCTAATTCTCTTTCCCAACTGCGTGTGGCTATGTTGGATTTGGGGCTGTGTTCAGAGAAAAGTAGAGCATAAATTTCTGAAATCACATGTCTCTGTGGTTCCGTTTTGGAGCACAAGGCTTCAAAAGGTGTGAGTTGTCTGGAGTAATCGGTAGTCTTGTGTGGGTGGTTAAGAAAGTGCCGTATTTGGTTGTATGTCCAAGACGGGAAGGGTTTACCTGACGTGTGTGTGGGTAAACTAGTAGGAGCTAGGAAGGTATTTCCAGAGAAAAAATGTTTTGCTCGAATGTCATCTTGGGGCCAGTATCCCTTAAGGAATGTATTGTGTATTCCCGGTGGGAAATCTGTGTTATTTCGGATTGGAGTTAAGGGGCCTAGGACAGAGGAAATGTGATGTTTTTGGCACATTTTCATGAATGAGTGAAGTGTGGAGGAAATCAAGGGATGTTGTGTGCATTCCATAGGTATCTGTCTCGAGGGAGTCCAAGGTAATTGTTTAACTGGGACCATTGAGAATTCCTTTTCAATTTGCGTCCATGCTTTAGTGTGGGAGTGAACAGTCCAGTCAATTATTCTGGATAGTTGGCATGCCCTGTGATATTTGGCAATGTCTGGGAGAGCTATGCCTCCTTTTGATTTGGGTAAAGAAAGTCTTTCAAAACTAAGCCTAGGGCGGTTTTTTCCCCATATAAATTCGCTGCACGCCTTGCGATACGATGCAAAGAAAGCTTGCGGTAATCGAATGGGAACTGTTTGCAAGACATAGTATTCTTGGGAGTATGTTCATTTTAATTATCGACGCCCTCCCGAACCAGGAAAATATACCCGTTGACCAGGACTTAAGGTCTTTTTGAATTTGTTGGAGGATTGGTATGTAATTTTTGATATAAAGATCAGATAGGCGGAGTGGTATACGGATCCCTAGGTAGGTAATTGCCTCTCGGGTCCACTTGAAGGGGAAGTTGGACTGACAGGATGCCAGGGTCTCCTTCTGTAAGGAAACGTTCAGGGCTTCGGATTTTGCGAAGTTGATTTGTAAATTGGTTAGGAAGCGAAATGTGTCGAGGTCTTAAGTAGATTGGGCAATGTAGTGTGGGGATCAGTCAGGAACAGGAGAATGTCATCTGCGAAAGCAGATAGCTTATATGTCGTTTTTGAGACGGAGACTCCTTTGATGTCTGGATTAGAGCGCAGGCGTTGAAGGAATGGTTCCAGGGTAAGGATAAATATTAACGGTGAAAGCGGGCATCCCTGACGTGTCCCGTTTGACATGGAGAAGGCATCCGACAGGTGTCCATTAACACGGACCTGTGCGGTAGGAGAGGCGTAAAGTGCCATTATAAGTTGTAACATACGGTCTCGTATGCCTATCATTTGAAGTGCTGCCGACATATAGTCCCACGCCACCCTGTCGAATGCCTTCTCCACGTCAAGAGACAAGAAGAACCCTTGTTGTTGGGTAGAAGTCAACCATTTGTGGATGTTGATTGCCTTAGTTGTATTGTCTCTAGCCTCCCTGCCGGGTATAAAACCCACCTGGTCTAGTGAGATGAGGTTTGGCAGGAGGGGCAAAAGACGATTCGCCAATATCTTGGCGTAGATTTTGAGATCAACATTCAGTAGTGATATTGGGCGGTAGTTTGATACTTGAGATGTATCTTTATTGGGCTTAGGTATTACAGTTATGTGTGCTGTTAATAGGTCTCTAGGTGGGGGATTGTCTGAGGATAGGGAGTTGAATGCCTTCAGGAAATGTGGTTTGAGGGTTTCAGAGTAAGTTTTATAATATCCAGTCGTCAGACCGCCCAGGCCGGGACTCTTGCCGGTCTTTAATTGTTTTAGAACCACATCTATTTCAGCTGGGGATATGGGATTTTCCAGTTCGGCAGCTTCTGCATTGGATATATGCGTGGGACTGTATTTTGTGAGAAAATCGTGGATGGCTTTAGTTCTATGTTTGTCTGTCCTCTGTGTGGTGGGGGTATGTAGGTTGTACAGCTGGGAGTAATAGTGTACGAATTGCCGGGTTATTTGGTCATTGGATACTATTTTTTTCGCAGTAGCATCCCTTATAGAGTGGATCATTGTGCTTGTGTCATGAGAAGGTCTACCCGTTGGTGGCGCTATCGGTCTCTTGGATCGCAGTACCAGTGTCCATCAGCAGGTGTCTTCCAACACCTAGGACCTGCAGTAAGAGGTCTTTCCTGCTGGTGGCACTGTTGCATCCTCGGGCCGTAGTACCGGCGTCAACCAGCGGGTGCACTCTGGCAGTGTGGAACAAACAGCTCACACTGCGCTCAGCTGTAACGTGAGGTCAATTACCACAGCCTTACAAATACCCGGCAAGCCCTCATAGGCTTGCCTTGGTATCTCTCTCCCTCTGTTCTGACCTTGCTGCCTGTTTGACCTTGAGCCTGCTATCTGCCTTGTCCTGATCTGATCCAACCCCTATCCTGAGGCCTTCCTAGTCCTGTCCCTTCTGTTCCTGGCTCCCTTGGATCCCTGCCCTGAACCCCATCCATCCATCCTCTCCTTGTCCTGTTCAGGTTCCCGTCCTTACCCTTCTGCTGACTTCCCTGTGTATGACCTTGGCTTGGCTTGTTTATGATTACGGTATCTCCCTTTACTTATATATATATACATTGTTGTTTGTAGTGGGTTGTTGTGTGGGTTTTTGCACTGTTTGTTCCTGTCACTTATCACTTGTTAATAAACACCATTTCACTTACATGTGTTTCTGGTCTCCTCTGTGCAGTCCACACAGTCTGGTCTACTAGTCTCCTGACAGTATACCAAGGCCATCCCTGACCAGACGTGGCTGCACTGAGAAACCGTCCTGTTACGGTGGGCGCGCAAAATGGACTTTGATGAAATTGTCTATTATTCTCTGCTGGCGGCAGAGGATAATGAATATTGTTGTCAGACTCTTAAAGATTGGACCCGAGACCAACTGCTGGAAACGATACAAACCGCCCATTTACTTGTAGATCAAGGTCATGTGTTATTTGAGGATGTTCTGCCTTTGATCCAATTATGTACAAAGTCAGCCTCATCATGCATTCCCGAAGGTAGTGACGATTTCTCCCCTCCTTTCAGTTGTGACCAGGTGGAATCCCTGGTATGGTTGTTAGAGGATGATCCGGCTTACTTTGATGAACATTATTCCGCTTGTTCCCAGCAGGTGTTATCCGATTGCATTTATTCAGTACAATCTCTGGTTAGTCAGGCTGTATGTAAATCAGCGTTTGTTCAACCTTTGCTGCAGGCATGGTCAGATCTCCTGTCTTTAGCTAAGCCACAACATTCCAGCCCTGCCATTAATCATCTGCCTTCCAAAAGATCTATCTCCCCGTCACCTATAGCAACCTCAGCTACAACCCAGTTTAATCAGTTCCCTACCAAATACTATCACCCAGTCTCCAAGTGTCGCACCTATCCTGCTTTCAATTCACCTGTCTCTTCTCCTCCACCTGTAACAGTCCCACAAAACCCCTCTCTAGCTACAGTTCCTTGGTCTTCCTTCGATCCAGCTACTTTCTTTGCTTACAGCCCTGCACCTACATACAAAACTGCACGGGCTAAACCAAAGAAGAAGCAAAAATTCTTCCCGACCCACACCATCTTGCCAGTAACCCAACCTGTTCCAGCTTTGCAGTCTGACGTTCCAGCTCGCCAGTCTGATGTTCCAGCCTTCCAGTCTGATGTTCCAGCCTTCCAGTCTGATGTTCCAGCTTTGCAGTCTGATGTTCCAGCCTTCCAGTCTGATGTTCCAGCTTTGCAGTCTGATGTTCCAGCTTTGCAGTCTGATGTTCCAGCTTTGCAGTCTGATGTTCCAGCTTTGCAGTCTGATGTTCCAGCTTTGCAGTCTGAAGTTCAAGCTTTGCAGTCTGAAGTTCAAGCTTTGCAGTCTGAAGTTCAAGCTTTGCAGTCTGAAGTTCAAGCTTTGCAGTCTGAAGTTCAAGCTTTGCAGTCTGATGTCCCAGCCTTCCCGTCTGATGTCCCAGCCTTCCAGTCTGATGTTCCAGCCTTCCAGTCTGCTGTTCCAGCTTTGCAGTCTGCTGTTCCAGCCTTCCAGTCTGCTGTTCCAGCCTTCCAGTCTGCTGTTCCAGCCTTCCAGTCTGCTGTTCCAGCTTTGCAGTCTGCTGTTCCAGCCTTCCAGTCTGCTGTTCCAGCTTTGCAGTCTGATGTTCCAGCTTTGCAGTCTGACGTTCCAGCTTTGCAGTCTGATGTTCCAGCCTTCCAGTCTGATGTTCCAGCCTTGCAGTCTGATGTTCCAGCTTTGCAGTCTGATGTTCCAGCTTTGCAGTCTGATGTTCCAGCTTTGCAGTCTGATGTTCAAGCTTTGCAGTCTGATGTCCCAGCCTTCCAGTCTGATGTCCCAGCCTTCCAGTCTGCTGTTCCAGCCTTCCAGTCTGCTGTTCCAGCCTTCCAGTCTGCTGTTCCAGCTTTGCAGTCTGATGTTCCAGCTTTACAGTCTGATGTGCCTGCCTCCCAGTCTGTCGTCCCGATGCCTGCCTTCCAGCTCGATGTCCCTGCCTTCCAGCCGGATGTCTTGCAGCTTGCCTTCCAGCCTGATGTCTTGATGCCTACCTACCAGTCTGATGTGCCAGCTTTCCAGATTGATGTGCCAGCTTTCCAGATTGATGTGCCAGCTTTCCAGATTGGTGTGCCAGCTTTCCAGATTGGTGTGCCAGCCTCCCAGATTGATGTGCCAGCCTCCCAGATTGATGTGCCAGCCTCCCAGATTGATGTGCCAGCTTCCCAGATTGATGTGCCAGTTCCTTGGTCTTCCTTCGATCCAGCTACTTTCTTTGCTTACAGCCCTGCACCTACATACAAAACTGCACGGGCTAAACCAAAGAAGAAGCAAAAATTCTTCCCGACCCACACCATCTTGCCAGTAACCCAACCTGTTCCAGCTTTGCAGTCTGACGTTCCAGCTCGCCAGTCTGATGTTCCAGCCTTCCAGTCTGATGTTCCAGCCTTCCAGTCTGATGTTCCAGCTTTGCAGTCTGATGTTCCAGCCTTCCAGTCTGATGTTCCAGCTTTGCAGTCTGATGTTCCAGCTTTGCAGTCTGATGTTCCAGCTTTGCAGTCTGATGTTCCAGCTTTGCAGTCTGATGTTCCAGCTTTGCAGTCTGAAGTTCAAGCTTTGCAGTCTGAAGTTCAAGCTTTGCAGTCTGAAGTTCAAGCTTTGCAGTCTGAAGTTCAAGCTTTGCAGTCTGAAGTTCAAGCTTTGCAGTCTGAAGTTCAAGCTTTGCAGTCTGAAGTTCAAGCTTTGCAGTCTGATGTCCCAGCCTTCCAGTCTGATGTTCCAGCCTTCCAGTCTGCTGTTCCAGCTTTGCAGTCTGCTGTTCCAGCCTTCCAGTCTGCTGTTCCAGCCTTCCAGTCTGCTGTTCCAGCTTTGCAGTCTGCTGTTCCAGCTTTGCAGTCTGCTGTTCCAGCTTTGCAGTCTGATGTTCCAGCCTTGCAGTCTGATGTTCCAGCTTTGCAGTCTGATGTTCCAGCTTTGCAGTCTGATGTTCCAGCTTTGCAGTCTGATGTTCCAGCCTTCCAGTCTGATGTTCCAGCCTTCCAGTCTGATGTTCCAGCTTTGCAGTCTGAAGTTCAAGCTTTGCAGTCTGAAGTTCAAGCTTTGCAGTCTGATGTCCCAGCCTTCCAGTCTGATGTCCCAGCCTTCCAGTCTGCTGTTCCAGCCTTCCAGTCTGCTGTTCCAGCTTTGCAGTCTGATGTTCCAGCTTTACAGTCTGATGTGCCTGCCTCCCAGTCTGTCGTCCCGATGCCTGCCTTCCAGCTCGATGTCCCTGCCTTCCAGCCGGATGTCTTGCAGCTTGCCTTCCAGCCTGATGTCTTGATGCCTACCTACCAGTCTGATGTGCCAGCTTTCCAGATTGATGTGCCAGCTTTCCAGATTGATGTGCCAGCTTTCCAGATTGGTGTGCCAGCCTCCCAGATTGATGTGCCAGCCTCCCAGATTGATGTGCCAGCCTCCCAGATTGATGTGCCAGCTTCCCAGATTGATGTGCCAGCTTCCCAGATTGATGTGCCAGCTTCCCAGATTGATGTGCCAACTTCCCAGTTTGCTGTACCAGCTTCCCAGCCTGATGCCTTGCAGCTTGTCTTCCAGCCTGATGTCTTGATGCCCACCTACCAGTCTGATGTGCCAGCTTCCCAGTCTGATGTGCCAGCTTCCCAGTCTGATGTGCCAGCTTCCCAGATTGATGTGCCAGCTTCCCAGATTGATGTGCCAGCTTCCCAGATTGATGTGCCAGCTTCCCAGATTGATGTGCCAGCTTCCCAGCCTGATGCCTTGCAGCTTGTCTTCCAGCCTGATGTCTTGATGCCTACCTGCCAGTCTGATGTGTCAGCTTCCCAGTCTGATGTGCCAGCTTCCCAGTCTGATGTGCCAGCTTCCCAGTCTGATGTGCCAGCTTCCCAGTCTGATGTGCCAGCTTCCCAGATTGATGTGCCAGCTTCCCAGATTGATGTGCCGGCTTCCCAGATTGATGTGCCAGCTTCCCAGATTGATGTGCCAGCTTCCCAGATTGATGTGCCAGCTTCCCAGATTGATGTGCCAGCTTCCCAGATTGATGTGCCAGCTTCCCAGATTGATGTGCCAGCTTCCCAGATTGATGTGCCAGCTTCCCAGTTTGCTGTCCCAGCTTCCCAGCCTGATGTCTTGCAGCTTGCCTTTCAGCCTGATGCCTCGAAGATTGCTTCTCAGTCTGATGTGCCAGCTTCCAAGTCGGATGTTCCAGCTTTCCAGTCTGATGTTCCAGCCCTCCAGCCTGATGTTTGGGTGTCTGCCCTCCAGCTCAAGTGGTTCTTGTCATCTGCTGCCCAGCTCAAGTGGTTCCTGCCGTCTGCTGCCCAGCTCAAGTGTTTCCTGTCGTCTGCTGCCCAGCTCAAGTGGTTCCTGTCGTCTGCTGCCCAGCTCAAGTGGTTCCTGTCGTCTGCTGCCCAGCTCAAGTGGTTCCTGTCGTTTGCTGCCCAGCTCAAGTGGTTCCTGTCGTTTGCTGCCCAGCTCAAGTGGTTCCTGTCGTCTGCTGCCCAGCTCAAGCGGTTCCTGTCGTCTGCTGCCCAGCTCAAGCGGTTCCTGTCGTCTGCTGCCCAGCTCAAGCGGTTCCTGTCGTCTGCTGCCCAGCTCAAGCGGTTCCTGTCGTCTGCTGCCCAGCTCAAATGTTTCCTGTCGTCTGCTGCCCAGCTCAAGTGTTTCCTGTCGTCTGCTGCCCAGCTCAAGTGTTTCCTGTCGTCTGCTGCCCAGCTCAAGTGTTTCCTGTCGTCTGCTGCCCAGCTCAAGTGTTTCCTGTCGTCTGCTGCCCAGCTCAAGTGTTTCCTGTCGTCTGCTGCCCAGCTCAAGTGGTTCCTGTCGTCTGCTGCCCAGCTCAAGTGGTTCCTGTCGTCTGCTGCCCAGCTCAAGTGGTTCCTGTCGTCTGCTGCCCAGCTCAAGTGGTTCCTGTCGTCTGCTGCCCAGCTCAAGTGGTTCCTGTCGTCTGCTGCCCAGCTCAAGTGGTTCCTGTCGTCTGCTGCCCAGCTCAAGTGGTTCCTGTCGTCTGCTGCCCAGCTCAAGTGGTTCCTGTCGTCTGCTGCCCAGCTCAAGTGGTTCCTGTCGTCTGCTGCCCAGCTCAAGTGGTTCCTGTCGTCTGCTGCCCAGCTCAAGTGGTTCCTGTCGTCTGCTGCCCAGCTCAAGTGGTTCCTGTCGTCTGCTGCCCAGCTCAAGTGGTTCCTGTCGTCTGCTGCCCAGCTCAAGTGGTTCCTGTCGTCTGCTGCCCAGCTCAAGTGGTTCCTGTCGTCTGCTGCCCAGCTCAAGTGGTTCCTGTCGTCTGCTGCCCAGCTCAAGTGGTTCCTGTCGTCTGCTGCCCAGCTCAAGTGGTTCCTGTCGTCTGCTGCCCAGCTCAAGTGGTTCCTGTCGTCTGCTGCCCAGCTCAAGTGGTTCCTGTCGTCTGCTGCCCAGCTCAAGTGGTTCCTGTCGTCTGCTGCCCAGCTCAAGTGGTTCCTGTCGTCTGCTGCCCAGCTCAAGTGGTTCCTGTCGTTTGCTGCCCAGCTCAAGTGGTTCCTGTCGTTTGCTGCCCAGCTCAAGTGGTTCCTGTCGTTTGCTGCCCAGCTCAAGTGGTTCCTGTCGTCTGCTGCCCAGCTCAAGTGGTTCCTGTCGTCTGCTGCCCAGCTTAATGACTCTGACATGCCAGCAGTACCCACTGTCCAGGTTGATGTACCCGATGCCCGGCCTGATGTGCCCTCATCTGTCCAGTTGAAGGCCATGAACTTTGAACAGATACACCTTGTTGGAGCGTCCGGAGGCCGCTCCTTTAGGGGGGGGGTACTGTCATGAGAAGGTCTACCCGTTGGTGGCGCTATCGGTCTCTTGGATCGCAGTACCAGTGTCCATCAGCAGGTGTCTTCCAACACCTAGGACCTGCAGTAAGAGGTCTTTCCTGCTGGTGGCACTGTTGCATCCTCGGGCCGTAGTACCGGCGTCAACCAGCGGGTGCACTCTGGCAGTGTGGAGCAAACAGCTCACACTGCGCTCAGCTGTAACGTGAGGTCAATTACCACAGCCTTACAAATACCCGGCAAGCCCTCATAGGCTTGCCTTGGTATCTCTCTCCCTCTGTTCTGACCTTGCTGCCTGTTTGACCTTGAGCCTGCTATCTGCCTTGTCCTGATCTGATCCAATCCCTATCCTGAGGCCTTCCTAGTCCTGTCCCTTCTGTTCCTGGCTCCCTTGGATCCCTGCCCTGAACCCCATCCATCCATCCTCTCCTTGTCCTGTTCAGGTTCCTGTCCTTACCCTTCTGCTGACTTCCCTGTGTATGACCTTGGCTTGGCTTGTTTATGATTACGGTATCTCCCTTTACTTATATATATATACATTGTTGTTTGTAGTGGGTTGTTGTGTGGGTTTTTGCACTGTTTGTTCCTGTCACTTATTACTTGTTAATAAACACCATTTCACTTACATGTGTTTCTGGTCTCCTCTGTGCAGTCCACACAGTCTGGTCTACTAGTCTCCTGACAGCTTGCTTTCTTGGCTCGAAGAGCTCTTGCTAAAATTTTGCCCGATTTATTGCCATATTCATAGAATATTTTTTGGGCGAGTATATAATTTCGTTTCGTTTGCTTGTTTAGGGCCTCTAGGAGGTCAGTTCTAGCTCTAAGCAGTTCCGGGAGGGATGTCAGTGCTTGGGAGGTTTTGTGTGCTTTTTCCAATGATTGTATACGGGAGGTCAATATATTTATGTGTTCCTGTCTTTGCTTCCTGCGTTTAGCCCAGAGTGCTATTAGTTCTCCCCGTATGGTGCTTTTATGTGCTTCCCAACGCATCATATGCGAGATATCAGGAGAGTCGTTTTCCTTAAAGTAAAGCACGAGTCGTTCTTGTATGGCCGGTATCAGTGAGAAGCGAGGGGTCTAAACGCCAAATTTGGGGTCGGGGATCAGCGTTTGAGAATGTTATCGTCATGGATATGGGGTGGTGATCTGAGAAATACATGGGGTCGATGGTGGCTGTACTTAGCAGTGGCAGGTCCCTCTGTGAAAGGAATAAATAATCTAGTCTGGAGTATCTGTTATGGGGGGTCGAATAAAATGTGAAATCTTTCACGTTCGGGTGAAGTGTACGCCACGAGTCATGTAGGGACATTTCTTTCAGTTGTGATTTAATTGCACGTAATGCGTTATACGGTAGGGTTGAGGAGCCAGACGAGGTATCCTGTAAGGGATTCAGAGGAACGTTGAAGTCACCTCCTAGGATAAGAAGGCCGTCTTGGAATAGGGCGAGTTGTTGTAAGGTGGACCTGAAGAAGGGGACTTGTTTCGTGTTAGGTGCATATATGTTGGCCAGGGTGATCCGTTTTCCATGTAACGTGCCTTTGACAAAAAGGTATCGCGCTTCTGTGTCTATGCAAGTTTCTTTAACGTGGAACGGGCAATTTTTAGCGAATAGGATAGAGACCCCTTTTGATTTTGTGGAGTTATTAGTTGCATGGATAAAAGGTTGGAAAGCGGTAGTTGGAGAGTTTGGGGGTGGAGCCTGTTCTAAAATGGGTCTCTTGAAGAAAGACAATGTCCGCTTTGTTTTTTTGTAGGGAGAGTAGTAATTGGGAGCGTTTTTCGGGGATGTTAAGTCCCCGTACATTTAGGGATATTACTTTGATTGTTTTATGTTTGATAGTTAGTTGATAGTTGATGGTTGCGGCATATTGACGAAGTGGTTAAAGTTTAGAGATGCTGGTAAAGGAGGTTATGTGGGTTTTGTGGAGTTATGAGACTCTGTCGGAGGAGGAGGAGTAGAGAATGAGAAAGAAGACTAGAATGAAATAGTAAAGATTCCTAGCTGTTTTGAGAGGGGTGTTGGTGATGCTTATGGGATTGGGAACGTGGATGGGGGCTGAACGATACAATACTTTTGTAGTTCAGTCTTGTGTGTCCGTGTGTGACGACGTTCAGGGGGTTCGCGTGAGTGTGTGATCGTTTCTGGTGATTAGCAAGATCCTGCTCGCTTATCCGTAGAAAGTAGATACCTGTAATTCGGTATGACCGGAGTAAGTCAGTGGCAGGTGGTGAAGTCTGGTATAAATGTCAGGGTTTGCGGGTATGAGTGCCACTGAGGTGAGGAGCAGCTAAAATCTGTAGGAAGAGGTGAGGTTCAGAGAGGAGAGGCTACCCGCTTAACAGAGAGAAGATGTGAGCTCATGGAGGAGGTTGAAATTGGTGACAAACTAATGTTGAGGTACCACCTGAGAAGTGCATGAATAGGTGAGTGGAGTATATATAGTGGGGATCATAGTTGATATTTGGGAGGACAGTAGGGTATGAATAGGGGAGAGTCTGTAATGTGGAATAAAAGTGCCTTCTGTGTGTTTAGACCGTGAATCCCTGGTACCTGACACTATAATCAGGGTACCGTCTAGGCAAGTGTTATTGTAAATATGTTAAATAGTGCATTGAAGGCAGTACAGATTATTTAGTAACCATGCGTATTAGAGCAGTATAGACAATCCTTAAAAATGAGAATAGACTAACACACTTATGCTATACCAAACTCAAAACAGTGGTTTCCCATGTACTTCATGCTGTTAACCTTGGTCGATCTGTTAAGGGTTGAATTGGCTACAACCCTTTTCACAAGGCGATTATGTCGGGGCCGTACGTCATAACTTGTCATGGGCTAATATGATGTGAACAGTATCTGCGGTATGGTGTTCCGACGTATCGAGCAGTCATTGAGTAAGTAGGGACCGGATATTGGGGGATAGAGGGAACAAGGTCTGCACATTAAGTGTGTCCGGGGCTACACTGAGATAGGTTGATAGGCTGGGTGACGTTTAATCTCCTATGTTGCCGTGAGGATAGTAGGAGCTTACTGATGTAGCTGTCACTTGTGTCTTAGCTCTGCGGTGGGTGTGTCATGTCGCTAAGTCTATTTTTCTGAACAGTTAACATGTGCTTTGGTTCGTTCATGAGTCATTGCTCAATTCCAAAGAGGCGACGGAGGGTTCTCCCTGGTCAAATGAGGGGATACTTTCAGCATAGAAAAGAGAGATACCCTAATCAGGTGGAGTTAGATTGGAGTAGTGTGACCAGGGAGCCCCCCCGCCACCCATGGGGACTGGTGTCTTGGGGGAGGCTCCCTAGTCAACTCGGGCCTTGTTGTCAGTGCTCCAGTGCAACGGGGGATGATCCCGTTATAACAGGAGTATATACATTCAATAGTGTTTCAGTATGGTGGTGGAGAGTGCGGGCACTGTGAAGCACCTGAAGCAATTCTCGTCGCATGTGGGTGTATGATAAATTGGGTAATCGCCTGTCTGTATAGCAGTAAGTGCAGCAATTCTGAAGTTTATCAGTAATACCCCATTCCGTAATTATGTACATTGAAATACGTATTTTAGAGGTAGAGGTGGTGATGATCCGTAGGAGTCTAGTCTCCCTTGCTGTTAAGCCGGAAGTGGGGCAGCCAAGTTAGTGGTTGAATTGGGTGTGTCAGTGCGGTGAATAATTTCGCCAAAAACCAGCTGCGTGTTGAGCAAGAGCCATGCTGAATCGGGTCTTGCCCATAACGCCGTGATCGGGCAAATTTGTTCGGGACTGCAGTTGTGGTTTGCACATTTGTGGTACTATATCGTGTAGTACTTTTTTATGTACTCCCACGGGTCATCACCCCCACCCTCATTGCATACATAAGCCTAGAGCAGTGGTAGTAATAAGAAATGAAAAACAAATGGGTATAAGAATTTGGAAACATCGAGAGAGCAGTACTATTGCATGTAAATATGATCATATAACTGCCTCCCCTACCCTCATTATAAGGTGAGGGGGGGAAGGTATTCAGTACCGGGAAAGATACATGGGTGGTGTGTTCAGGATCGTCAAAGATGACCAGCGATTTGTCAGCTGAAATGACAGTCCTTGTCAGGGTACAGTATGTGGATACTTCCAGTCGCGAAGAGATTGTTGATCCGCAGCCGTCGTTTTTCTAATACATCATAACTCAGTGTGTTGTCGCTCTTACCGATCTTGTTGTGGTGTCTGGGGCCAAGTGGACGAGGCAGGTTTAAACACCTAGGGTTGAGGGGTGACTGGTTGATCGCAGATAGAGTATGCGCAACATGTTACTAACCAGGGAGAACTCAGAACAAAACCTAATGAAACCTGTGGAACGAAGGGCAGTGGGAGAAAGGAGTTTCTGGGTACTGCACGTTCTGGCGCTGCTGCTCAGTGGTCTCGGCGTGCTCTCCTGGTCTGCGGGGTATTCAGCGGGCTGGAGCCGCTATCCATTCCTGGAGCTTGGAGACGGTATCTTGTTTCAGATGGGGAACGCTGCCTCCTGTAGCAGTGCGATTGAGTGTCCATCGGTTCGTTGTCAGGCGGGAGTTTTCTAGGAGCCGGAGGGCGGAATTCCGCATACCACTCGGGGACCTCTGTGTAAGGTATGTCCAGGGTATCGCAGAAATAGCGCAGATCTTCTGGCACTCTGAGCAGTGCTGAGCGACCCTGATATGAGGCTGATAGGCCAAAGGGGAATTTCCACCGGTATGCAATAGCCTTGGCACGTAGTACTTCCAGCAGGGGGCGTAATTCTCTGCGTCGTTGCAGAGTAATTGTAGAGAGGTCTTGGAAAAGGCGTGTGTCCGCGCCGTTATGTGATAGCTTTGTAGCGGTGCGGGCCTTACGCAGGAGCTCTTCTTTTAGTTGATAGTCTATGATATGGCAGATTATATCCCTTGGAGGGTCCGCGTCTCTCCCCCGAGGCCTTAAGGCGCGGTGGATGCGTTCCATACCTATGGGAGTAGTGGTGGGTCTATCCAGTAGGCCGTTGAAGAAGCGGGAGACCTCTGCCTGTAGTCTGTCTGCTTCGATCGATTCCGGTAGGCCACGCAGCCACAGGTTATGGTGCCTGCCGCGGTTGTCCAAATCTTCCATGTGTCGATTTAGGTCCCGAAGCTGTAGAGTGTGGGTATCTAGAACCTGACACGTACGGCGGAGCACAGTGGAGTGTGTTGTAGTCGTCTTCTCCACTTCCTGGACCCTGCCTGCAATTGCTTGTATGTCGATCTTGAGATCCGTGATCGCGGCTGTCAGGGCCCCCGTGAGGGTATTTTTTATATCCATTGCCACGGAGTGTAAGTCCTGGAGGCTGGGTTGAGAGTGCGGTGTGAGAATGACAGCGCCATTGTCTGGGGACGACAAGGTCTCTGTTGCTAGGCCTGTTGGCTGAGGAGAGCCTCGTGTGGGCGCCATATTGCCAGAATGGGAGCGGAACATTTCTGGTATATTTTGGCTGATCCTGCCGGTCAAGTCTCGGGGTGACCTGGATCTGGATGCGGAGGAGCTGCGGGAAGAAGTTCCCATGTTTTCCTCGTGTTAAGGTAGATGTCTAACCTCCTTTTGTAGTCAGATTATTCTCTCTGTCAGCGGGAGCAGAAGAATTAAGCTGCCATCTTCTCCCGAGGTCAGGCCACGCCCCCTATGGGGTAGATTTAATCTCACTTCCTGATGTCTCCTTCCGTTTGCAAGTAGGAGTCGTTTGTAAGTTGTGTGTTTGAAAGTAGGGGCCTGCCCTATATACTCAGCAGAAATTTGAGCCTTAGGTGTTGTTGTGGCCTCAACACTCTAATGCCCCGTACACACGGTCGGACATTGATCGGACATTCCGACAACAAAATCCTCTGACTTTTTCCTACGGATGTTGGCTCAAACTTGTTTTGCCTACACACGGTCGCACAAAGTTGTCGGAATTTCCGATCGCCAAGAACGCGGTGACGTCAAGCACGTACGACGAGACTAGAAAAGGCCAGTTCAGAACCAAGCGCAGCACCCTTTGGGCTCCTTTTGCTAATCTCGTGTTAGTAAAAGTTTGGTGAGAGACGATTCGCGCTTTTTCAGACTCGTGGCTTTCAGATCGTTTTCTGCCGTTCAGTTTGTGCTTGTGGGTTTGTATCTGCTCTTCAGTGCGTGCAGTCAGTTCGTATTGGAGTGTTCTGTGCGATCTTGTCCGCTCGTTGCTGTTTTCCAGGTCGCTCTTCACAGGCTTTGCTGTTCTTCATTGCGTTCTGTTACTTCGTTCTGAGCAGCCGACCGTTTTCTAGCCATGTTTCGTATGCGTACTCCTCGTAGAGTTCGTGCTGTGCGGGGGCTTGGTGTTGGGGTCCTGACCTTGACACAAGTCCAGTCCATGAACAGGGTGGGGAGGAGTTCATGGACCAAGAATTGGTTGCTTCAGCGTGACCAGTTCTGTCATATGCCTTTGCTCCGTGAGATCCGTGAGAATAATCCTGATGATTTCAGGAACTTTCTCAGGATGACGGACCCCGTATTTCACCGTTTGTTGGCTTCGCTGACCCCCTATATCAGCAGGCAGGATACCTGCATGAGGCAAGCCATCACTCCGGAGCAGAGGTTGGTCGCTACCTTGCGGTATTTGGCCACAGGGAGAAGCCTGCAGGACCTCAAGTTCTCGACAGGCATCTCCCCCCAGGCTCTGGGGATCATTATCCCAGAGACCTGTTCTGCCATCATCCAGGTCCTACAGAAGGAGTATATGAAGGTAAGATTTTTATCCTTTTATATCACATTTTATTGTATTGAATGTTTGATAATATATTGTATTTCTTTCCTCATTCCCCAATTACCATGATTGTATTATGCTGTGAATGTCCCCTTTGTTCTCATGCATTCTGGATTTTTATATAATTATTATTTTAGGTCCTTCATACATATTTGCCCTTCAATAACCTCTCCAGCATGGTGTCTCCTGCCCCTATATTCACCTCATGTAGTCACTTAACAATGTATTTTATCAGCTCCATAGTAGTGCTTTACCCCAAACACCCCCTAAAATGTTTGGAAATGTTATTTTTGATGTAAATTCAGGCAGAGGGCCAGAGGCTTCTTTTTGTGGTGTCCCCAAATTTTTTGTAACCCTCCCTCCCCCAACTGCTAAGTCAGCTGATCCCAATTCTCTATCCTCAATCATCTATCTGCTGACTTTGCCAAACCCATACACACTATACCCATCTCTTTAGTGCTCAGATTTATAGATGAATTCCCCCAAGCATGTAGTGCAAGGGCCTGCCTGTATACTTTCCAATGGTACTGTTTAAAGTTCTTGTATCCTATTATGATCTTGATAGGTAATAGCAGAATGTCCAAATGTGCTCAAATGTGTACAGTGTGTATTTATAGCTTTGTATTATGACACTTCTTACCTGTCCAGTGGGCTGCCAATAGTGTAACTAAGGAGGGGCTGTTCCAAGTAATACCCTGTATTTAGGCATTCATCTCTCAATGAAGTGAAGAGGGTTACCTGTCCAAGAGTTCCTCCCCCCTATAATATTGGAAATGGCCCATGAGGGGGGGGGGGGGGTGGTGAATATGATAGGTGTACCTTATACTTTGTTGTTGTTAAATTCCCCTTAATAAATGCTATCTGGGGGTTGACCCATAATGTTTGTGTCTAATCTGCTTGCCAGGTTTCTGTGCAAAAATAGTAATGTTTATTGTTTTTTCCTCAACAGTTTCCTTCCACGCCACAGGAATGGCAGACTGTGGCCTCCCACTTTGCCCAGCGGTGGGACTTTCCTAACTGCGGAGGGGCAATTGATGGGAAACACGTCCACATCGTCCCACCACCCAACTCGGGGTCGTACTATTATAATTACAAGGGGTTTAATAGTATAGTGATGTTGGCAGTGGTGTCGGCTAATTACGACTTCTTGTATGTGGATGTGGGGAAGAATGGCCGGATGTCCGATGGTGAAGTGATTGCCCAGACGGAGTTCTACAGGCGTCTCCAGAATGGCAGCTTGGACTTGCCACCTCCAGAGGACAATGTTGAAGGTCTCCCATTTGTGTTCGTTGCTGATGAAGCATTTACGCTGGGGGACCACCTGATGCGGCCATTCCCGATGAGGACCCTCACCCCGGAACAGAGGGTTTTTAATTACCGGCTGGTCAGAGCCCGAAGAGTGGTGGAGAACACATTTGGAATCCTGGCCAGCCGGTTCCGATTATTTATGACACCCATCCATATGGCGGAGTATAAACTGAACCATATAATACTTGCCTGCTGTGTTCTCCATAATTTTCTATGAAAACATTCAGCCAACTATGCTGGCTCAGTTGGGCCTGAGGCCGGAATCCCAAATACTTCAACAATGACGGCACTTGAAAGCGGCCGTCCTGGCTTGCCCTCCCTGAATGCCCGTGATGTCCGGTTACGATACCTGGAGTTCTTTGCGGGTAGGGGGGCTATCAATATTCCAGACAATATGTGACACCTTTTTCAAATAAAAAACAACCAAAAGAAATTCTTGGTGGACATTTACTGCTTGTGTTTGTTTTAGCTGACCCTGACAGAAATGTGTTGAGTGCAGAAAATGTCGTGATTGGGTAACCTTATAAAAAACAGTGTTGGCTGGTACTTCCTAAATGCAAAAACACATTTCACTACAAATGCACTTGCAACTGCACTGAACCTGCACTTGTAGTGCAAAGAGGATTTGCCCTTAGGAAATAACCCCCACTTGTGCATCAAACAACAATTACATCACCCCAAAAGTGTTGTAGTGTTGAGACAATAATCCACACATTCTTGAGTAAGGCACTTTTTTATACCTGCACAATCACATGTGCATTTACCAAAGGTTTTTAAAACAAACCAACATGTTTGTTGTATAAAATGTTTGCAGTAGCATCATGAAAAATCTAAATATCCATTTCAGATAAAACAGGCCTGTGTAAAACCAACAAGAAAGCCAAAAAACTAGAACTTACAAAGTTTACATTAGGTAAAACCTGAAGGCTATATCAGACATCAGTATTTAGGAACTGGGTTTGATATAGCGTTCAGATGGGGGGAAATCACCCCTGGAAAAGCCAAATTTGGAAGATGCACACCAATTTACAAATGTCTACATGTGCTATCTGCCATCAGGGGGGATCAAGGGACGTGTTTGGGGGGAGCAAGCCCTTCCTCAACGCTACTTTATAATTGAGGAAGGGGTTGCCCCCCCAAAACGCGTCCATTGATCTCCCGTGATGGCAGATAGCACATGTTGGCACACTGTGTGCATCCTCCAAATTTGGCTTTTCTAACTAAACATAAAAAAAAATTTGGTACCATAAAACAGGTGATTTTGTGGGGTTTAAATTCGCCCCAAAACATCAATGATGTTATTATTTTTTTTAATAACATCACTGATTTGTTGCTGGATGTTTTGTAATTGGAGATTGCATCCCATGATCTCCCCTATCAATATCTGGGCACTTTCAGAAGTAAAGCGTTCTGGATCCCTCACATCACGATCACCTAAAAAGAGATAAAGAACAAAAAAAAAGGTCTCAAAAATCTGCCACCAGCCATCTCTTTTACCTGAGTCTGTGGTTGCAGACACTCACCTGTTGTGGTGCCAATCTCCACCACGTCTTCTTCTTCCTCCTGCTCAGCTTCTTGGGTTGGTGGTATTTCAACTTCTTCCAGGGGGGGGGGGGGTCTCTGGTCTCCTCGGATGAGGGGTGTCCCCCGAGTCTTTTCTCCCCTATGTAAAACAAAAATGGTATACTTAGTACACAGATATTTGATGGCAGAACTATAGAAATAGGAAACATTGCTTGGAAGTGGGGTACAATTGTCTATTTTAGCCGAGTTCAAAGATGTATATTTTTTATTGCCCTTTGTCAAGCTGCAATATTTTACCTGTTTGGTACAAGCTTCACAGATGGAGACCCCCCCATAGTATACACTGGAGCATCTGTGTGGGCCCCCTAATAAAAATGGTGTTCTTGTGTCCCACACTAGTGCTCCAGTGTCCAGATGTGAAAACAGCTGCTCAGTGTCCTCTCCTTACACACAATCTAGTTTGCATTTCATTCTAGTAACAAACCCATCTACACAAACAAATATTTGGCATCCAAGTAGGCCCCCAAAAATGTGTGAAAATGCATATGGCCTAAACAATGGTGTTCTCGAGGCCGAAAGAAAAATGTTTGATACGAACGAATAATGTGCCCATGAACATTAAAGTTGACCTTTGGAAACGTTACAACTAATCAAAGCATATGGAGCAGAACGAACGTAATAAAGACAGAAAGAATAGGAACACAGCACAACTACTTACTTTTTTGCAGTACTCTCCGGATCTTTCGGTACTGCTCTGGCTCTCTCAACTTCAGGTCCGACCACCGCTTCCTGAGCTGATCTTTAGACCTTCGTACCCCGAAATTCCGCTCGAGACTCCTGACCACTTTCGCCATGATTTTGGCCTTTCGGATGTTGGGGTGGGGGTAAGGCCCATATTTTCCGTCATAGTCGGACTTCTTCATGATGTCTACCATCTCCAACATCTCCCCAAACGACATATTTGTGGCCTTAAAATGTCTCCTTCTGGATCGGGACGTGCCTGGATCCGCCCTTTCCTCCTCCTCCTCCTCCTCGTTGCTACAATTAGCCCGCACCTGCTGTATGTCCGCCATCATGCTCTTCCCCCACTGCGCCAAACAAAAAGGGGCGGGGAATACACTAGAAAGAACGTCGGGCGGGCGGAGTTACACGCATGCGCAGTGTATATAAAGCGTAACACGCGTGCGTATTACGTTTGATCTGTGAGCGGAGGAAGGAGCATTGAACGCGGCGATTGTAAGAACGAAGGTAAGAGACAAACTTGGGCCTATACTGCTTCTATAGATTGAGGCCTATATTGTAACAAGATTAGGAGAGTTTGGTGTGACATTAGGCTTTGTCTTGTGTTGTGTCTTGCAGTGAACATGGATATGGTACTGGAAGATCAGGACTTCATTTCAGTCTTCATTGATATGCTAAGGGAGCTGCCCTGTCTGTGGGAGATTAAACACCCCCATTACAAGAACCAAATAAAGAGGAAGGCAGCACTGGAGCAATTGTGTGAAATTATGAAGCAGGTGATCCCCACGGCAGACATCCTCTATTTAAAGATTTTCATTGGTAGCCTGAGGAGCACATATCTGAGGGAGCGCCAGAAAGTCCTTGATTCGCAGAGATCCGGAGCAGCAGATGACATCTATGTCCCCAGGATGTTGTACTACGACAGGCTGCACTTTCTGGCAGGCCAGACTGAACCCAGGCCATCCCTCTCAAGTCTTCCTTCCACGCTTCCTTCCCCCCCGGCTGAGACTTCTGACGCCCAACCTGGGCCTTCCAGGCCACATGTGGAGGAGCCCAGATTGAGCCAGGTATAGCATTCCTCTAAATATTTATGCTTGTCCAATCAATGATGTTAACTAGATGTTAGTTGGGAGTACTAATTTATGATTTGTGATTGATGATGCAAAAACTAAAACCATGTCCCTTTTTCATACACAGGGAAGTCTCAGCCAGGAGGTGGCTGATCTGCAGGTCCCTGCACCCCCCCTGGAAACAGAAAGTGGCAGGAGGAGGAGTACCCTAGAGGAGGCGGCTATCAGATTTTTTTGTAGGGCTACAGAGAGGTCCTGGGAGCACCACACACCAGGCAGGAGAACCTTGCGGCATTCATTGCCTATAAAATGCAGAGGATGCAGGAGGGCCAAAAAGCCATGTGTGAGGCCCTCATATCTGAGGCTCTGGCGAAAGGTGTAAAGGGCCAACTTACACCTCACACACAGCTTTGGGATGGTCCTCCTCCTCCTCCTGCAGGTCCTACTCCTCCTCCAGGTCCTACTCCTCCTCCTGCCACATCTCCAACTGCACAGCCACAGCCCGGAAGGAAGTGTGAAAGGAAGACCAGAGAGTGAGGACCCTGGATCCAGTCTGGTCGGCCAAAAGATGAAGCCTCTTGTGGTACCACAGCCTGGGGACACTGATGTCATCTGCTGCTATCCAAGTCTCTGTGAATCCCGGACCAGACTGCCCTCCCTTATATATGGACTCCTCAGGCCACCAATTTTGAGGTTTAAGAATTGATGTCTGCCGTGGGGGTCCCAGGCTTCACTAATTTCTCCTGTTGATCCAGTGTTGCCTTCCTCTTTGTTTGGTTCTGAGCCCTTAATAAAGGATTTTTGTTTTGAATTATACTCTCCTATGTGTTTTACTTCAAAAATGATGGTTTGTTTGTGAGGATTCAGGTACATTTCAAATATACAATGTGAAATGAACAAGGGACACCAACAACAAAAAATCTCATGGAGATTAAGTAATAAAATATATCAATTGTGTTGGGGTAACTTGCCACACAAAACGCACACAAAAATATTCTGGAGTAAAAATAAAAATAACATTAAACAAAGATCAGCCTTGGAAAAAATCCAAACATTAAAGAAAAAAAAAGGCTCAAAAACAAAAAAAAAAACATAAAAAATATAAAACTGTCAGATGTGACAACTAATAACAATATATTGAGGGGAATCCCACTAAAAAAACACAAATAAAACTTTGTGAGAAGTGTATGTGAATATGAGCAGCAAAACGACTTAATTCTTGTCACATTATAAAGAAGAAGAGAGTGCGCTGTATTAAACCATTTTTAACATTGCAGCGTGACGAAAGTGGTGTATCCATTGCGAACGCTAAGTTTACCAGAACGAGCTGTCCCGTGTCGGAATTTCTTCTGAGCATGCGTGGCACTTTGTGCGTCGGAACAGGCCACACACGGTCGGAATTGACGCGATCGGATTTTGTTGTCGGAAAATTTTATCTCCTGCTGTCCAACTTTGTGTGTCGGAAAATCCGATGGAGAATGTCCGATGGAGCCCACACACGGTCGGAATTTCCGACAACACGCTCCGATCGGACATTTTCCATCGGAAAATCCGACCGTGTGTACGGGGCATAAGACCTCACAGGGCCCTGCTGTGAAATATTAGATCAAGAATTGTAATTACATGCCCCTGTTGAACAGGGGCTAAAAAATTGAGCCTTTGGTGGTGGTGTCGGTGCTGGTGCTACAACACTTTTAACTTTACAATCACAGTTAATCTTGGTGGGCTCAGAATCGTGCCCTGCTGTGAAATATTCAATCAAGAATTGTAATTACATGCCCCTGTTGAACAGGGCCAGAAAAATTGGGCCTTTTGTGGTGGTGGTGTTGGTGCCGCAACACTGTAAGTCCACACAGTTAATCTTGGTGGGCGCAGAAACGGGCCCTGCTGTGAAATATTAGATCAATAATTCTAATTACATGTCCCTGTTGAACAGGGGCTGGAAAATTGGGCCTTAGGCACTGGTGCTGTTGCCACAACACTGCAACCCCTCACAGATACTCTAGTTGGAACACAGGAACGAGCCCTGCTGCAAAGTATTACATCAAAAATTGTAATTGCACGCCCCTGTTAAACAGGGGCTGAAAAATTGGGCCTTAGGCACTGGTGGCGGCGCCCAGAACCAAAAATGTTCTTACAAGCTATCAGCATGATCATTGAGGAGGAAGAGGATAATTACTCAGCATAACAGGATAGTCACTCAGCATCAGCATAGGCAGTCTTTGAAGGGATCTGACATTTCAAAAAAAAATATTCGGTTACATCAGCATCAGGTGCTTGGTAGCTGGTGGTGATCCAAGACTGATTCATTTATATGAAGGTCAGTCGATCGACCGAGTCGGTGGACAGATGCACCCTGTGATCAGTTACTATGCCTCCAGCAGCACTGAATGTGCGTTCCAAAAGAACACTGAATGCAGGACAGGCCAGTAGCTCAATTGCATACTGTGCAAACTCTGGCCAGTGATCCATCCTCAAGACCCAGTAACCCAGAGGATTTTCGGTGGGAAAGGTGTCCAAGTCAGATCTTGCCCCTAGGTATTCCTGCACCATGTAAAACGATGGTTGCTGGAACGATCATACCTTGGGGCTGCGGACTAAAAAATTGTCTGAACGCATCGGTCAGAAGGCCACCTTCTCCACCGCTCCTTCTTTGACTGACCGAAGCCTCAGCATAACGTTGTCCAGAAACAGGAGTTTGTAACCTCCCAGTCTCTGGGAACGTATTGCACAGACCTTTCTGCAAGGCCTCCCGAAGATGTTTCATCCTCTGCTCCCTCTGCGACGGCAAGATAATGTCCACAACCTTACCCTTGTAACGTGGATCAAGGAGGGTTGCCAGCCAGTATTGGTCCTTCTCCTTGATACCACAAATACGAGGATCATTACATAGGCTTTGCAGGATCAGGGAGGCCATGCAGCACAGGTTTGCTGAGGCATTCGGTCCGGAGTCCTCTGGGTCACTAAGGACGACACACCTCCTTCCAGCCACGTACAAGTCCATGTGTTTCTGGGGACTGATCCCTTAAAGACTGCTGCTGATGCTGAGTGCCAGGCTCCACCTCCATACTGACACAATCCTCCTCCTCTTCCTCCTCCTCCTCCTCCTCTTCCTGTGTGATCGGTGGGCACGCAGGAACACTGTCTGGATAAAGAGAGCTAAGGAAGTCCTCCTCTTCCTGCCTCTGTTCTGCCTCAAGTGCCCTGTCCATTATTCCACGCAGCATGTGCTCCAACAGGTGGACAAGGGGGACAGTGTCACTCAGGCATGCACTGTCATTGCTCACCATCCTCGTGGCCTCCTCAAATGATGACAGGACAGTGCATGTATCCCTGATCATGGCCCACTGGCATGGGGAAAAAAAACAAGCTCCCCTGACCCTGTCCTGGTGCCATAGTCGCACAGGTACTCATTGATGACCATCTGCTGCATGTGCAGCTGCTGCAGCATGGCCAACGTTGAGTTCCACCTGGTGGGCATGTCACAGATTAGGCGGTTCTTGGGCAGGTTAAAATCCTTTTGGAGGTCTGCCAGCCGAGCACTGGCATTATATGACCAGCGGAAATGCACACAGACTTTCTTGGCCTGCCTCAGGACATCCTGTAAGCCCGGGTACCTGCCCAAGAACCGCTGCACCACCAAGTTAAGGACATGAGCCAAACAGGGCACATGGGTCAGTTGTCCCTGTCGGAGGGCGGAGAGGAGGTTGGTGTCATTGTCGCAAACCACCATTCCTGCCTTAAGTTGGCGTGGCGTCAACCACCTTTGAACCTGCCCCTGCAGAGCTGACAGAACCTTTGCCCCAGTGTGGCTCCTGTCCCCCAAGCACACCAGCTCAAGCACCGCACGGCATCTTTTGGCCTGCATACTTGTGTAGCCCCTTGAATGCCTATGGAGCACCGCTGGTTCCGAGGACAAAGCACAGAAGAGGCCATGGAGGAAGAAGAAGAGGAGGGGGTGGAGGAGAGAGGTGTGTCACAATCATTAGTAGTGGCATTTTGGAGGCGTGGTGGTGGAACAACCTCCAACACTACTGCACCTTGTCCTGCATCCTTCCCAGCTGCCAGCAGAGTGACCCAATGCGCCGTGAAACTTAGGTAACGTCCCTGTCCATGCCTGCTGGACCATGAGTCAGTGGTAATATGCACCTTACCACTGAACGCCCTGTCCAGCGAGGCCAAGACATTGCCTTCCACATGCCGGTAGAGTGCCGGAATCGCCTTCCATGAGAAAAAGTGGCGTTTGGGTACCTGCCACCGAGGAACCGCACATTCCACAAACTCACGGAAGGGGGCAGAGTCTACCAACTGAAAAGGTAACAGTTGAAGTGCTAGCAATTTAGCCAAGCTAGCATTCAACCGCTGGGCATGTGGATGGCTGGGAGCGAACTTCTTTCGGCGGTGCAGCAGCTGGGGCAGGGAAATTTGCCTGGTACAATCTGACGTCGGTGTACCGAAAGCAGATTGCCCACAAGTACTTGGCTGTGACACACCTAATTATACACCTTCATTCCTCTCAGTGCAGGTCTCAGAGAGGACTGAAGGTATAGTGGGGTTGGAGATCTCAGCTGATGAGGAGCAAAGAGAGGTCCTCTTTGTTCTTTGGTGTGGGTCTTTTAGATACGCTTGCCAACGAACTGCATGGCAGGTCAACATATGTCTGGTCAAGCATGTGGTGCCCAAGCGGGAGATGTTTTGGCCATGAGACATATGTTGCAAATAGCGGTGCGATCTGATGCACTCGTCTCAAAAAAGGCCTACACCAAAGAACTTTTAGAATAACGCGCAGACAGCAGAGCCCTGCACATGCGGAGCTTTGCGGTGTGATGCAGTCAGTGTGCTGCCCTTAATACTGCCAGATTACTGTCCTTCTTGGGCACCCCCTCTGTCCGTGCTCACGTTACTGCCTTCATCTAGCTCAGTATCATCATCAGAGCCTTCTAAACGCTGTGCATCCTCCTGGAGCATGTACCCAACACTGTGGTCAAACAGTTTAGGGACTCCTCAGGAGGACATGGTGGGGCTAGGGAAGCAGTAACTGATGCCATTGAGCCGAGGGTAGAGGCTGCTTTGGCAGCTGCTTTGCCAGACAAAGTACCCTGAGCATTAGTGAGAGAGGATGAGGAGGATGAGGATGGCTTGGTCATCCACTCATCCAAGTCTTCCGCATGTTGCGGCTCAACACGGCCAGCTGCCGAAAAAAAAAGGCCAAGCGTGTCCCACGGCCATGTGCTAAGGAGGATGCAACGACCAGCACTGTTTCCTCTAGACACAGAGCCTGCTTGCCCTCTTTTATTGGATTGTGACTGTCTGCCTCTCCTTGTTGGCCTTCCAGACGTACTAATGGCCTGTAGCTGCATTAAGCTGAGATATATATATATATATATATATATATATATATATATATATATATATATATATATATATATATATTGTAATGTTTGGGGGACCAGCTAGATCGCAGGACACAGGCTTTTCACTCAAAAGGAGATTTATTGAACTTAAATAGCTTTACAGCAGCAAAAACAAAAGAAAAAGGTTTCAGTCTCACCAACTTGCAAAATCCAGAACTGCTATTGCAGTTAAACAGTCCTTAGTTTCTGTTGCAGGTAGCTTCCCCTGGCAGGAGACTTCCAGGCAGGACACTGCTATTCACTTTTGTTGCTGCACAACAAAACACCATCCACCATCCACAGTCTCCTCTACACTCCTCCACACCCTCTCTAACTTCCTGTCTTGTTTTAAACCCATTTCCTCTGACAGGTGAGTTAACCCTTTTTTTGTTCCCTTAAAGGGAGCACAGTCCAAACAGAGGGGAAACATAGCGTCCTTCCAGGACCCAGCCACGGCGTCCTGTACATATCCCCCCCCTGTGCCCCAACGCCATGGAGGTGGAGGCAACAGTGGAGCTCAAACAATGGCCTTGGGAGAGGGCATCTGCATTTTGATACAGTCTCCCGGGCCTATGCTCCACTACAAATTTAAATTCCTGGAGTGCCGGGAACCACCGAGTAACCCTGGCATTATTCCCTTTACCCTGTCTCAACCATGTTAAAGGGGCATGGTCAGAAATCAGCCTAAACTTCCTCCCCAAAAGGTAATATCTGAGGGACTCTAGAGCCCACTTAATGGCCAGACACTCTCGTTCAATTATAGCATAGTTTTTCTCCGCTGGTGTTAACTTCCTACTGAGGAAGACTACCGGGTGCTCCTCTCCATGAACAACCTGAGACAACACTGCTCCCAATCCTACATCGGAAGCATCAGTTTGGTCCACAAACTCTTTTGAAAAATTGGGTGCTACCAGGACAGGGTGTTGGCACAGTGCCGACTTGAGCTCCAAAAAGGCTTTCTCAGCGTCTGCATTCCACTCCACCATGACCAATTTCCGACCCTTAGTCAGATCGGTCAATGGAGCCGCCAACGTGGCAAAGTTGGGTACAAACCTCCTGTAGTATCCCACCATGCCCAAGAATGCACGTACCTGCTTTGTGAGGGGACGGGGCCAACTCTGTATAGCCTCTACCTTGCTGACCTGAGGTTTCACCACCCCTCTACCCACAATATAGCCCAGGTATTTCACCTCCTCCATTCCCAAAGCACATTTTTCTACAACTTCAAAGGGACCTTGCCACCTGGCTAAGAATTTACTTTCCACAGTGGGAATCAACACCGCTACTCGATCCCCCACTTGGAAATTCCTTATTTTAGCAGCCCTATTATAGACTCGTCGTTGAGCCTCCTGGGCTTTTTGTAAATGTTCCTTGACTAATGGCAACACAGTTCGGATCCTCTCCTGCATTTGGGAAACATATTCAAGAACACTCTTATGCTGACTAGGTTCACTTTCCCATTCCTCTTTAACAAAATCCAGTAGTCCGCGAGGTCTCCGCCCATATACCAACTCAAAGGGCGAAAACCCAGTGGAGGCCTGGGGCACTTCCCAGATAGCAAACAGGAGAGCTGGTAACAGACAGTCCCAGTCTTTCCCATCCCTTTGTACAACTCTCTTAAGCATAGATTTAAGGGTCTTATTAAAGCGTTCTACTAACCCATCCGTTTGGGGATGGTAGACAGATGTGCGCAGCTGTTTAATCCGGAAGAGCTTGCATACGTCGGCCATAACCCTCGACATAAACGGGGTGCCCTGGTCCGTTAGTATTTCCTTGGGAAAACCAGTCCGTGTAAACAACTGGAATAATTCCCGGGCAATAGCCTTAGAGGAGGTATTCCGCAGGGGTAGCGCCTCAGGATATCGGGTGGCATAGTCGAAAATCACCAGTATGTAGGAGTGACCTCGAGCCGACTTCACCAAGGGACCCACTATATTCATGGCTATCCTTTCAAATGGGACCTCAATTATGGGCAGAGGGACCAAAGGATTCCGGAAGTGGGTCACCGGAGCGGTCAACTGACAGGTGGGACAAGAGGTACAGTATCTCCTTACCTCTGCTTTCAGACCTGGCCAGTAAAACCGGTCGGTGATCCGTGCCTCCGTCTTTTCAACTCCCAGGTGTCCCCCTAAAACATCATCATGGGCCAGGTCCAGGACCTTGCGTCTATACTGTTGGGGTACCAATAATTGCTCTACCATATTTTCTCTCACTTTGGTAACCCGATAAAGCAATTCATTACATATTGCAAAGTGTGGCCACCGCTCATTCGCACCTGGCTCTTGGGGAACCCCATTTATTACTACCACCTGTTCCCGTGCATGGGCCAAAGTGGGGTCCTGCATCTGGGCAGTACCAAATGCCCCCTGCGGAACACCCAAATCCGGCAGGGCAGGGGTAACAGCCACTTCCTCATCCTCTTCCCCCAGCATTACCTGAAGTGGGGAAGGTTCCCCCCCCTCTTCAGTGTTCAGGTAGGTCTGTGAACTACACATTTTGACACCCTTAATAACATCAGCACTACTTGCATCACCATTAACCAAATCATTAGCATTTTCAAGAACATTCGGCATTTCAGGGTTATTTCTCTCAACTGCAGGAACAGAGGGACTAGTTTCTCCCCAGTCTCTGGACCGTTCAGGTAGTTCTCCTTGTCCCCACAGTTTTGCAAATAATGGACAGTCTCGTCCTATGATAACATCATGTACCAAGTTCTTTACCACCCCCACCTCTTGAGTACCAGTGCCACATGCTGTGGAGATGGTCACCGAGATGAGAGGGTACTCTCTAGTGTCCCCGTGAATGCACACCACCCGTAAAGTTTTTCTTACCGGACCTTCCCAATTACTCTAGGATGGACCAGGGTTACCATGCTTCCGGAGTCCAGCAAAGCCCGGGCAGGGAGGTGGTTCACTTGGACTTCACACTCGAATTTCTCTTCTCCAAGATCGATATGTGTTGTACATGCTTTATGGGCATAAAAAGACCCCTCCGAAGAACCCCGCATTTCATGGGCTCCTCTTGCAGTAGGCAGTGGGCCCGGGTATGGCCCCAGGAGTGACATCGCCAACATTGTACATCCCCTCCTCTCCGAACAGGAACAGATCGCTGAGAAGGTATCGGGAGTGACTCTTGACCTTCCGGGGTGTTGGTTCCAGGGCTCCGGGGAACGTCCTTTCGAGGGGCAGCAGTCGAACGAATATGCCGTGGCAGACTGGGTCCTTGGCGCTTGGTAGGGCCAAGCAGATCCTCCACCACTGTGTATCGTTCCACCATCTCGACAAGGAGGTTCACTGTTTTGGGGTCTCCATGGCTGACCCACCGTTGAAGGTCATCTGGCAGTGACCTTAGGTATCGGTCCAGCACGACCCGCTCCACGATTTGGAGGCCAGACAACATTTCGGGCTGCAGCCATTTTTTTACCAGTTGCACCAGGTCATGCATTTGAGACCGTGGTGGACGATACTTCCATTGGTGCACTCGTTGGGCCCGAACAGCTGTAGTTACCCCCAAACGAGCCAGTATTTCTGCCTTTAATGTTTGATAGTCTTTGACAATAATATTTAATTTTAATTGAGCGTATTTATGTGTTGAGTTTGTTATACCTTTACACTAATCATAACTTTTTCTTTTCAAAATATTTATTGGATTTTTCAAAAAAGAAGTCATATATCGTACAGTCGCTGAGTCATAAATGCACATTGGTCATATCACATACAGTTAGACCCCAGTGGGGTAGGTATTACAAAAAGAAGAAGTATCACAATCGAAACACAGACAATAAAAGAAAAAAATAATAAGTGTGAAGGGTTAGGTTCCGGCCTGTGGTTTTAACAGATAATCCAAAGGAACAATACCATTTACCATAGGAAAGGAGCTAAAGAGAGGATAAATCTCTGGGCTAACCAAGGGGCAGCTGTAGGCGGCCATGGGGGTTCCGTCGGCACCCCAAAAGGGAACTCACTGTGACCGGCGAAACCTCCATTAGCCCCCCCCCGCCGCCCTGTAAACATTGCTGAAAAATAAACAACCAGCTAGAGAACAACATTATAGTATTAGAGCCCCTTATAGCCGGAACCAACAGGGAATAAGAGTGATACTAAGACCATCGGACTGTCTTATTCCAACAGGGAATAAGAGTGATACTAAGACCATCGGACTGTCTGTGGTTCAAAACTTTACGACAGCTGAAAAGCGAGAAAGAAAAGAGTGTAGAAAAGAGAGGGGGGGGAGGGAGAGAGAAGAGAGGAAAAGGAGCCAGCCCGCGGGGAGGCGCCCCGCAACCCCGTAGCAATCAGCTGAGTTATGGTTGCACACCCGGAATCAGGGAGATGCCAATGAAACTTGCCCAGGGTTCCCAAGTAGCCTCAAACCGGTCCACTGAGTTGTCGAGAATGCTAGCAAGCTTCTCTTGGGCCATGATCCAGGAAATTTTCCGGATCGTCGCCTTAAGGGATACTTTGGGTTTCTTCCAAGCCTTGGCTATGGTGAGCTTAGCGCCCAGGAAAATAAAATGTATGAGTTTGCTGGCAAGCTTCGGGACCCTGGGCAAATTGTCATTTAGGAGAGCCATCAAAGGTATTTTCGGGATATGGACCTTGGTGATTTTCTTTATCAGGAGGAAGATCTTATTCCAGAATGTCCTCAATCTTGGGCACTCCCAGAATATATGGACCAGCGTGCCCCTAAGTAAACATCCTCTAAAACAACCAGGGTCAGCCGAAGGGAACATCTTGGCTAATCTGTCAGGAGGTAGATACCACCTGGTAAAAACCTTAAGACTAGACTCTATCATGGAAATGTTCTTAATGCCCCTGTATGCCCTGAAAAAGGTGGTCCACCATTTATCAAGGTCCCACTGCATAGACAGGTCTGCTTCCCACGCGAGCATATATGGGGTCTTGGTTGACTGATTGGCGAGTGACTGATATATGACGGAGATGCCTCCCCTCTGCTCAGAAGACCCGCCGCACCAGAGTTCGTAAGGCGTGAATGAGTGGGGGGCCAATTTTGCCTCCCCGTTGTGGGCAAGGAAGTGGCGGATTTGGTGAAATCTGAATCTCTCCGAGGTAGGCATCTCCAATTTGCTCACACAAAAGGCCAGGGTAATAGGGCCTAAACTCGTATAGAAGTGTCCGATCCGGTACAACCCCTTATCCAACCACCAACGGAATGCTTTGATGTCTAGACCTGGAACGAAGTCCGGGTTATTAAATATGTGAGCAAGTGGGTGGCAACTGGAGATCAAGCTCCGATTGTTTCTTAGAGAGTCCCATAATTTAAAGGATTGAGAAAGAGTTGGTGAGAGAATCGGGGGGCGTTTTCTAGGAGGGACCCACATTAGGAAGTCTAGGGTGTATGATGGTACAGCCTGTCTCTCTATTTGGATCCAATCTGGTTTTTCTGTCTTCCCATACACTATTGAAAACTGGGCGAGTCTAGCCGCTTGATAGTACCAGAAAAGTTGAGGGAGACCTAAGCCCCCCTGAGATCTGGACAAGTATAAGGTATTTTGTTGGAGTCTGTGCCCCTTGTCTCCCCAGATAAACTTGATGATTTTCCTTTGGAATGTAGTAAGATGGTCTTTTACAATGCTTATCGGGAGGGCCCTGAAAAGGTAGAGGAGTCTAGGTAGTAAGGTCATTTTAACTGCATGAACTCTACCTAGCCAAGAGATCCCTCCCTTAGCCCAATTGCCTAGGTCTGACTCCAGTTTGCGGTAAATGTGAGGGAAGTTGGCCGAATAGAGTAGCTCTGTTTTCGCGGTGAGCCTGATCCCTAAATAGTCAATAAAAGTGTCGCTCCATCTAAACTCAAAGGCATTCTGGAGGCAGGAGACCACATGTGGTTTGAGGGAAATGTTCAGTGCGGATGATTTGGAGTAGTTTACCTGTAGGCCCGATATCCGTGAGAACTCCTTTAGGAGTTTGCACAGATTTGGTAGGGAAGTGATTGGTAATGTAATGAATAAGAGCATATCATCAGCGAAGAGCCCGCATTTGTGGATTTGTTCGCCACATTTCACCCCAGAAATATTGGGATCCGATCTGACTGCGATTGCAAGGGTTTCAATCGCAATGGCAAAAATTAAGGGGGATAGAGGGCAGCCCTGTCTAGTACCTCTTGCTATAGATAGAGGTTTGGAGTAATGGCCTTGTAAGTGGATTATTGCTCTTGGGGTGGAGTATAAGGCTTTTAGTGTCCCAAGAAACCTAGGGCCGAATCCCCATTTCTCCAGTAAGGAGAAAAGATAAGGCCACTCGATAGAATCGAAGGCCTTATGGAGGTCCAAGGAGAGGAGGAAACCTTCCTGTTTCGGTCCCCCTTCCCAATTCGATTGGAGGATGGAAACAATGTCTATTGCTCTTCTAATTTGGTCTGGTCCCTGTCTCCCTGGTATGAAACCAACCTGGTCCTTGTGTATAAAGAGATTAATAAAAGATGAGAGGCGGTTGGCCAGGATTTTGGTGAGGATTTTGAGGTGATTATTAATCAGGGAGATCGGCCTGTAATTTTCCACTTCCTCGTGATTTTTGTTGGGTTTGGGGATGACCGAGATAAATGCAGTATTCAGTTGTGTATCAAGGGGATTACCTGTTTTAATGGAATTGAAAAATTTAGCCAGGTACGGAGCTAGGATTTCTCCATATTGTTTGTAGTAAGGGACCGAGAGGCCATCTGGCCCTGGGGCCGATCCGGGCTTTAAGCCTTTTATAACCGTCCTTACCTCCTCTACTGAAAAGGCTCCTTCCATTAGGTCTCTGCAATCTGTGGAGATCGAAGGGATCTGCAGATTGTCTAGAAAGGCCGTGGTTAAAGGGCCCTTCCCTGATTGTGGGGATTTGTAGAGATTTTCATAGAAGTCATGGAAGGCTGACATTATTTTACTGGGGTTCGCCGTTGGGGGATGACCTGCGATTCTAAGTTTAGGGAAAGAAGAGGATCGGAATCTCGGGGTGAGTTTGGAGGCTAGCATTGAGCCGAATCTGTCCTTTTGGCAATAAAATTTGGCTCCACTCCACCTGATGTTTTTCTCTGCTTTGGCCGTTAAGGTGAGGTTCAGCTCAAGTCTAGTCGCGTCTAACCTTTCTAAAAGGACCCTGTTCGGGTGTTTTTTGTGTTCAGCTTTTAAGGTGAGGAATGTTTTTTCAAGTCATTGAATATCTATTAAGCGCTCCTTTTTGTATTGAGTCGCGATCCTGATTAGGGTGCCTCTGATGGTTGCCTTGTGGGCAGCCCACAGGGTCTCTGGGGAGATATTGTCTATGTCATTCAGGGTAAAGTATTCTTTAATGGAGTCTGCTATCTCCTTACAGTAGCGGGGGTCAGAGAGCAGGGATTCGTTTAGTCGCCAGTAGGAGCCACCTCGTCCCGAGATGACGTTTCTCAGGGTAAGGAGGACCAAAGAGTGGTCCGACCAGGCTTTGTCCAATATTGTGGCTTTTTTGGAGAGGGGAATTAATGAGGAAGGAGGAATCAGTATGTGGTCAATCCTGGCGTAAGATTGGTGGGGGGCGGAGAAGTGAGTGTAGTCCCTACTTCTGGGGTTTAGTTCCCTCCAGATGTCTATAAGACCATGGGTATGTAGCAGTTTAGCTATTTTAGTGCTTAATTTCGTGGGGCGCGTGAGCTGGTCCTTGGGGGGTCTAGTTTTGTCCAAGCTCTGGTCAAACGCCACATTAGAGTCTCCTCCCATAATGACCTTCCCTTCCAGAAGGGGTTCTATTGTACCGAGGAGTCCCTGGAAGAAGGATGCTTGACCCTTATTCGGGGCGTAGTATGAGATGATTGTGTATAGAACTCCTTCCAGGGTCCCCTTCACCACTAGAAATCTTCCCTCCGGATCCTTATAATCTGAAATATAGGAGAATTTGCTATTCTTGGAAAATAGGATTGCCACCCCCTTAGTCTTGTTAGGGGCATTCGCTAGGAAGAAGGATGGATAGTACGAGTGGAGGAACTTTGGGGTGTACCGGATGGGAAAGTGAGTCTCTTGAAGAAGAACTACATCGAGTCTTAAGGATTTATAGTGATCCAAGGCCAGTCTCCTTTTTCTAGGTGAATTTAGTCCCTGGACATTGTGAGAGGCTACCTTGAGATCGGTTCCTAGAGTAAGTGCGTCAGACATCTGAGCAGAGGGGAGGGGGACTCAAGATCAAGCAGTCACTCACCAATGGAAGTCTTCCATGCATTTCTGGGCAAGATACGTATTGGGCGTCTTCTGTGTTTATCTCTGGGGGGCGCGAGGCTCCTGTGTGGCTGTGTGGATTCCATGCTGGCGGCCATCTTGGGAATCCCGTCCGCTCCCGCCGTATCGAAAAGCGGGCCGAGATCTCTCCTCACCGGGGGGCCGGACATCTCCGCTGGCTCCTCGGAGGGTCCCTGACACGGGAGAGTTAGCTAGAAGCGGCGGGGAGGGCTGTATTCGCCGTAGTGCGGCTCTGCGGTCCGGGGTGGAGCGGAGCTCCTGGCTCAAGCAGCCATATTGGAACTCCCGCGCATGCGCACTTCAATGTTTGATAGTCTTTAGCATGATCTGGTGGCAGGTCGAAGTAGGCTTTTTGAGGATCTCCGGTTAGGAAAGTAGCAATTAGGCCGGCCCACTGGTCCTGGGGCCACCCTTCTCTCTCTGCCGTCCTCTCAAATGTAGCAAGAAATGCCTCTACATCATCACTCAGGGACAATTTCTGCAAAAAATGGCTTGCCCTCACGGTCACCTGGTTGCCAGGGGCAACAGCCGCTTGCTCACGGCCCTGAGAAAGCTGCTGCACTACTTCTTTTAAGGCAGTCAATTGAGCCTGCAAAACCTCTTGCTGGGTCACTTGCTGGGCTGCCAACTGCACCACCAACAGGCGAGTGTTTTCTTGCTGTACCTCCAGCTGGGTTGTTAAGCGCTGATTAGCTTCCTCATTGCGAGTCTGCGCTTGTATATTAGCCAAGGGCAGCTGTTTAATTAGCTCCTCCATTGCTTCAGCTTTCAGGGTTTGTGCGGCTTTAACCCAGGACATAATTCCACTGTACTGTACCTTTAAATGTCAGTTTTAAGTCCAATACACAAAAAAAAAAAAAAAAACAAGCAAGAAAAATGCCTGTTACTCTGTCCTGCCCGCATTCGAGCACCACTTGTAATGTTTCGGGGACCAGCTAGATCGCAGGACACAGGCTTTTCACTCAAAAGGAGATTTATTGAACTTAAATAGCTTTACAGCAGCAAAAACAAAAGAAAAAGGTTTCAGTCTCACCAACTTGCAAAGTCCAGAACTGCTATTGCAGTTAAACAGTCCTTAGTTTCTGTTGCAGGTAGACTTCCAGGCAGGACACTGCTATTCACTTTTGTTGCTGCACAACAAAACACCATCCACCATCCACAGTCTCCTCTACACTCCTCCACACCCTCTCTAACTTCCTGTCTTGTTTTAAACCCATTTCCTCTGACAGGTGAGTTAACCCTTTTTTTTGTTCCCTTAAAGGGAGCACAGTCCAAACAGAGGGGAAACATAGCGTCCTTCCAGGACCCAGCCACGGCGTCCTGTACTCTATCTATCTATCTATCTATCTATCTATCTATCTATCTATCTATCTATCTATCTATCTATCTATCTATCTATCTATCTATCTATCTATGTATGTATGTATGTATATGTATATATATATATATATATATATATATATATATATATATATATATATATACTGATACTGCAGCTAGCAAAATCAACTACCTGCCTGTAGTATGAGAACCCCACCAACCTTCTACAGGTAGCTTTAGCTGAACACTGTGCAGAGGTCGCACTACACTAACATCTAAATAATTTAGCTGCCTGCGGTAGTGATAGGATCAGGAAAACACCACCACCCTTCTACAGGTAGCTTTAGCTGAACACTGCGTAGAGGTCGCAAAAAACTAACTTGTAGATTATTTATCTGCCTGCGGTAGTGATAGGATCGGGAAAACACTGTTCAGAGGACTCACTACACTAACTTGTAGCTTTAGCTGAACACTGTGAACTACACTAACTTGTAGCTTTAGCTGAACACTGTGAGGAGGATGCACTACACTAACTTGTAGATTTAGCTGAACACTGTGCAGAGGTCGCACTACACTAACTTGTAGTTTTAGCTGAACACTGTGAGGAGGACGCACTACACTAACTTGTAGCTTATTTAGCTGCCTGCGTTAGTGATAGGATCAGGAAAACACCACCAACCTTCTACAGGTAGCTTTAGCTGAACACTGTGCAGAGGTCGCACTACACTACTTTGTAGTTTTAGCTGAACACTGTGAGGACGCACTACACTAACTTGTATCTTATTTAGCTGCCTGCGGTAGTGATAGGATCAGGAAAACACCACCAACCTTCTAAAGGTAGCTTTAGCTGAACACTGTGCAGAGGTCGCACTAAACTAACTTGTAGTTTTAGCTGAACACTGTGAGGAGGACGCACTACACTAACTTGTAGCTTTAGCTGAACACTGTTCAGATAACGCACTACACTAACTTGTAGCTTTAGCTGAACACTGTGCACTACACTAACTTGTAGTTTTAGCTGAACACTGTGAGGAGGACGCACTACACTAACTTGTAGCTTTAGCTGAACACTGTGCAGAGGTCGCACTACACTAACTTGTAGTTTTAGCTGAACACTGTGAGGATGCACTACACTAACTTGTAGCTTATTTAGCTGCCTGCGGTAGTGAAAGGATCAGGAAAACACCACCAACCTTCTACAGATAGCTTTAGCTGAACACTGTGCAGAACTCGCAAAAAACTAACTTGTAGCTTATTTAGCTGCCTGCAGTAGTGATAGGATCAGGAAAACACCACCAACCTTCTACAGGTAGCTTTAGCTGAACACTGTGCAGAGGTTGCACTACACTAACTTGTAGTTTTAGCTGAACACTATGAGGAGGACGCACTACACTTTCTTGTAGCTTATTTAGCTGCCTGCGGTAGTGATAGGATCAGAAAAACACCACCAACCTTCTACAGGTAGCTTTAGCTGAACACTGTGCAGAGGTCGCAAAAAACTAACTTGTAGCTTATTTAGCTGCCTGCAGTAGTGATAGGATCAGGAAAACACCACCAACCTTCTACAGGTAGCTTTAGCTGAACACTGTGCAGAGGTTGCACTACACTAACTTGTAGTTTTAGCTGAACACTATGAGGAGGACGCACTACACTAACTTGTAGCTTATTTAGCTGCCTGCGGTAGTGATAGGATCAGAAAAACACCACCAACCTTCTACAGGTAGCTTTAGCTGAACACTGTGCAGAGGTCGCAAAAAACTAACTTGTAGCTTATTTAACTGCCTGCGGTAGTGATAGGATCAGGAAAACACCACCAACCTTCTAAAGGTAGCTTTAGCTGAACACTGTGCAGAGGTCGCACTAAACTAACTTGTAGTTTTAGCTGAACACTGTGAGGAGGACGCACTACACTAACTTGTAGCTTTAGCTGAACACTGTTCAGATAACGCACTACACTAACTTGTAGCTTTAGCTGAACACTGTGCACTACACTAACTTGTACCTTTAGCTGAACACTGTGAGGAGGACGCACTACACTAACTTGTAGCTTTAGCTGAACACTGTGCAGAGGTCGCAAAAAACTAACTTGTAGCTTATTTAGCTGCCTGCGGTAGTGATAGGATCAGGAAAACACCACCAACCTTCTACAGGTAGCTTTAACTGAACACTGTGCAGAGCTCGCAAAAAACTAACTTGTAGCTTATTTAGCTGCCTGCGGTAGTGATAGGATCAGGAAAACACCGCCAACCTTCTACAGGTAGCTTTAGGTGAACACTGTGAGGAAGACGCACTACACTAACTTGTAGCTTATTTAGCTGCCTGCGGTAGTGATAGGATCAGGAAAACACCACCAACCTTCTACAGGTAGCTTTAGCTGAACACTGTGCAGAGCTCGCAAAAAACTAACTTTTAGCTTATTTAGCTGCCTGCAGTAGTGATAGGATCAGGAAAACACCACCAACCTTCTAAAGGTAGCTTTAGCTGAACACTGTGCAGAGGTTGCACTACACTAACTTGTAGTTTTAGCTGAACACTATGAGGAGGACGCACTACACTAACTTGTAGCTTATTTAGCTGCCTGCGGTAGTGATAGGATCAGAAAAACACCACCAACCTTCTACAGGTAGCTTTAGCTGAACACTGTGCAGAGGTCGCAAAAAACTAACTTGTAGCTTATTTAACTGCCTGCGGTAGTGATAGGATCAGGAAAACACCACCAACCTTCTAAAGGTAGCTTTAGCTGAACACTGTGCAGAGGTCGCACTAAACTAACTTGTAGTTTTAGCTGAACACTGTGAGGAGGACGCACTACACTAACTTGTAGCTTTAGCTGAACACTGTTCAGATAACGCACTACACTAACTTGTAGCTTTAGCTGAACACTGTGCACTACACTAACTTGTACCTTTAGCTGAACACTGTGAGGAGGACGCACTACACTAACTTGTAGCTTTAGCTGAACACTGTGCAGAGGTCGCAAAAAACTAACTTGTAGCTTATTTAGCTGCCTGCGGTAGTGATAGGATCAGGAAAACACCACCAACCTTCTACAGGTAGCTTTAGGTGAACACTGTGAGGAAGACGCACTACACTAACTTGTAGCTTATTTAGCTGCCTGCGGTAGTGATAGGATCAGGAAAACACCACCAACCTTCTACAGGTAGCTTTAGCTGAACACTGTGCAGAGCTCGCAAAAAACTAACTTGTAGCTTATTTAGCTGCCTGCAGTAGTGATAGGATCAGGAAAACACCACCAACCTTCTACAGGTAGCTTTAGCTGAACACTGTGCAGAGGTCGCACTACACTAGCTTTAGCTGAACACTGTGCACTACACTAACTTGTAGCTTTAGCTAAACACTTTGAGGAGGACGCACTACACTAACTTGTAGCTTATTTAGCTGCCTGCGGTAGTGACAGGATCAGGAAAACACCACCAACCTTCTACAGGTAGCTTTAGCTGAACACTGTGCAGAGCTTGCAAAAAACTAACTTGTAGCTTATTTAGCTGCCTGCGGTAGTGATAGGATCAGGAAAACATCACCAACCTTCTACAGGTAGCTTTAGCTGAACACTGTGCAGAGCTTGCAAAAAACTAACTTGTAGCTTATTTAGTTGCCTGCGGTAGTGATATGATCAGGAAAACACCACCAACCTTCTACAGGTAGCTTTAGCTGAACACTGTGCAGAGCTCACAAAAAACTAACTTGTAGCTTATTTAGCTGCCTGCGGTAGTGATAGGATCAGGAAAACACCACCAACCTTCTACAGGTAGCTTTAGCTGAACACTGTGCAGAGGTCGCACTACACTAACTTGTAGTTTTAACTGAACACTGTGAGGAGGACACACTACACTAACTTGTAGCTTATTTAGCTGCCTGCGGTAGTGATAGGATCAGAAAAACACCACCAACCTTCTACAGATAGCTTTAGCTGAACACTGTGCAGAGGTCGCAAAAAACTAACTTGTAGCATATTTAGCTGCCTGCAGTAGTGATAGGATCAGGAAAACACCCCCCACTTTCTACAGGTAGCTTTAGCTGAACACTGTGCAGAGGTCGCACTACACTAATTTGTAGTTTTAGCTGAACACTGTGAGGAGGACGCACTACACTAACTTGTAGCTTTAGCTGAACACTGTGCAGAGGTCGCACTACACTAACTTGTAGTTTTAGCTGAACACTGTGAGGAGGATGCACTACACTAACTTGTAGCTTTAGCTGAACACTGTGAGGAGGACGCACTACCCTAAATTGTAGCTTTAGCTGAACACTGTTCAGAGGACGCACTATACTAACTTGTAGCTTTAGCTGAACACTGTGCAGAGGTCTCACTAAACTAACTTGTAGCTTTAACTGAACACTATGAGGAGGACGCACTACACTAACTGTAAATATTAAGAGCTTAAGGCTATTGGGAGCCTGATCCCCAATCAGGCTGCCAAAGGAAATATGGACATTTGGACTATTACGGTACAGTAAAACGTGTTACAATATAAATAATATAACAAATATAAATTGTAAATATAAAAACTTGATTTATTGATGCAGAAAACAAATCATCAGTTACACAGTAAAACATGGTAACGACAGTGAAGTCAATGACCCCGAAGGGGGAAGATTATACAGTAAGGCGATTAATCACAGATATCATGTTCCTCGACTAGTTTCGTGGATACTGGCCGCTTCATCAGGAGAGAATTGGTAGATTATGTTTCTGACTAAACAGTCTAACCTAACAAGCAGTAAAAATATACATGGTAAAGTTGCTGAAAAGCTTCATAATACAGCATCAAAAATAAACATGATATTGACAAGGTTTGGAGGGGAAAAGGAGCGGAGCTGCTTACCCATGTCCCAGCAGGCACCAAGTGCAGGGCTCATATCACCAAAAATGATCTCCCGCGGTGACCTGGGGGAGCTACAGAAATGAAGAAGATAGATCAAGGTAATCAATAGACCAATTAGGTATATTAAAGTGGCCAACCTAAAGATAGTGGATGGGTGGGGTGTCTTACAATAGAAGAAATACTAAGAATAAGAAGGTGACAATTGTGAATAGGTGGTAATATGGTGTGCTTGGTGAGGGAAAAAGAATTGATAAAAAATATAATGAACCAAGAAAGATAAGTAGTGAAATGTGCAAACATCATGAATTGTATAGGGTAGAAAGAAGTGGGTGAACAGATGCAGAAGGGGATGGCATGGGGGGGGAGGGTAGGAGAGGGGAGAGGGACGGAAAGGAGGGGGGGGAGAGTGGACATGATGGTGGATGGATGGGAATGAAAAGGGAAAAAAAGGGGGTGAAATGGGGAAACGGAATGAGGGATAAGGACAGAAGGGAGGGAGGGGAAGGGAGGGGAAGGGAGGGGGGAGGGGGAAGGGAGAGAGGATGAAAAGGATAGGAAGGAATGTGGGATGAGAGGTGGTTAAGAGGCGTAGTAATACCTAGTATTAATGTAAGAGTTGTGAGGGTTCCCGGGGGAGGCATCGCTAAAAGAGCCGGTGCCTGTACGTAGCCAGCAGTGATAACATAAGGGACTATAGGCACAGAGTGGAGGCATGATAGGGCAATTCCACCCATGCCCAGAGTACCTATAGAAAAAAGAAAGGGTATCAGGCATAAAAGGAAAGCAACTATGCCAGTGCCTAGAATTAAGGGACTGCAACCTAGTAATAGTAAGGCTGAAGGACTTACAATGAGCTGGCTAAGGTATGTAGTCCCGGGAACCGAACATCCAAATCATCAATGAGCAGGCCGAGGCCTGTTATTTGTAGCTCCCGACCGTGCGACGCTGACCCACGCATTGGTAGGACGCCGGCCCATGACGTCACAGGGTCAGAGATCCCACAAGGTGGGCGCGCAACTAAATTGCGCTCACACATGCGCACCGCCGCCGAGGCCAGGGAAACGATCCCCGCTGGAGGCAGTGCAAGAGAAGAAGGCGGCGGGGATTGTTTCCCTGGCCTCGGCGGCGGTGCGCATGTGTGAGCGCTATTTAGTTGCGCGCCCACCTTGTGGGATCTCTGACCCTGTGACGTCATGGGCCGGCGTCCTACCGACGCGTGGGTCAGCGTCGCACAGTCGGGAGCTACAAATAACAGGCCTCGGCCTGCTCATTGATGATTTGGATGTTCGGTTCCCGGGATTACATACCTTAGCCAGCTCAATGTAAGTCCTTCAGCCTTACTATTACTACGTTGCAGTCCCTTAATTCTAGGCATTGGCATTGTTGCTTTCCTTTTATGCCTGATACCCTTTCTTTTTTCTATAGGTACTCCGGGCATGGGTGGAATTGCCCTATCATGCCTCCACTCTGTGCCTATAGTCCCTTATGTTATCACTGCTGGCTACGTACAGGCACCGGCTTATTTAGCAGTGCCTCCCCCGGGAACCCTCACAACTCTTACATTAATACTAGGTATTACTACGCCTCTTAACCACCTCTCATCCCACATTCCTTCCTATCCCTTTCATCCTCTCTCCCTTCCCCCTCCCCCCTCCCTTCCCCTCCCTCCCTTCTGTCCTTATCCCTCATTCCGTTTCCCCATTTCACCCCCTTTTTTCCCTTTTCTTTCCCATCCATCCACCGTCATGTCCACCCTCCCCCCCCCTCCTTTCCGTCCCTCTCCCCCCCTCCTACCCTCCCCCCCCCATGCCATCCCCTTCTGCATCTGTTCACCCACTTTTTTCTACCCTATACAATTCATGATGTTTGCACATTTCACCACTTATCTTTCTCGGTTCATTATATTTTTCACCAATTCTTTTTCCCTCACCATGCACACCATATTACCACCTATTCACAATTGTCACCTTCTTATTCTTAGTATTTCTTCTATTGTAAGACACCCCACCCATCCACTATCTTTAGGTTGGCCACTTTAATATACCTAATTGGTCTATTGATTACCCTGATCTATCTTCTTCATTTCTGTAGCTCTCCCAGGTCACCGCGGGAGATCATTTTTAGTGATATGAGCCCTGCACTTGGGGCCTGATGGGACATGGGTAAGCAGCTCCGCTCCTTTTCCCCTCTCAACCTTGTCAATATCATGTTTATTTTTGATGCTGTATTATGAAGCTTTTCAGCAACTTTACCATGTATATTTTTAATACTTGTTAGGTTAGACTGTTTAGTCAGAAACATAATCTACAGATTCCTCCTGATGAAGCGGCCAGTATCCGCAAAACTAGTCGAGGAACATGATATCTGTGATTAATCGCCTTACTGTATAATCTTCCCCCTTCGGGGTCATTGACTTCACTGTCGTTACCATGTTTTACTGTGTAACTGATGATTTGTTTTCTGCATCAATAAATAAAGTTTTTATATTTACAATTTGTATTTGTTATATTATTTATATTGTAACACATTTTACTGTACCGTAATAGTCCAAATGCCCATATTTCCTTTGGCAGCCTGATTGGGGATCAGGCTCCCAATATCCTTAAGCTCTAGATTCCTGGATGATGGTACAAGTCCCTAATTTTGTTTACTTTATGAATACACCACAGAGGCCACCGTCTGTTTACTAACTGTAAATAGTCTAGCTGCCTGACTGTGGTACTAATAGGATCAAAAGAACACCAGCAATTTTCTTCAGGTAGCTGTACACACTGTAACAACACAAGCCTGCCTGTCAGTAGCAAGATAACAGGAACGGATCTAGCTAAACTGAATACAGTGTATATATATTTATATACAACACCTGCGATGCATATATATATACACAATACACTGTAAGTGCAGCTAACTCACTGACTGTCCTGCCTAATCTATCTAACTTAAATCAAATGACACTGTCTCTCTGTCTATCTATCTCTCTCTCAACGCCGGAACACACACTACACAGGGCCGCCGTGTAGGCGGCCTTATATAGTGTGGGGCGTGTACTAAATCCCCTGAGCCATAATTGGCCAAAGCCCCCTTGGCTTTGGCCAATTACGGCTCTCTGTTCAGACGGCGCTGTGGTTGGCCAAGCATGCGGGTCATAGTGCATGCTTGGCCAATCATCAGCCAGCAATGCACTGCGATGCCGCAGTGAATTATGGGCCGTGACGCGCCACACAAATTTGGAGCGAACAGCCCATATCGTTTGCAATTCGGCGAACGGGCGAAAAGACGATGTTCTAGTCGAACATGGGTTCGACTCGAACATGAAGCTCATCCCTACTAAAAACATTTAATGATTATGATAGACCCCTTCAAACTGAACACTGTATTTAGTGTCTGGTGCATTGTGCTGCAGTGTCCAACAATAGTTTGTCAGCATTGATTTCAGTTACCCCAATATTTTTTTATTATGGAAGTGTCCTGGTGAAACCTGTCACCATATTCGTCATTGACTGCACCTACATTTTTTAGACCAAATGTGAATGCAGAAAGTGAAGCTTCAGTAACGTGTTGCACTTCATGGTCTTGTATATTATAAGAAGCTTATCAACCAGCTGAATAGCTCTGTAGTTGCTGAGATAATTCTCAACAACATCCTTTATTTCTTTCCAGGTGATTTTCACTGGCCCCACTAACAGATCTTCAAACTGCTTGTCATTGATAATGTGTCTTATCTGTGGACCAACAAAACTGCCTTCCATATATCAGTTGTTTTTGGAAACATCTGTCCTAAATGACAAAAACCTTCATCTTGCTTGTTCATCACTTCACAAAAACAATGCTCCCTGAATGTGGCACAACGCCTCTCACAGTTGTATTTGATTTTGTGGGTACACTACACACCAGCAAGGCTATTGCACATGGGCAAGAGGGAAAACCCCACTTGTACAAGGTGCTGCAGGGACCATGAGGATCTAATTCACCTTATGTGGCGCTGCCCAAAGTTGCACATATACTGGAAGGGGGTTCTTACTACTATCAATCATGTGTTCCAGGTTCAGGTGCCAGAGGACCCCAAGCAATGCTTATTGGATATTTTATATGACCTCCTGGTAGACGATGTACCTAAACAGGCCATAGCTACGTCACTTTTGCAGGCCTACAGGTTAATCTTACGGCACTGGACTTCAACTGATCCTACCACACTGAAGAAGTGGATAGCACAAATGGGAAATACCCTTTGGCTGGAAAAATATATATTTCAGGATAGGGGTAGCTTGGGTAAATTCGATAAGCTATGGGCCCCCTGGCAGGCCACGCCGGGATTGGCACCAGTTGATCTTATTCGTGCCAAACAACGAAAAAGAGAAAAACAGCTGGTGAGTTTGCCATCTGTAAGGGTGTGGATATATGTCACTGAGGTGTGGTGGACAGCGCGGCACAGGATTATGAAATAGAGACATTCACTTTTTGGAACCTCTTCTCTTTTTCGTTGTTTGGCACGAATACATTGTGGACTTTTCACCAACATTTTTTATGCACAATATTTTTTTTATTTTTTTCATCTGGCTTTTCGTTTTTAGAATATGTTGGAGCTTATTCACTAATGCTGATTATGTTTTCACCATGTTAATGATTGTCACTGTGTGATATGCATTATTTAATGTTATTTATTTTTGATAATTTGCTTTACATACATTTATAGCACTTTAGATTCACAGTGTCCCAAGTGGAGGTTACACCACACTAGGGAAGTGTATTGGGGTTCATCACTGTATACACCAGTGCAATATATGGTTATAGGTAGACTGGACTCTGTAAGACCAGTTCTGCACTCTTTAGTAGGGATGAGCCGAACACCCCCCTGTTCGGTTCGCACCAGAACATGCGAACAGGAAAAAAGTTCGTTCGAACACGCGAACACCGTTAAAGTCTATGGGACACGAACATGAATAATCAAAAGTGCTAATTTTAAAGGCTTATATGCAAGTTATTGTCATTAAAAGTGTTTGGGGACCCGGGTCCTGCCCCAGGGGACATGAATCAATGCAAAAAAAAGTTTTAAAAACGGCCGTTTTTTCAGGAGCAGTGATTTTAATAATGCTGAAAGTCAAACAATAAAAGTGTAATATCCCTTTAAATTTCGTACCTGGGGGGTGTCTATAGTATGCCTGTAAAGGGGCGCATGTTTCCCGTGTTTAGAACAGTCTGACAGCAAAATGACATTTTGAAGGAAAAAACACATTTAAAACTACCCGCGGCTATTGCATTGCCGACAATACACATAGAAGTTCATTGATAAAAATGGCATGGGAATTCCCCACAGGGCAACCCCGAACCAAAATTAAAAAAAAAAAATTATGTGGGAGTCCCCCTAAATTCCATACAAGGCCCTTCAGGTCTGGTATGGATATTAAGGGGAACCCCAGCCAAAATTTTTTAAAAAAATGACGTGGGGTTCCCCCTAAATTCCATACCAGACCCTTCAGGTCTGGTATGGATTTTAAGGGGAACCCCGCGCCAAAAAAAAAAAAACGGCGTGGGGTCCCCCCAAAAATCCATACCAGACCCTTATCCGAGCACGCAACCTGGCAGGCCGCAGGAAAAGAGGGGGGGACGAGAGTGCGCCCCCCCCCCCTCCTGAACCGTACCAGGCCACATGCCCTCAACATTGGGAGGGTGCTTTGGGGTAGCCCCCCAAAACACCTTGTCCCCATGTTAATGAAGACAAGGACCTCATCCCCACAACCCTGGCCGGTGTTTGTGGGGGTCTGCGGGCGGGGGGCTTATCGGAATCTGGAAGCCCCCTTTAACAAGGGGACCCCCAGATCCCGGCCCCCCCCTGTGTGAAATGGTAAGGGGGTACTTACCCCTACCATTTCACTAAAAAACTGTCAAAAATGTTAAAAATGACAAGAGACAGTTTTTGACAATTCCTTTATTTAAATGCTTCTTCTTTCTTCCTTCATCTTTTTCTGGTTCTTCTGGCTCTTTTGGTTCTTCTTTCGGCGTTCTCGTCCAGCATCTCCTCCGCGGCATCTTCTACCTTCTTCTCCTCGGGCCGCTCTGCACCCATGGCATGGGGGGGAGGCTCCCGCTCTTCTCTTCATCTTTTTCATCTTCTTCTTCTTCTTCATCTCTTCTTCCTTCTTCTCTTCTTCATTTCTTCTCCGGGCCGCTCCGCAGCCATGCTGGCATGGTGGGAGGCTCCCGCTGTGTGTCGGCGTCTCTTCGTCTGACGGTTCTTAAATAACGGGGGGCGGGGCCACCCGGTGACCCCGCCCCCCTCTGACGCACGGGACATAACGGGACTTCCCTGTGGCATTCCCCGTGACGTCACAGGGAAGTCCCGTCAAGTCACCGTGCGTCAGAGGGGGCGGGGTCACCGGGTGGCCCCGCCCCCGTTATTTCAGAACCGTCAGACGAAGTGACGCCGTCACACAGCGGGAGCCTCCCTCCATGCCAGCATGGCTGCGGAGCGGCCCGGAGAAGAAATGAAGAAGAGAAGAAGGAAGAAGAGATGAAGAAGAAGAAGAAGATGAAGAGAAGAGCGGGAGCCTCCCCCCCATGCCATGGGTGCGGAGCGGCCCGAGGAGAAGAAGATAGAAGACGCCGCGGAGGAGATGCTGGACGAGAACGCCGGAGGAAGAACCAGAAGAGCCAGAAGAACCAGAAGAAGATGAAGGAAGAAAGAAGAAGCATTTAAATAAAGGAATTGTCAAAAACTGTCTCTTGTCATTTTTAACATTTTTGACAGTTTTTTAGTGAAATGGTAGCGGTAAGTACCCCCTTACCATTTCACACGGGGGGGCCGGGATCTGGGGGTCCCCTTGTTAAAGGGGGCTTCCAGATTCCGATAAGCCCCCCGCCCGCAGACCCCCACAACCACCGGCCAGGGTTGTGTGGATGAGGCCCTTGTCTTCATCAACATGGGGACAAGGTGTTTTGGGGGGCTACCCCAAAGCACCCTCCCAATGTTGAGGGCATGTGGCCTGGTACGGTTCAGGAGGGGGGGGGCGCACTCTCGTCCCCCCCTCTTTTCCTGCGGCCTGCCAGGTTGCGTGCTCGGATAAGGGTCTGGTATGGATTTTTGGGGGGACCCCACGCCGTTTTTTTTTTTTTTTTTGGCGCGGGCTTCCCCTTAAAATCCATACCAGACCTGAAGGGTCTGGTATGGAATTTAGGGGGAACCCCACGTCATTTTTTTTTTTTAATTTTGGCTGGGGTTCCCCTTAATATCCATACCAGACCTGAAGGGCCTTGTATGGAATTTAGGGGGACTCCCACATAATTTTTTTTTTTTAATTTTGGTTCGGGGTTGCCCTGTGGGGAATTCCCATGCCATTTTTATCAATGAACTTCTATGTGTATTGTCGGCAATGCAATAGCCGCGGGTAGTTTTAAATGTGTTTTTTCCTTCAAAATGTCATTTTGCTGTCAGACTGTTCTAAACACGGGAAACATGCGCCCCTTTACAGGCATACTATAGACACCCCCCAAGTACGAAATTTAAAGGGATATTACACTTTTATTGTTTTACTTTAAGCATTATTAAAATCACTGCTCCTGAAAAAACGGCCGTTTTTAAAACTTTTTTTTGCATTGATCCATGTCCCCTGGGGCAGGACCCAGGTCCCCAAACACTTTTTATGACAATAACTTGCATATAAGCCTTTAAAATTTGCACTTTTGATTTCTCCCATAGACTTTTAAAGGGTGTTCCGCGGCATTCGAATTTGCTGCGAACACCCCAAATTGTTCGCTGTTCGGCGAACTTGCGAACAGCCAATGTTCGAGTAGAACATGAGTTCGACTCGAACTCGAAGCTCATCCCTACTCTTTAGCAAGAGTGTATTGATTGGTCCCTTAATTATATTCATTAGGCATATAGCGCCACTATTCATCCACAGGGTGTTTTTCAGGCTTACAAGTATCTTCAGTTTAAGTGGCAGCTTACAGGTATTTTTAATTATTCTAGGCGCAGTGGTGGAAGGACAGGTGTGGGCACCAATTTACATTTTCTCCTGGTCATCCTCAGTTTTCAGTATTTATTTTGTTTAACTATCTGCAGCCATGGATGCCATCAAATTCTTGTCAGGGAGGAACATCAACCCTGACACTATTTTCTCGAGCAATCAGGAAATAATGGAATGTGAAGAAGACACTTTTACATTTACTAAAGAATTTGGATCATTTGTTAGAAAAACAAGTAAAGACCTGGTGGGATGTGTTCACCTTTGAACACTATTGTAAAGAAAAAATCATTTTTAGAAGTCTGAGGTGGGAAGTCCCCCCTCAGGATGGGCTCACAGATCCGGTTTTTATGAAAGTATGACTAGATTTTTTTAACAAAATGGGTATGGAGCTCCAGGATTTGGTGCTAACTAGAAAACAATTTAAATTAGCCCAAGTCAATGAGCAGATTAGTGAGAAAGAAAGAAAATTGGAACCTATCAAAGATACTAATCCTATTGTTGAGTTTAATAATAATATGAAAAAGAAACTGGAAAAGCTGGATCGTGAGATACAAAAGAAAAAAGTTAAAAAGTATAACAGAGACTCCTCAGATTTTAAAAATAATAAAATTTATATATGGCAGAATTCCAACTATGAGGCCAGCAGTTCCACTGAACCCAGTCCAATCAGCACTGTTGAGAACTCTTCATCAGTTAATCAGCAGGGGAGATAGAAAGGGGAAAGGGAAAGTTGTACATAATCCAGTTCCACACACACGTAGAGGGTCACAATCCCAATATGGTAGTGTTCAACAACATGGAGGTTACCATCAAGGTGAGGGTTACAACTCACCAAGATCCCTCAATGGTGCTAGAGGTGGGTATTGGCAACAATATAACCAATATCCTTCACCATGGTCGGTCTACTCACATAGAACCAATCAGCCCCCGAATTATAATTCTTATCACCCCCAAAATCATCAAGAAGGATATCCTACCTCAACCTATGATCATAATCCAGAAATTGGCAATTCAGTTTCTACTCATAATAGATATGCACCATTAATGGATTATGATCCTAATGGACAGTATTACATGAATCCTAGACCAGGTTCTGCACCTTTTTTAGGACATCGGGGGAGAGGGGGGAGGGGTGGGGGTACCCCTAGGGGGAATTCCCACTCAGTGAGCAACAAAGGCGGGGGGAGGAATGGAGCAGTAAATTACCCCAACAGAGACTCCATGCCAATCCCAAGAGAAGGAGGGGATGCAGAGCAGGGAGGCACAGGCAACCCAAAAAAGAGGTTGAGAGACACCTAAATGAGGGTATCTTCAATCTCAGCACAGTAAAACTTAATAAAAATGAAATAAATATATTGAGTTTGGGGTTAAAATGTGCACCGAGAAAACCTATTAATAAGTTTGAGGTATATATAGATACCCATAGATATATCCGCACTTTGAACATCAAAAAACATTTTTTGAGCCATCCAGTGGCCCCTAGAGCTGAAAATACCAGGATAACCACTAGATTGGACACAGGTCTTAGAAATAGATCATTATTCAATCCCCAAAATTCCAATAACCACTTCAAAAAATTGGTCTTAGATGATGTAGAACGATTGAATCCGATTAAAAAAATAAATCCGGATTATATCATCAATGGGATCAAGTCTTTAGAGGAAAGGAACAACATTATTATCCGACCAGCGGATAAGGGGGGGAGTGGTTATTCTTGAAAAAGATTTTTACCACCAGCAATTGATGCAGATGTTGAGTGATCGAATCACATATCAACGTTTGCCATCTGATCCCACTAATGAATATAAAAAACAATTAAGTGCTCTGATTGCATGGGGATTTAGCCCTAATGCTTTGGGCCCCAAAGAAAGGGATTATTTAATTCCCAGTGCTTGTCACATTCCAGTGATTTATACTCTCCCCAAAGTTCATAAAGATGCAAAGATACCACCAGCACGCCCTATTGTGAATGGCATCGGGTCGGTGACAGCTAGACTGGGGGAGTTTTTAGACAAATTCCTCCAGCCTAGTGTCAAGGCCACTAAAGCATATCTGAAGGATACCACTGACTTACTGCGCTCCTTGCAGGAAGTAAGGTTAAACGATCCCACTGAGTCATATCTGGTAACAGCCGATGTGGCTTCGTTATATACTATCATACAGCACGAAGATGCTTCTCTGGCGCTTAATTGGGCGCTGAGCAGGAGGGACGACATCTCCCATGCGCAGAAGGTTTTTGTGGGCCATGCTTTAAACTTTTGTATGGCCCACAATTACTTTTGATATGATGGCCAATTTTATTCACAGAAGGTGGGTGTGGCGATGGGGGCCAGATATGCTCCTAGCTTGGCCAATTTATTTTTGGCTGAGTGGGAGGATAGATGTGTTTTCCATGCCAGGCCACCCCAACTACATTTTTATCGTAGGCTTATAGATGACCTCTTCCTTATTTGGGAGGGATCTAAGGAGTCTGCGATGGAGTTTGTCTCGTGTTTAAATAACAACACAAAAAATATCCGATTGGATTATACCATCAGTGATACTTCGGTCAACTTTTTGGATGTCACTATAGAAAAAACTGAGGGTTTTATAAGCACTAAAGTCTTTTTTAAAACCACGGATCGAAACAGCTACCTATCGATCAGGAGTGGGCACCACCCCTCCTGGATCAAGAATATACCAAAAGGGCAGATGCTGAGAGTCCGACATAACTGTTCAGATCTTAACTCCTATACCTTTCAGGCTAATATATTGAAAGAGAGGTTCCTTCAGAAAGGATATGATAGGAGCACTTTGGAGAACATCATTGATGGAGTAGCGAGCAAGCCTAGGGAACAGTGCCTGAGGGAGAAAGATGTTGGGCTATCCGAGAACCAACACCAGCTGGGCTTTATCTCAAATTTCCATCATCAGTACAAGGATGTGGAAAGGATATTCAGGAAACACTGGCACATCCTCTGTAAGGATAGGCATCTGAGGGAGGTTTTACCTAGTTGCCCCAAATTTATTTATAGACGGGCACCAAGTTTTGGCCAGAGGGTGGTGAAGAAGGTTCTGAATCAACCACACCATCAGACTTTAAGCATCGACCTAAAAGGTTTTTTTGCATGTAGAAGGTGCATCTGCTGTAAAACAGTTCAGATTAGGCACAGAGATATGACCCAAATAACCAACGTAGAGAATGAAGTCTTCAACATTAGGGAATTCATCACGTGCAATACCTCCTTTCTGGTCTATCTTTTATGGTGCCCATGCGGGCTGTATTATGTTGGGCGTACTAAGAGATTACTGAGAGTACGAATTGCGGAACATCTGGCTAATATCAAAAAAGGCTTCCAATATCATAGTGTATCACTCCACTTTAAGGAGAAACACAATCAGGATCCCAGTTTACTCCAATTCTGTGGTATAGATGTGGTACATCAATCTTGGAGGGGCTCCAGACGTGTGAGAGACCTCTCTCAGAGAGAAACTCGATGGATTTTCCAGCTCAAGAGTTTGTTCCCTAAGGGAATGAACATTGAGCTGGATTTGAACTGCTTCATTAGCAACTCCTAATCAGTAGTAGTAATCTTTTTTTTGTTGTATTGGGGACAGTTATTATGTAGAGCACTGAGTGGAGGCACATTTTTTTATTATTTTCACTAGGGATTATGATGTAGGGTATTGTATGTTAAAGTGGTTAATGATAAAGGATTTTAAATTTCACTTTAGTAGCCCACGTCAGTCATAGGATGTGAGGTATTACTAATATTGTTATTTAGAGGAGCTAGGGTTAAGCAATTTCCCCTTTGACTATTCACTTTTAAATTAATTTTTCTCTTATTGGGTGTACATGGGGTATAAGGAGTAGGATGGTCACTAAGTGGTGATTTTAAGTATCACATTTCATTGGGGTTTATTTTATATATACATTATGAGACCACATGAGTATAGGTTATATCTGATGTAGTGTGATTGATGGTTTGTCACACAACATTTCCAATTCATTTGACTTTTCTCCTTTTTCACTTCTATTTTTCACTTTACTTTTATATATTTTTTGTTTAGTTTTTATTTTATTTTAGTTTTATTTTTTATTTTTCATTTATTATTAATTATTATTTTTTTATATATTTTTTATATTTCATTTTTATTTTTTAGTATTTATTATTTATTATTCTTTATTTTTTATTTTATTTATTTATTATTTATTATTATTCTTTATTTATTATTTATTATTTATCGTTTATTATTTATTATTATTTTTTATTTTTATTTTTCATTTTTTTATTTTTTATTTTTTATTTCTTATTTTTATTTTATTATTTATTATTTTGTATCTCTTATTTTCTGTTTTTATTTATTCATCTTTATTATACTTTATTATTTTTCTTCATTATTTTCTCTTCACTTAATATATATAATTTTTTTTCTCTCTTTTTTTCTCTATTTTTCTCTATTTTTATTATTGCTCTCTTCATTTTTCTTCTTTCTTTGTCTCTTGTCTCTTGTGTTGTTCACCTTAGCACATTATAGGTATTTTGAGGGATTATGCTACCAAGATTCATCATTTATAATCACTATAAATGTATTGGGTTCTAGAGATGTGTAATTATGAGAAGTCTTGCTGTTGTTTTGTGTATAAGGGGACACAGGAAGTGTGGAGAAGCTGAGAGATTGGCGCCCACCCATGTGTTTAACTATTTGCATAAAGGAGTGATTGCCATGCTGTGTAGCCAACCCCATGACTAAGTCCGTATGACGAAACATGTCGGGGCGTGGCTACGCAGCAATCCCTTACTAACATTTGAGTGAGGAGAGTCGGCGGAGTGAGCAGAGTTCGTTTGTGAGCAGCCAGGAAGCGTTAGCAGAGAACCGGTGAGGTGACCCACAGGTTTTCAGGCTCCACACCCCCTGGGTCCGCCGTGACCATTTAAGTGGTTATAGTGTCTTTCAAGTTCCGCTGCATGTGTTACATCATCCTGTTTGCTGTGAAGTGTTGTGACTACATTTACCTGCCTGCTGTGATTTGCTGTGGAGTTATCATGCCCTGTATTTTTATGGATCATGTGAATGTATTGGTTTTAGTTTCAGTTTGTAATTAAATCTTTTAAAACGTTAATACACTATCTGGAGCAATTCTTTTATTCTTTATGTGGAATATTCATCCCATGAATGGTGTTCGGCATATTGAGTAGTGGATGACTGTGCTCACATGGTAACCCAGTGTTAGTGGGTTAAAGTCTTGTCCGGCCAAACACGCGAGTGTAAGGCCTCAACAGCTGGTGAGTTTGCCATCCGTAAGGGTGTGGATATATGTCGCCGAGGTGTGGTGGACAGCACGGCACAGGATTATGAAATAGAGACACTCACTTTTTGGAATCTCTTCTCTTTTTCGTTGTTTGGCACGAATACATTGTGGACTTTTCACCAACATTTTTTATGCACAATATTTTTTTTATTTTTTTCATCTGGCTTTTCATTTTTAGAATATGTTGGAGCTTATTCACTAATGCTGATTATGTTTTCACCATGTTAATGATTGTCACTGTGTGATATGCATTATGTAATGTTATTTATTTTTGATAATTTGCTTTACATACATTTATAGCACTTCAGATTCACAGTGTCCCAAGTGGAGGTTACACCACACTAGGGAAGTGTATTGGGGTTCATCACTGTATACACCAGTGCAATATATGGTTATAGGTAGACTGGACTCTGTAAGACCAGTTCTGCACTCTTTAGCAAGAGTGTATTGATTGGTGCCTTAATTATATTCATTAGGCATATAGCGCCACTATTCATCCACAGGGTGTTTTTCAGGCTTACAAGTATCTTCAGTTTAAGTGGCAGCTTACAGGTATTTTTAATTATCCTAGGTGCAGTGGTGGAAGGACAGGTGTGGGCACCAATTTACATTTTCTCCTGGTCATCCTCAGTTTTCAGTAACTATGGGGAATGGGCTGATAAAAAAATAAATAAAAGTTTAGTTGTTAGATGGAGGCAGAATAGGCTTCTCTAAAGAGAGAGGTTTTCAAGGACCACCTAAAAGTGGACAGTGAAGGAGATAGTAAAACAGATTGGGGTAGGGAGTTCCAGAGGATGGGAGAGGAATACCTGCAGGTGATTATGGTAAGAGGTGACAAGGTTGCTAGAGAGCAGAAGGTCTTGGGAGAAATGAAGAAAACAATTTGGTTGGTATTTTGAGACTAGGTTAGTGATGTAGCTAGAGGCAGAGCTGTGAATGGGATATTCAGATGAGATATTTGTAAATAAATTATTGATGCTTGAAGGGAATAATGGAGTGAGCCGAGGGACAGATAGATTTATATATGAAGAAGTTGCAAAAAACAGGAGATTTCTATTAAACGGTTATCACAGGTTGTTTTAATGATTAACAGCCAAAAATCTATAAGATACATTAAAAAGTGTTTTGGAAGCAAAATCTTTGTTGTCCAGTGTTACTAACTAGTTCGCTTAACAACCTCACTCAATAAACAGTATAGTATCATAGCTACATATTACAAATTCTTAAGTACAGTAAGTTAGTTGTAGATTTTATTGATGACTTTACAATAAAGGTGATGTTTTAGAGGTGTGGCCTACCAAATCCTCTCTCTTCTCCTGCTATCAAGATTTGTGCAAACCGGACTAGCATCTAACAGTGTGTCAGTGGAGGTGGAACAGTGGTCTGTTCTCTTCGTACAGTAAACTTATCTACCAGCTACCAATATGAATTGTATTGGTCTGACTGTACTTATCATTGCAATGGCTCTTCATGCAGCTTCCCTTATGCCGCGTACACACGAGCGGACTTTCGGGCATACTTGGTCTGGCGATTTTTCCGACGGACTTTGTAGCGTAGGTGCGCCGGACTTACAAACGGACGGACTTGGACACACACGATCACTCCAAAAGTCTGATGGTTTTGAACGTGGTGACGTACAGCACGTACGAAGGGACTAGAGAAAGGAAGTTCAAGCCCCACTACGCCACCCTTTGGGCACCTTCTGCTAATCTCGTGTTTATCTCGTGTTAGTAGAAGTTTGGTTATAGACAATTCACGCTTTTCACACTTCAGCTTATTTTGATCGTATGCTGTGGTTCAGTTTGTGCTTGTGAGGTTTGTATCTGCTTTTCAGTGCGTGTTGGTCAGTTCGTATCCTGCCTAGCAGGCTGTTCTGGTCTGCTCATTCCTGATCTTCAGGTCGCTCTTCATAGGCCTTGCTGTTCTTCAGTGCGTTTGTTCTAAATTTGTTTGTTTGACCAGCCGACCGTTTTGAAGCCATGGTGCGTGGATGTACTCGTTCTCAAGTTTGTGCTGCGTGGGGACTTGGTGTTGGGGTTAATACTTTGACCCGAGTCCAGTCCATGAACAGGGCGAGGAGGAGTTCATAGACGAAGTATTGGTTGCGCCAGCGTGACCAATTCTCGCACATGCCTTTGCTCCATGAGATCCGTGAGAATAATCCTGAGGATTTCAGGAATTATCTCAGGATGACGGACCCCGTTTTTGAACATCTGCTAGCTATGCTGACCCCTTATATTTGCAGGCAGGATACCTGCATGTGGCAAGCCATCACTGCGGAGCAGAGGCTAGTTGCCACTTTACGTTACTTGGCAACAGGGAGAAGTCTTCAGGACTTGAAGTTCTCGACAGGCATCTCCCCCCAGGCTCTGGGGATCATAATCCCAGAGACCTGTTCTGCTATTATTCAGGTCCTGCAGAAGAACTATATGAAGGTAAGTTTTATCCTTTAACATTACATGATATGTATTTAATGTTTGCTAATGTATTGTCTAAATGTCCTCGTTACCTAATTACCATGCTTGGAATATGCTGGGAAAGTCCCCATTATCTTCATACATGCCTGTTTTTTTACATTAATCATTTTTTGGCCTACATGCATATTTACCTTCAATAACCTCCCCACCATGCAATCCTGGGTCCAGTTATACCTTCTACCTTTAGTCCTTTGAACAATGTATATTGTCAGCTCCATTGTACTGTTTTATCCTCCCCCACCCGCTCAAATGTTTGCAACTGTCAGGTTTTTTTTGGCCAAATTAGAACCCCTCCCCCACCCCCTCAAATGTTTGCAACTGTCAGGTTTTTTTTGGCCAAATTAGAACCCCTCCCCCTCCCCCTCAAATGTTTGCAACTGTCAGTTTTTTTGTGGCCAAATTAGAACCCCTCCCCCACCCCCTCAAATGTTTGCAACTGTCAGGTTTTTTTTGCCAAATTAGAACCCCTCCCCCACCTCCTCAAATGTTTGCAACTGTCAGGTGTTTTTTTTGCCCAAATTAGAACCCCTCCCCCACCTCCTCAAATGTTTGCAACTGTCAGGTGTTTTTTTTGCCCAAATTAGAACCCCTCCCCCCACATACAAATTGATCAATGGTCCATCAGAGGGGGTGAGTAATGTTATAAGTGGCCCTTATGTTTTGTTTTCTTTCTAAGAATAACACATATTAATAATGTTCGACTGCTGTTGTTCAAGAATGTTTTTGTGTAATCTGATATCCAAGTTATGTTTAAAAGTACTTATATTTTTTTTTCTTGTTTGACTCCAAAGTTTGCTTCGAACACACATGGCAGACTGTGGCCTCCCAGTTCGCTGACTGTTGGGACTTTCCCAACTGTATCGGGGCGATCGATGGAAAGCATGTCTGCATTGTGCCACCACCCCATTCAGGGTCTTATTTCTACAACTATAAGGGGTTCCATAGTGTACTTTTGAATAGCGGTGGTCTCAGCACAATTGGAATTTATGTTCGTGGACGTGGGGAAGAACGGCCGGATGTCTGATGGAGGAGTCTTTGCACAGACCGAGCTGTGCCAGCGTCTCCAGACTGGTGGCCTGGGATTGCCACCTGATGACCAGAATGTGGATGAACTCCCCTCAGTCTTCATCGGTGATGAAGCGTTTGCTCTCGGCGAGCACTTGATGAGGCTGTTCCCCCAAAGGACACTCACCCCTGAGAGGACGGCATTTAATTACCGGCTGGCCAGAGCAAGAAGAGTTGTGGAGAATGCCTTTGGGATTCTGGCCAGGCAGTTCCATTTGTTCCTCTCCGCAATAAAGCTTGCAGAATACAAGATCAATTATGTCATCATGGCTTGCTGCATTCTGCATAATTTCTTGAGACATCATTCTTTGACATATATAACTTCTGTTGGGCCTGAGGCCAAACTTGGTGTTGAAGAACCACTCACAGGCCTGGAAAGTGGCCGTATTGGCTTGGCCCCCCAAACCGCCTGTCAAGTGCGTGACAGATACGTCAATTATTTTAATGGTCGGGGGGTCATTGCAATGCAACAAGAGCTTTAAGGTTTTAAAAAAATTAATAAAAACCAAGCGCTGATGTGGATAGATATGTGTGATATAAATAAATTGTGCTTAAAAATATATATAAACCAATATAGTTAGTGCTATGATAAAATCAGTAAATTAAAGCTGCTATCAATATAGGGTGATCAGATAACCAAACAAATAGTACTAAGTATAAAATTGATGCGCTTTAAATAAATAGTGCACAATATGCTGCTGCGACTAAGCTTAAATCCAGGAATAAAAAATGCATACATGTGAATAAAATAGATAAATAATTATGGTGCTAATACATGTGTTAAAATTGCCAAAATAAATCTTCAAATTGGTGATGTGACGGTGAATATAAATAAAATAATAATGACACTCTGAGTACAATGTCCAGGCAGAGATAAATAGTGGGGGAAAGTAAGAATAATTAAACAGTTCCTTCCCTCAATCCAGATTGATTGACTCACTGGGTTAGATCGTTTGTATCAGGATATTTAGTTTTTCTTGCATCCCACTTTAGCCATAATACTTCTGGTAATTCAGCTCTCAGGATAAAGGTTTTATGCAAATCAAGCAAAGAAAAAAAAGATCATTGTGCAGTGAACTTACTAGATAGTACACAAGCAAAACAGGGACAAGAGATACACTCACAAACTCCCGGTCTATTAGAAGCATTCAAATATGCAGATTGCAGTCAGCCACTGTGGACGAGGTTTCCCATAGAGAAACAGCTGCTATTAACCTTCAGGTGTATTGCAGCACTGAACGTCCTAAGCTCCTCCCACGCGTTGCATCACTGACACGTGACTTTTTCAAGGATAAACACAGGAAGCCACGGCCTCTGTATTTAAGTCCTATGGCATTGTGGTTACCATGGAGACAGCGCTGTGTTCATTGGATCATCATACTGCTTTCTGCTACCAATGACATGTCAATATTTTGGCTTAAGCCTTATTTAATTGTTTTACAAATTGTTAAAAGGGGAACATATATTTATAAATACAGGTTTGCAAACAAATATAGAACTCTTCCAGATAAAGAATAAGAACATAAAAATGGACCTAATTAGTGCGGTCATGAAACTCCCTCCAGTTCTAAATAGTGTTACTACACATTCAATGTTAACACATCAGATCGCATGTCATTACATACTGGGATAGATAGCAAAATCACTAATATGTATGTATACTTCCGCAAGTAAAATACCAATTGATCCACATTGTGTAGTTACTAGCAACATATTGGATAGACCAGTATTACACTCACATCCACTAGTGAAAATTATATAAAAAATATTTAAAAATATTAAAATAAAAGATTAAGGTTACACTGTTGCGCCACTAGTTCGCCATTGCAACAATGTTTCAAAAAAAATTTATATTGAAAAATTAAATTAAATTACTAAATACATTAAAATACTTAATTGACTAGATGCACAACCCAAATATTTGATACTATACACTCATTTACAGTAAATTCAAATATATGATCCCTATGATATTATAAAAAATAAATAATAAAAATTAATTTTATTTAAAATAAATACTAAAATATAGACTATCGTTATTATGATATTAAGTGTAAAGAGACAATAAATATACATACCATTTAATACCAACGAAATAAAAATTAAAATTTAAAAATTAAAAATTAATATATATGTAATAAATGTTTAAAAATTAGTAAGGCATGTCTTGAGAGTAACACGGAGTATTAAAAATCTGATATGAAGCAATTAAGATCAAATTCCTAAATATATATCCCAAATATTTGATACTATACACTCATTTACAGTAAAATCAAATATAAGCCATTTGGCGCAAGAGTCCCCATCTGGAATATCCATTTAGACTTGCTTTTACTGAGTTCCCTTATCTTATTTGAGCCTCTCCAATGTGGCTTGTATTTCTGAATAGCCCAAAATTTCAACTGTTTGGGGTCACTATTGTGGTGCATAGCAAAATGTCTGGAGACATTATGCTTAGGGAAAGATTTTTTGATGTTCTGGATATGTTCCCTTATGCGTTTCCACATAGGCCTCTTGGTTCTACCAATATATTGTAGTGAGCACAAGCATTGCAAAACATATACTACTCCTTCCGTCCTGCACTATATAACGTCCTTAATAGTATGTTCATTGCCAGTACTTGTTGCTGTGAATTTATTACACTTTTTACAAGCCACATTGGAGAGGCTCAAATAAGATAAGGGAACTCAGTAAAAGCGAGTCTAAATGGATATTCCAGATGGGGACTCTTGCGCCAAATGGCTTAAACATAGAATTTGATCTTAATTGCTTCATATCAGATTTTTAATACTCCGTGATACTCTCAAGACATGCCTTACTAATTTTTAAACATTTATTACATATATATTAATTTTTAAATTTGAATTTTAATTTTTATTTCGTTGGTATTAATTGGTACGTATATTTATTGTCTCTTTACACTTAATATCATAATAACGATAGTCTATATTTTAGTATTTATTTTAAATAAAATTAATTTTTATTATTTATTTTTTATAATATCATAGGGATCATATATTTGATTTTACTGTAAATGAGTGTATAGTATCAAATATTTGGGTTGTGCATCTAGTCAACTATGTAATTTAATTTATTTAGTAATTTAATTTAATTTTTCAATATATTTTTTTTTTGAAACATTGTTGCAATGGCGAACTAGTGGCACAACAATGTAACCTTAATCTTTTATTTTAATATTTTTTTATATTTTTTATATAATTTTCACTAGTGGATGTGAGTGTAATACTGGCCTATCCAATATGTTGCTAGTATCTACACAATGTGGATCAATTGGTATTTTACTTGCGGAAGTACACATACATATTAGTGATTTTGCTATCTATCCCAGTATGTAATGACATGCGATCTGATGTGTTAACATTGAATGTGTAGTAACACTATTTACCACTGGAGGGAGTTTCGTGACCGCACTAATTAGGTCCATTTTTATGTTCTTATTCTTTATCTGGAAGTGTTCTATATTTGTTTGCAAACCTGTATTTATAAATATATGTTCCCCTTTTAACAATTTGTAAAACAATTAAATAAGGCTTAAGCCAAAATATTGACATGTCATTGGTAGCAGAAAGCAGTATGATGATCCAATGAATACAGCGCTGTCTCCATGGTAACCACAATGCCATAGGACTTAAATACAGAGGCCGTGTTTATCCTTGAAAAAGTCACGTGTCAGTGATGCAACGCGTGGGAGGAGCTTAGGACGTTCAGTGCTGCAATACACCTGAAGGTTAATAGCAGCTGTTTCTCTATGGGAAACCTTGTCCATAGCGGCTGACTGCAATCTGCATATTTGAATGCTTCTAAAAGACTGGGAGTTTGTGAGTGTATCTCTTGTCCCTGTTTTGCTTGTGTACTAGTATCTAGTAAGTTTACTGCACAATGATCTTTTTTTCTTTGCTTGCTTTGCATAAAACCTTTATCCTGAGAGCCGAATCACCAGCAGTATTATGGCTAAAGTGGGATGCAAGAAAAACTAAATATCCTGATACAAACGATCTAACCCGTGAGTCAATCAATCTGGATTAAGGGAAGGAACTGTTTAATTATTTTTACTTTCCCCCACTATTTATCTCTGCCTGGACATTGTACTCAGAGTGTCATTATTATTTTATTTATATTCACCGTCACATCACCAATTTGAAGATTTATTTTGGCAATTTTAACACATGTATTAGCACCATAATTATTTATCTATTTTATTCACATGTATGCATTTTTTATTCCTGGATTTAAGCTTATTCGCAGCAGCATATTGTGCACTATTTATTTAAAACGCATCAATTTTATACTTAGTACTATTTGTTTGGTTATCTGATCACCCTATATTGATAGCAGCTTTAATTTACTGATTTTATCATAGCACTAACTATATTGGTTTTTATATATTTTTAAGCACAATTTTTTTATATCACACATATCTATCCACATCAGCGCTTGGTTTTTATTCATTTTTTTAGCACTTATTACTTCAGAACACACCTACAGTCGCAGATATGGATATTTTTGATTTAGTAGAAAAACGCACAGTAAATTTAGATAATGTTTTCTCAACTGCACCTCGCACTGAAAAAGGAGATTTAGATACGAATTTCAGAAAATTTGGCCACCTGATGGAGAAAAAGGTGAGCCTATGGTGGGATATTGCTACCCACGAACAGTACATTAAAGACAAAATGGTGCCCAGGAGATTAAGATGGGAGGTTCCCATCTGTGATGGTCTAGTGGATCAAGAAGGAGTAAATGAATGGTACAAATTTTTTAATGACAAAGGAATGGATCTAGTTCACTTTGCCCTAAAGAGGAAACAGAGAAAATTACAGATAATTAACCAACATATCACAGAGTGCAAAAGCACATTGGAACCATTTAAAGATACAGCTCCATTTACAACATTAACTAAGCAACTAAATAAAGTTTTAGAACAGAAAGATATAGAAATTAAGCAAAGGAAGAAAAGAAAGTACCTCAGAGATACCAATGATTATCATTTGTAACAGGTTTTTAATTGGCAAGTTAACTGAATCCATTGCTTCATCCCCTGAGAGGGAGGTAAGAATAATCACTCCAAGAAGAGAATCTAACTACAGAACACCAGAAAGAAGACCGCGAACACCTGATGGTCTGAAATATGAAAGAGAAGAGGCCGAACACCGGGAGAAGTCAGAAGGAGACCCCCGAAGTCGGAAGAAGACCCCGGAGCTGACTAATAAATTACTCTTAAAACCTGTGTACTGTGTTTTTTTTATATTGACACTTTTCCCTAGGTGAATGGGTAGGGGTACCATGTACCCCAAACTCATTCACACAGGGTGGGGGGCCGGGATATGGGGGCCCCCTTATTAAAGGGGGCTCCCGGATTCCGATAAACCCCCGCCCGCAGACCCCGACAACCAACAGCCAGGGTTGTCGGGAAGAGGCCCTTGTCCTCATCAACATGGGGACAAGGGGCTTTGGGGTGGGGGGGCCCGCAGGGCGCCCCCCTCCCCCAAGGCACCCACCCCCTCATGTTGAGGGCATGTGGCCTGGTACGGCTCAGGAGGGGGGGCGCTCGCTCATCCCCACCCCCTTTGCTGGCCGGCCGGGCTGCGTGCTCGGATAAGGGTCTGGTATGGATTGGGGGGGACCCCACGCCATTTTTTCGGTGTAGGGGGTTCCCCTTACAATCCATGCCAGACCTAAGGGCCTGGTATGCCCCTGGGGGGGACCCATGCCGTTTTTTTCATTTAAAATTTGGCGCGGTGTTCCCGCCTCAGGATTCATACCAGACAGCTGTCAGCACTGCCTGTCACTCATCGCGGAAGGAAAACAAAGTTTTCCTTTCCCGATGAGTGAGCCATCTCGGCACTGGCTCCTGCGACGGGGCTCGCAGGTGTCAAATCTCGTCGAAAAATGCGGCGAGATTGACACAATATCGCGGTCACCGACTGTATCATAAATGGTATTCAATCTATCAATGCCAGGATAGGTGACTATGTCGATAATTCTTACAGCTGTTAGTATCTCAAACTAGAGCATTTCTGAGAGATACGAAACACTTAATACAAATACTGGATTCCCTTGACTTAAAACGAGATAAAAAATATATCATTGCAACTGCGGAGGTAGATTCGCTATATACAGTTATCGATCATAGTGATGCAATAAAAGCATCCAAATGGGCTATGGACAAATTCAGCCATCTCATATCCAAACAAAAAAGATTTATTTTAAGAAGCCTGGCGTTTGGAATACAGCACAATTACTTTTGGTATAAGGACAACTACTACAGACAATTAACTGGGATTGGAATGGGAGCTAAGTATGCTCCAAGTGTGGCCAATGTTTTTATGGCCAAGTGGGAGGATGAGGCAATCTTCTCAAATACCCCAGACAATATTGTGCTTTACAAAAGGTTCATTGATGACTGTATAGTAATATGGAAAGGTGACGAATCTAGCTTAATACAGTTTTTTAACCAATTAAATATCAACCAAAAGAACATCAAGCTTGAATACGAAATAAGTGAAAAAATAGTACACTTCTTAGATTTATAAATACAGCTAGTAAACAATTCCATTAGTACTAAAACCTATTTTAAAACAATGGAAAGAAATAGCTACATACCAGTGAACAGTTGTCACCATGAACCATGGCTTATCAATATTCCCAAGGGGCAATTCATACGGCTAAGAAGAAATTGCTCAGACAATAATGAATATCTAAAACAGGCACAATTGATGGGACAAAAGTTTGAAGACAAAGGATATAGCAAGGAATTCATAGCAGAAAAAATCAAGGAGATTAATCAAACCCCAAGGGAGTTGCTGATCCAGGATAAAATCAAAGATAATAAAGAAAATAACGATATACCACTGATAATGAACTACAGCATTCAACATAAGAAAATGGAAAGAATCAGCAGAAAACATGGGCCTCTCTTAAAATCAGATAAAACTCTCTGCAATATTCTACCGGATAAGCTTCATTTATAGGCGAGTCCCCACATTAAGGGATCTAATTGCCAAAAACGTCCCAGAACCCCCCAAAAGATTGACGGAATTATCCTTTTTCCAGGGGAAAGGGTTCTTCCCCTGTAAAAGATGTTACGCTTGCATCAATACCCAACAAAATGGGCAAAAGTGTAATAAATTCACAGCAACAAGTACTGGCAATGAACATACTATTATGGACTTTATATCATGCAGGACGGAAGGAGTAGTATATGTTTTGCAATGCTCGTGCTCACTACAATATATTGGTAGAACCAAGAGGCCTATGTGGAAACGCATAAGGGAACATATCCAGAACATCAAAAAATCTTTCCCTAAGCATAATGTCTCCAGACATCTTGCTATGCACCACAATAGTGACCCCAAACAGTTGAAATTTTTGGGCGATTCCGAAATACAAGAAACATTGGAGAGGCTCAATTAAGATAAGGGAACTCAGTAAAAGCGAGTCTAAATGGATATTCCAGATGGGGACTCTTGCGCCAAATGGCTTAAACATAGAATTTGATCTTAATTGCTTCATATCAGATTTTTAATACTCCGTGATACTCTCAAGACATGCCTTACTAATTTTTAAACATTTATTACATATATATTAATTTTTAATTTTTAAATTTTTATTTTTATTTTGTTGGTATTAATTGGTACGTATATTTATTGTCTCTTTACACTTAATATCATAATAACGATAGTCTATATTTTAGTATTTATTTTAAATAAAATACATTTGTATTATTTATTTTTTATAATATCATAGGGATCATATATTTGATTTTACTGTAAATGAGTGTATAGTATCAAATATTTGGGTTGTGCATCTAGTCAATTATGTATTTTAATTTATTTAGTAATTTAATTTAATTTTTCAATATAAATTTTTTTGAAACATTGTTGCAATGGCGAACTAGTGGCGCAACAATGTAACCTTAATCTTTTATTTTAATATTTTTTTAATATTTTTTATATAATTTTCACTAGTGGATGTGAGTGTAATACTGGCCTATCCAATATGTTGCTAGTAACTACACAATGTGGATCAATTGGTATTTTACTTGCGGAAGTACACATACATATTAGTGATTTTGCTATCTATCCCAGTATGTAATGACATGCAATCTGATGTGTTAACATTGAATGTGTAGTAACACTATTTACCACTGGAGGGAGTTTCGTGACCGCACTAATTAGGTCCATTTTTATGTTCTTATTCTTTATCTGGAAGTGTTCTATATTTGTTTGAAAACCTGTATTTATAAATATATGTTCCCCCTTTAAAAATTTGTAAAACAATTAAATAAGGCTTAAGCCAAAATATTTACATGTCATTGGTAGCAGAAAGCAGTATGATGATCCAATGAACACAGCACTGTCTCCATGGTAACCACAATGCCATAGGACTTAAATACAGAGGCCGTGGCTTCCTGTGTTCATCCTTGAAAAAGTCACGTGTCAGTGATGCAACGCGTGGGAGGAGCTTAGGGAGTTCAGTGCTGCAATACACCTGAAGGTTAATAGCAGCTGTTTCTCTATGGGAAACCTCGTCCACAGCGGCTGACTGCAATCTGCATATTTGAATGCTTCTAATAGACCGGGAGTTTGTGAGTGTATCTGTTGTCCCTGTTTTGCTTGTGTACTAACTAGTAAGTTCACTGCACAATGATCTATGTTTTCTTTGCTTGCTTTGCATAAAACCTTTATCCTGAGAGCCGAATCACCAGCAGTATTATGGCTAAAGTGGGATGCAAGAAAAACTAAATATCCTGATACAAACGATCGAACCCAGTGAGTCAATCAATCTGGATTAAGGGAAGGAACTGTTTAATTATTTTTACTTTCCCCCACTATTTATCTCTGCCTGGACATTGTACTCAGAGTGTCATTATTATTTTATTTATATTCACCGTCACATCACCAATTTGAAGATTTATTTTGGCAATTTTAACACATGTATTAGCACCATAATTATTTATCTATTTTATTCACATGTATGCATTTTTTATTCCTGGATTTAAGCTTAGTCGCAGCAGCATATTGTGCACTATTTATTTAAAGCGCATCAATTTTATACTTAGCTTTAAGGTTTTATTTTAAAAAATAAAATAAATTTGGGCAACAATCTCTTGTTTTGATTCTTGTTTGCATTTAGTTTTGTCTGTCTACTAGTGCACTTGTAGTGGCAAGTGCATTTCCCTTTAGTTAATAAGGCCCTTTGTCACTGTAACCACACAAAAAAATAACAAACTGTTATTGATCAATAATAAGCCACACACATTGTAGTAGTAAAAACATTTTACTGTGCGCACATTGAAAGGTGCATTTTGTTTGAACGTGTTTATGGTTTTTTTTTTTTTTTGTAACAATATTTTTTTTTTTTTTTTAGTTTAGGCATATTTGTAAAAAATATACTTGGTTTACAAAATTTGGCTTGACAACAGGGTTTTTAAAAACATAAGAACCAAAAATAACAGGAACTTACAAAGTTCAACATGTTAATAACGGTGCTGGTGATGTCACCCATGTAAAACAAAAAAATTGTAGATGATCACAATTTGGGATTAAAAAAGGTTTAGGTCAACATGTGCTATCTCCCATCATGGAGGAGCAATGGACGTGTTTTGTGTGTGCAACCCCCTGGTTCCTCTCACAAACTAACATTATTCTGATGAAGGGGTTGCAAACACAAAACAAGTACATTGATATCCCCTGATGGAAGATAGCACATGATGACACACCGTGTGCATCTGCAAAATTTTTACATTAGTATTTATCAAGTTCAAACATTTTTTAAGAATAAAACTTAACAATGAAATGAAGAACATGATTGATGTTCTTAGGAAAAAAGTTATTAGATTCTGCCCAAAACATCAATCATGTTCTTCATTTCCTGTTGCATGGTGTCCAGCCGATTTCTCATGCTGTCAATTTGGTCACGCATTCTATCAATTTGGCCATTCCACACCATTATCTGGCCAATGAGTCTTTGTACATGCCTTCCACAACCAGAACATCACCTAAAATGTGTGGATAAAAAATTTTTGTAAAATATGCACGCCTAAATAGAATAACTTAAGCTGGGGTGTCAGTCACTCACTTGGTGGGGTGAAAATATCACACACTTCCTCTACCTCTCCTTCCTCCAGCTCGTCGGGTGGGCGTGGTCTTGGGCTGGGGCTTGGGATAATTTCAGCTACAGGCTGGTGACTTGGGGGGGTCCTGGGATCCTCGGACTGTTGTCTGAGTCTTTTCTCCCCTATGAGAATTAAACAAAAGGTATAGTTAAAACACAGTGATATTTCAGTCTTGAAAAACGAATATGAAACGTTGGTTAGAAGTTGTGGACAATTGTAATTTTGTTGCCTCAAAAATTTGGAAGACAGGATTAAAATGCACTCTGAGCAAAAATGCAAAACAATACACATTTTCATGCAAGTTTCACAGATGCAGACACCTCAAGTATCCCCTGGAGCCCCTATGTGTATTACCCCCAAAAATTTTCTCTGGTGTCACATAGTACACTAGTGCTCGTGAGTCCAGATGTGGAAACAGCTGCTGTGCCCTGTCCTTACATTACACCTAATCATTTTTGAAGAAGCATTATAGTTTCAAACACATCTACACAACATCACCACATTTTTGGAATACGACAAATTATCAAGACCTAAATGTATGTCCAACCCTGTACCATCGTATTTGGTGAAAAACGAACGTCATTTTCTTAGTATCATATGTATTTTCAAAAGAACGGTCTTTACGAACGTTGCTGTATAAACGAAAAGCATATGGATCAGCATGCAAGTTAAGTATCTCAATAGGAACACACAACAAGTACTTACTTTTTTTAAGCAGCTTCTTTATTCGCAAATATTGTTCAGCGTCCCTAGTTTTGAGGTCAGACCACCGCTTCCTAAATTGTTCTTTAGCCCGTTTACTGCCAAATTTTTTCTCAAGAGCGGTGACAACTGAGGCCATTATTTTGTCCTTCCGCATATTGGGTCAGGTGTACGGTCCTTTTTTGCCATCATAATCCTCCCTTCTCAATATGGACACCATCTCCACCATCTCTTCAAAGGCCATGTTGGTGGCCTTATATCTCCTCCGGGATCTTGATGGTTGTGGCTCTGGGCTTTCCTCCGCGCTACTTGCAGATAATCTCTCCACCATCTTTCTCTGTACACTCCCACTGCGCAACGAAGAGTGAAGGGGCGGGGACAAATCGTACTAAAGAACGTCAGGGGCGGGCGATGCAGGCGTAGCATGACACATGCACAGTGTATATAAAGCTATTACGCTGGTCTACATATGTCCGAGCGGAAGTAGCGAGCGTCATAAACGAAAGGTAAGATTAAACGTGGGTGTGTGTTTGGTGAATGTGTTTGGTGTGTGTGTGTGTATATATGTGTACCCTAGATTCTGCCAAAAAAATACTGGGAGTTTGGACTGACATTCCAGTTTTTATCTTGTGTCTTGTCTTTCAGCAAAAATGAATCCCTTTAAGGAGGAAGAATTTTTGACACGCTTCATTGATCTGTATCAAGAAAAAAGAAACCTGTCGGAGGTCGAGCACCCATTATATTTTAATAGAGATGTAAGGAAGGCAACACTGGGCATACTTTTGGAATTTGTGAAGACTCGAGTCCCCCAGGCAGACCTTAAGTTTGTGGACAGTAAAATTGGTATCTTGCGCAATATGTACAGGCGGGAACACAATAAGATCTAGGAGTCCCGCAGATCTGGAGCAGCAGCAGACCAGGTTTATGTCCCCAAGCTGTGGTACTACCAAAAACTGTGATTTCTGGATGACCAGACAGAAGCAAGGCAATCACTTTCGACCCTTCCCTCCACCCTTCCCTCCACCCTTCCCTCCACCCCAGCTGAGGAGTCCCAGGAAGAACTGGGCTCTTTCATCCTTGATGAAGTGGATGCGCCCAGCTTCAGCCAGGTATACTTTTTTTGTAAATTTGGGATTGTGTAATTATTAATGATGTAAACGTCAAAAATTTTGAAGTGCTTCATCAAAAATGACTTCATCACAATTATTAATATGTAGACATATCACTAGACAGTAGTGGCCAAAAATATACTTCTAATATTGGTGAGCAGCTACAATAATGGTGGAGTCAAAAAAATAGCCTTTACTATTTGTTTAGAATTATATTTGCAAGTCATGAGCTGAAAATTGTGTGTGATTGCGTAACCCAAAATTACAACTACCGGTATGTCCCTTTTTTTACCCAGGATGAGCTCAGCCAGGAGGAGGCCATGCCCAGAGGTATAGAGGAGGAGGCCTTGCCCGGTGGGAGAGAGGAGGAGGCCGTGGCTGGGCCCAGTAGAAGCCTCATGGAATGTCAGGTGCCTCCCCTCTGCATTACCACAAAAAGGCCCAGGAAGATGACTCGAACAGAGGAGGAATCACTAGCCCTCATTCGGGAAGCCAGCCAAATCCTGAGCACACCACCCAATGCTGAAGAGGCCTATGGAACATATATGGCCACCAGGTTGCTGGAACTAGAAAAGGGGCAACGCCTCCTCTGTGAGGGTCTTATTTTTCAAGCATTTCAGAAGGGCTTGAGAGGGGAGCTTACTCAAACAACCTATATAGCAGATGAAGCCACTCCTCCTGCTACTCCTCCTCCTCCTGCCCCAAGTACACCACCAGAGGCACAGCCTCAAAGGAAGGCTGCAGAGAAGCGTGGACAGAAGGCTGCAGGGCAGCGTGCAGGGAAGGCTCCACGGAAGAGTCAAAGGTTATATGCCTGGCTTCTGTCTGGTCTGACTTCTGACTGTGCTCCCTAGTCTCAAGATACCAATTTTATTTTTCAAAAACTTGATGTGTGTCCTGGGGGACAAAAGGCTTCACACATTCCAAATGTGTCTCCAGTGTTGCCTTCCTCATTTCTTTTTTTACCAAAATAAATGGATTGTTTCTTTACCTTACATTATTGACTATGTGTTTTGATTCAAAAAGGACATTTGGTTTGTGAGTAGGCAGGAACAGGTCAAAAAGACTGGGTTATTTACAAAAGGCTAAATCATTTAGCAATTCAAGTGCAAAGTACTAGTACAAAGTGCACTTTATAAATTGCACTGCAAGTGCACTTGTTGGAAGTACAGTCGCTGTAAATCTGAGGGGAAGATCTGAAAAAAGGGGAAGCTCTGCTGATTTTATCATACAATCATGTGCAAGAGAAATGTTTTTTTGGGGGGGTTCCTTGCATGTGCCCCTCGGATACACAGCAAATGCACTTCCAAATGCTCTTTCAGTGCAATTCCAAGAACAATTTGCACTTGTAGTGAAAAATGATTTTGCCTTTTGAAAATAACCCCCCTATGTCTAATTAACAAGGGACACCAACCTCATTAAGGTTCATTAAAACACTAAAAAATATTAAGGTTATTGTGGTAACTTGAAAAATAAATAAATACATAAAATAACATTTTGTATAATTTAACACACAGTGTAAAATATATATTGTTTAAATATAAAAAAAAGATGAGTCCAAAAAATATTTATCTACTTTATTTCTGGAGATCTGGCTTTTAAAAAATATAATATTAGTCATGGCATGAGGATAAATCATGAATAAAGTAGTTTGTTTAGCAAAAGCATTAAAGGAAACTTTATTATCTACAAACATAATGGCCATCAAAACCAGACAAAACCAAATAACTAATGATACCCAAAAGATCGCCCAGTGATTTCAAGAATATTACACAGATTTATACAACTTATCCTCCACACATAAACCTAAAGACCTTATAGGATCCAAAGCAGAAATAATTTGCAAGTTCCTTATAGATAGTGACCTACCCATTCTAAAAGACATAGACACACAAACATTAGAAGAATCGATAACAAAAAAAGAAATGACTGAAGCCATTAAATCCCTCAAATTAGGGAAAAGTCCCGGTCCAGATGGCCTAATTCCCCGTACACACGGTCGGACATTGATCGGACATTCCGACAACAAAATCCATGGATTTTTTCCAACAGATGTTGTCTCAAACTTGTTTTGCATACACACGGTTGCACAAAGTTGTCGGAATTTCCGATCACCAAGAACGCGGTCACGTATACCACGTACGACGAGAAACTAGAAAAGGGCAGGTCCGAACCAAGTGCGGCACCCCCTTTGGGCTCCTTTTTCTAATCTTGTGTTAGTAAAAGTTTGGTGAGAGACGATTCACGCTTTTACAAACTCGTGGTTTTCAGATCGTTTTCTGCTTTTCAGTTTGTGCTTGTGGGTTTGTATCTGCTCTTCAGTGCATGCAGTCAGTTCGTATTGGAGTGTTCTGCGCGATCTTGTCCGCTCGTTGCTGTTTTTCAGCTCGCTCTTCACAGGCCTTGCTGCTCTTCAGTGCGTTCTGTTACTTCGTTCTGAGCAGCCGACCATTTTCTAGCCATGTTGCGTATACATACTCCTCGTAGAGTTTGTGCTGTGCGGGGGCTTGGTGTTGGGGTCCTTACCTTGACACAAGTCCAGTCCATGAACAGAGTGGGGAGGAGTTCATGGACCAAGAATTGGTTGCTCCAGCGTGACCAGTTCTGTCATATGTCTTTGCTCCATGAGATCCGTGAGAATAATCCTGATGATTTCAGGAACTTTCTCCAGATGACGGACCCCGTATTTCACCGTTTGTTGGCTTTGCTGACCCCTTATATTAGCAGGCAGGATACCTGCATGAGGCAAGCCACCACTCCGGAGCAGAGGCTCGTCGCCACCCTGCGGTACTTGGCGACGGGGAGAAGCCTGCAGGACCTCAAGTTCTCAACAGGCATCTCCCCCCAGGCTCTGGGCATCATTATCCCAGAGACCTGTTCTGCCATCATTCACCCCCTAAAATGTTTTAAAATGTGATTTGTGCTTAAAATTCAGGCAGAGTGCCAGAGGCTTTTTTTTGGGGTCCCCAAATCAGTTTGAACCCTCCCTACCCCCAACTGCTAAGTCAGCTGATACCAATTCGCTATCTATCCTCAATCATCTATCTGCTGACTTTGCCAAACCCATACACACTATACCCATCTCTTTTGTGGTCAGATGTATGGATGAATTCCCCAAAGCATGTAGTGCAAGGGCCTTCCTGTATACTCTCAAATGGTAATGTTTAAAGTTTTTGTATACTATTATTATCTTGATAGGTAATAGCAGAATGTCCAAATGTGCTCAAATGTGTACAATGTGTATTTATATCTTTGTATTCTGACACTTCTTACCTGTCCAGTGGGCTGCTAATAGTGTAACTAAGGAGGGGCTGGCCAAAGTAACACACATTATTTAGGCATTCATCACTCAATGAAGTGGAGAGGGTTACCTGTCCAAGAGCCCCCCCCCTATAATGTTAGAAATGGCCCATGAGAGGGGGGGGGGTCTGCTAGGTGTACCTTATACCTTGGTCTTTAAAAACTCCCTCAAATAAATGTTATCTTGATGTTGGCCAAGAATGTTTGTGTCTAATCTACTTTCCCTGTTTATGTGCAAAATGAGTATTTTTTTTTCTTGTTTGACTCCACAGTTTCCTTCCAACCCACAGGAACGGCAGACTGTAGCCTCCCACTTTGCCCAGTGGTGGGACTTTCCTAACTGCGGAGGGGCAATTGATGGGAAACACGTCCACATCGTCCCACCACCCAACTCGGGGTCATACTATATCAACCATAAGGGGTTCAATAGTATTGTGATGTTGGCAGTGATGTCGGCTACTTATGAGTACCTGTATGTGGACGTGGGGAAGAATGGCCGGATGTCCGATGGTGGAGTCATCACCCAGACAGAGTTCTACAGGCGTCTCCAGAATGGCAGCTTGGACTTGCCACCTCCAGAAGACAATGCGGAAGGACTCCCATTCGTCTTCATTGCGGATGAAGCGTTTGCGCTGCGGGACCATCTTATGCGGCCATCCCCGATGAGGACCCTCACCCCGGACCAGAGGGTTTTTAATTACTGGCTGGCCAGAGCCAGAAGAGTGGTGGAGAACACATGTGGAATCATGGCCAGCCGGTTCCGCCTATTTCTTACACCCATACACATGGCGGAGTACAAACTAAATCATATCATCCTGGCATGCTGTGTTCTACACAACTTTTTATGGCAACATTCTGCCAACTATGCTGGCTCAGTTGGGCCTGAGGCCAGAATTCCGAATGAACCAACCCTGACGGCGCTTGAAAGTGCCCGTCCTGGCTTGCCCCCCCTGAGTGCCTGTGAGGTCCGTCTAAGATACCTTGAATACTTTGTGGGTAGGGGGGCCATCAATATGCCAGACAATGTCTGAAACCTTTTTCAAATAAAAAAAATCATTTTAACTACTAAAATCTTTGGTGACATTTACTGCTTGTGTTTCTTTTAGCTGACTCTGACAGAAATGTGGTCAGAGTCCTGAAAATGCCGTGATTGTGTAACATTACAAAGCACTGTTAGGTGTTATTTACGAAAGGCAAACACATTTTGCACTACAAGTGCACTTGAAACTGCACTTGGAGTGCAAAGTGGATTTTACCTTAGGAAATAACACCCATTGTCACAGAAAACACCAATTAGAGCAGAATAAAAGTTTTGGAGCGTTGAAACAATAATCCACACATTCTTGATTATCAATCTTTTTAATCCCAGCACAATCACATGTGCATTTGTAAAAGGTTTTTAAAACAAACCATTGTATAACAATTTTTGGGGTCATATTAGAAACGTCCATTTAAGATAAAACAGGCATGTTTAAAACCAACAAGAAAGACACAAATCTTGAACTTACAAAGTTCACATTAGGTAGAACTTGAAGACAATATCAGACATGAGTATTTACAAACTGTGTTTGATATTGTGCTCAGATGGGGTGAAGTCAACCCAGGAAAAGCCAAATTTTGAAGATGTACACAAATTGTCGAATGTCAACATGTGCTAGCTGCCATCACGTGGGATCAAGGAACGTGTTTTGTGGGTGAAACCCCTTCCTCACAGCTACTTTATTATTGAGTAAGGGGTTGCACCCCCAAAACGCCTACATTGATCTCCCGTGATGGCAGATAGCACATGTTGACACACTATGTGCATCTTCAAAATTTGGCTTTTCGCAAATCTGTCAAAAAATGGTATAAATTTTTAGATCACAAAAAGCACAAAAAAAAAAGGGATTTGGATGGGTTTTAAACTCTCCCCAAAACATCAATGATGTTCTCCATTTTTTTTGAACATCATTGATGTTTTTCTGGATGTTTTCCAAGTCCCTATTACACCCCATGATCTCCCCAATCAGGCTCTGTGCACTTTCAGAGGTGAAATGATCTGGATCCACAACATCACGATCACCTAAAAAGATAGAAACAAAAACACACCATGCATTATAATACTGCCAGCATCCATCTCTTACCTGAGCCTGTGGTCGCAGACACTCACCTGTTGTGGTGACAATTTCCACCACGTCTCCTTCCTCCTCCTCCTCCTGTTGTCTTTGGTGGGTCTCCACTTCTTCCAGAGGTGTGGGGTCTGTGGTCTCCTCGGATGAGGGGTGTCCGAGTCTTTTCTGCCCTATGTTAATAAAAATAGGTATAGTTAGCACACAGATATTTGATGGCAAAACTGGGAATATGAAACATTGTTTGGAAGTGGGGTACAATTGTCTGTTTTGGCAGAGTTCCAAGATGAAGAAATATTTTGTCATTGGTCAAGCTTGAATACTTACCTGTTTTGTACAAGCTTCACAGATGGAGTCACCCCTATAGTATACACTGGAGCACCTGTGTGGGACCCCCTAATAAAAAGGATATTCTAGTGTCCCACACTAGTGCTCCTGCGTCCAGATGTGTAAACAGCTGCTGAGTGTCCTCTCCTTACACAGAATCTAGTTTGCATTTCATTCTAGTTACAAACCCATATAGACAACCAACTTATTTTAAGAGAAGTAGGCCATAAAAAAAACTAAATGCATATGGCCAAAACAATGGTGTTTTCTAGTCCGAACGAACAATGATTCATACGAATGAATAATGTGCCCATGAGCATGTAAGTTGCCATTTTAAACTGTACAACAGTAAAGAAAAGCACATGGAGCAGCACGAACGTAATAAACATAAAGAATAGGAACACAGGACAACTACTTACTTTTTTGCAGCACTCTCCTGATCCTTCTGTACTGCTCGTGCTCCCTTAATTTGAGATCCGACCACCGCTTCCTGAGCTGATCCTTGGATCGCCGTACCCCAAAATTCCAGTACAGACTCTTGACCACTTTCGCCATGATCTTCGCCTTTCTGACATTGAGGTTGGGGTAAGGTCCATACTTCCCATCATAGTCGGCCCCATGATGAAGACACGTGACCCTGTATCGAACACGCATAGGGGAGGGGCCAGGATGGAGCACGGAGCCTTTCACTCCACTGAGATGAGATGCACAGCTTATCCCTCCTGACAGGCAAACTTTGAGGCAAACTTTGGAGACTGTTATCAGATTGGTGCACTCACGCACCTTGCAAATGTGAGTACCCTAATGTGGGGAGCTTTTATTCCAATAAACATTTATAAACAATATCACACTGTCCAGTTTTTCTTTTACTTTATTCCTAACTGTGGAGCTGCTGCTGAAAAGTGTGTATCTGGATTCCATCACTGAGCCGTGGGATGGTTCATAAGCATGTTTAGATTCAGTCTCACAGCTGAGTTGCACGCTCTGAGGTGAGCGGCTGTCCCCGGGGGGTCACTGGATGGCACTTGAGCATGGAATTCTGAGCACTAAGCACTAAGATTAATGCACGCACGTTGGATTTTTTAGGAACTGTTTTTATGAACTTTATGAGCATTTCTTTTATAAATTGGACTTTAATAACCATGTATCACATCTTGGATTTGATATTCACACTCATTGTGTGGCACTTGGCACTTTGTTGTGTTTTTTGCACTTATCACTGTGATGTTATTTATATTTTTTTACACTGTAAATTTCAGATTATATAAATAATTTTTCATTCATTATATATACAGTTAGTAGTTTAATCATCGCTACTCTTATTCTAATGGTATACATCTAGTATATTATTTACACATTGCACCTTATAATCACTTTTAGATTTTTTTTTTTAATACATATATCCTTTGTGCCTTGCTGTGGCTGGATAAGCCACTTATGCAATATTTTCAGTATACCTTATATGCATTAATGATCTCCAGATTGACATTTTCACCTTAGCGCAGCGTATCTTTTGTATAGAAGGTACGATCTAAACTTGGTCCTATACTGCTTCCAGATTGAGGCCTATATTGTAACAAGATTAGGAGAGTTTCGTCTGATATTAGGGTTTGTCTTGTGTTGTGTCTTGCAGAGAAAATGGATGGCTTCAATGACCACAACTTCCTCCCCCTGTTCATAGACAAATACAGGGAGCTACCCTGTCTGTGGCAGGTCAAACACCTGCATTATAATCATAAACAAAAGAGGCAGACAGCGCTGGAGAAACTGCTGGAGTTGGTGAAGCCGGTGGTCCCCACAGCAACCATCCCTTATTTAAAAGCCAAAATTGGTGGCCTGAGGAGCACTTATCTTAGGGAGCGGATTCCCAGAGATCAGGAGCTGCAGCAGATGACATTTATGTCCCCAGGCTGTGGTACTATGAGAGAATGCAATTTCTGTCAGACCAGACTGAAGTCGGTGAACCCCTTTCAACCCTTCCTTCCACTCTTCCTTCTACCCTATCTTCCACCCCAGCTGAGGCTTCCGATGTCCAACCTGGGACTTCCAGCCAGGAAGAAGTGGAGGAGCCCAGCTGGAGCCGGGAGCTGGAGCCAGGTATAGCATTCTTCTACAGATTTCTGGTCAATAAATAAATGATGTTTACTAGATGTTATTAGTGATCACTAATTGCTGATTTAATAAAGTGTTGTACATATCAATAGACAGTAGTGTTCGAAAATAATTGGGACAAGAATGAAAAATGCTGGGTTCAGAATGATAGTCTGTTATTTTTTGTTAACATTCAATTTACAACAGTCATGAGGTGAAAATTGTGTGTGATTGATGACTAAAAAACTAAAACTATGTCCCTTTTTCATACACAGGAAGACCTCAGCCAGGAGGAGGAGGCTGTGGAATGTGGCAGCCAGGAGAAGGCGGGGGTTAGTGGCAGCCAGGAGGAGGCAGGGGTTAGTGGCAACCAGGAGGAGGCGGGGCTAAGTGGCAGCCAGGAGAAGCCTGGGCTTATTAGGAGCCTGACCGAATCGCAGGTTCCTCCCCTCCGCCTTTCAACCAAAAGACCCAGGAAGGGGAGTCACGTGCAGGATTCAGTGCTCAGGCTCATTCAGGAGGCTTCTGCGTCCCTCAGAGCCACACCCACTCCTGAAAAGGCCTTTGCCTGCATGGCTGCCACCAAACTGAAAGGCATGCAGGAGGGCCAACCACTCATGTGTGAGGACCTTCTTTATAAAGTCTTAACTAAGGCGGTGAGGGGCGAAATCACACCCAATACCCACCTGAGTGAGTTGGACCATCCTCCTCCTCCTCCTCCTCCTGTCACAACTACACCACCAGAGCCACAGCGTGGAAGGAAGTGTCGAAGGAAGACCAGAGAGTGATGACCCTGGGTTCAGTCTGGTCTGTCAAAAGATGCAGTCTCTTGTATGACAACAGCCTGGGGACATACATGTCATCTGCTGCTTTCCGGATCTCTGGGACTTCTGGACCAGACTGCACTCCCTTAGATATGGACTCCTCAGGCCACCAATTTTGCTGTCAAATAATTGATGTCTGCCCTGGAGGTCAAAGGCTTCACCAATTTCTGCTGTTTCTCCAGCATTGCCTCCCTCTTTGTTTGGTTGTGAGCCCTTAATAAAGATTTTTTTGTTTCAATTATACTCACCTATGTGTGTTTTCCATCAAAAAGGACAGTTTGTTTTTGAGGAGGCAGGTACATTTCAAAAATACAATGTGAAATTAACAAGAGACACCAACACCAAGCAATCTCCTTGAGATTAAAGATTAAATAATACAAGATAATAATGGTGTTGTGGTAACTTGACACACAAAACACACACAAAAATATTCAGGATGTAAAATAAATAAAAATAAAAAATTAACAAGATCAGCCTTGAAAAAAATACAAAACAAAAAAAAAAAAAAAAAAAAACATCAGGCATGAAAAAAATACAAACCCCCCAAAAAATTATATGTATTTTTTGTCAGATGTGACAAATCAAAATATATTGAGAGAATCACGATAAATAATAAAGAAATAAGTTTGTGAGAAGTCTGTGTGAATATGAGCAGCAAATCTACTTCATTCTTCTAGCATTATAAAGAAGAAGAGAGTGCGTTGCATTAAACAATTTTAAACATTGCAGCCTGACGAAAGTGCTCTATCCATTCCGAACACTAATTTTACCAGGCCGAACTGTTCCGTCTCGGAAATTCTTCTGAGCATGCGTGGCACTTTGTGTGTCGGAATTGTCCACACACGGTCGGAATTGACGCGATCGGATTTTGTTGTCGGAAAATTTTATAGCCTGCTCTCAAACTTTGTGTGTCGGAAAATCCAATGGAAAAAGTCCGATGGCGCCCATAAACGGTCGGAATTTCCGACAACACGCTCTGATCGCACATTTTCCGTCGGAAAATCTGACCGTGTGTACGGGGCATTACAGCCCATTATTACAAAACTTTTTCCGACATTTTGATACCACACCTCCTTAAAACATTGAACTTCCTAAGGAATCCACAGGCTATTTCTGAGGACTTTTTGAGAGCTCACGTAACAGTATTGCCCAAACCAAATAAAGACCTCACAGACTGTGCTAATTACAGACCGATTTCCTTACTGAACATAGATCTGAAAATACATACTAACATACTAGCAAACCGACTAAGACCATTACTAAATCAAATAATAGGACCTGAACAGGTGGGATTCATGTCAGGCAGAGAGGCCAAAGATAATGTTACCAAGGCCATGAATCTCATTCATAAAACACACATAGATAAATTTGAAGGCATGATCTTATCAACTGATGCGGAGAAGGCCTTCGACCAGGTGTCGTGGGATTTCCTATGTGCCGTATGCTCACATATAGGACTAAAAACACATATGTTAACTTGGTAAAAATGGAACACTATCTGACAAAGTAAGGATTCATAATGGGACAAGACAGGGATGCCCATTGCCACCCCTATTATTCATTCTCACCTTAGAACCACTAATTTGCATTGTAAACAAATTACCCGACATTCATGGTTTCAATTTAAAAAACAAAACATACAAATGTGCAGCATACGCTGACGATTAACTATTTTTCATATCCCAACCACACATCACTATGCCCAACCTATGTAACATATTTTCCCAATATAGCTATATGTCAAACTTCAAAATTAATTACAAAAAATCTGAGGCATTGAATCTGACACTTCCAAAAACCACTTTAAACACCACAAAACAACTGCAAATTTAAATGGGAAACAACATCTCTCACATATTTAGGAATACAATTAACTCCCAAACTAGATTTGATGTATAAAGCCAACTTTCAACCACTCTTACAAAAGATCACCAAAGACCTAGAGAAGTGGACATTGAAATATTTTTCATGGTCCGGTAGGGCAGCCATAATTAAAATGACAGTCTTACCCAGAATACTATACTTTTTCCAAACAATACCCATATTACTACCTTCAAGCTTCTTTAAATCCTTACACACTATGCTAAGCCAAAAAAAAGTAGAATTAGAGAATTAGTTTAAACCTACTAACTATGAATAATCAAAGGGGAGGCATGGGTTTTCCTAATTTTAAAAATTATTATCTAGCCGCACAGCTAACTAGAATCATAGATTGGACATGCCACAAAGAGAAAAAAGATTGGGTGGGATTGGAGAACAATATGGGACCTATTCCGACATCACATACACCATGGGTACCCTGGAACCTATGCCCAAAACAATTAAAACAACATCCTCTCATTGGGGCCACTTTAAAAAACTTACAAACAATCAATCAGAGGCATTTCCTCACCTTATCACTGGGACCATTAACACCTCTGACAACAAACCCTGATTTCTCACCGGGAATGGATGGTTCCAACAGAAACACACCACTTTTAGTGGCACACTGTTTACAGAAAAACAAAATCAAATCAAATACATTAATTAATTATGAACACTCAAAAACAAAAACATTTCCTTAGACCATTAACACCCTTCAAAAAGTTTTGTCCTTCAGCTACTACAACCACTAAGAGTGTTTCCTTAACATACACATGGTTGCAGTCCAGCGATGCACAGGAACCGAATAGACACAAAACTTTCTGGGAATCAACTTTAAATAAATTCTTTACAAAAGACCAATGGTTACAGGCATGTGTGTTCACACACAAATGTGCAATCAGTGTAAGATTGCAAGAAACATCATTTAAAATTTTAACAAATTGGTACATAACACCAAATAAAATACGCAAATGGTTTCCGGCAGTACCTGGACATTGTTGGCGCTGCAACCAAGAAGAGGGTATTCTATATCATATCTGGTGGGAGTGTGGCCTGATAAAACCCTTTTGGAACCAAGTAAAAAAGATCATAAAACATATCACAAAAACGACAATTCATCTAGACGATGCTTGCTGCCTCATAAATATCACCAATTGCACTCTGAGAAAATGCAAAAACTCTTTGACCAGCTTCTTAATCACATCAGCTAAAACAGTGATACCAAGACACTGGAGAAGCACCACCGCCCCTACAATGGCTGGAAGAAATACATCTCCTTAAAGGAATGGAAGAGATCAGAGCAACAACACAAGGGAATATAGAAAACCTTAATAAAATATGGCAACCGTGGATTACTTTTAAATATTCTGGTTCATATACCACTTTCACATAAAGATAAACCTTTTATAAATAGACCAATATTTTTCCTATAATATATTTATTTTATTTAATTTTTATTAAATTTTCTTTCCTCCTCTTTACTCCTCATTTCTATTACTATATCTATATCTAAGGACACCTCTCAGGGGTCCACAAACTTATTATCCCTTTTAAAATAAATAACAGATTTTTTCTATACAAAGCTAGAGTATTTCCAAATAATTTATCAACATAACAATAGGTCGGATATGAAACCACCTTGGTGGCCTTACCAGTAAATACTCTATCATTGAAGTAAATTATTATCTGTTATATGAAACTTATGTACAAATGTTAATATGGTTGTACTAATGTTATTTTCAAACATTAATAAAAGCTTTTTGTTTAAAAAAAAAATAAAGTAGTTTGTGAGAACTCTGTGTGAATATAAGCAGCAAAACAACTTAATTCCTCTCGCATTATAAAGAAAAAAAGAATGCGCTGTTTTAAAAGATCACAGAAGAAGAATGTGCTAGCTTCAATACGAAGGCTAGTTTTACCAGACCGAGTGCTTACGTCTTGTACTTGCTTCAGAGCATGCGCCAGTTTTGGTCCGTCGGACTAGCACACAGACGACCGGTTTGTACGCTAGAAAGCCGAGTCCGTCGGATAGATTTGAAACATGTTTCAAATCTAAGTCCGTCAAACTTTTGAGAAAAAAAAGTCCGCTGGAGCCCACACACGATCGAATTGTCCGACGGACTCCGGTACGCCGGACCAAGTATGCCGTAAAGTCCGGTCGTGTGTACGCGGCATTACCCAGCCTAGTCAGAGGCGCAATGTGTTTAATATCACATTATGAGGAGCCAGTTTTTCTTGTATCTTCATGGTGGCCCACAATGGCACATCACAGGAAATGTTGTGCATATGCAGTGCTGTAGCAGAAATCTTACTGCACAAGGGACCGTACAGTTTGTGATGAAGTGACTTTCCCAAAATGCAATGAGAAGGCAATACATACATTGTTAGTGTCTAAGCTGGAGATTAGAAATTAACTGAAGGTACCAGGGGTTTGTTTGAAGGCTGGTTTTGTTGAATAATATGAAAATTCAAAGTGCTAAATCTGAACCCAATGGAAGTTAACGGGAGCCGAATGTTATAAAACAGTAATGACTCATTGTTTGGCTAATACGTAAGGGATTGTCAAACAAATGACACGGGGTAGGTTGGAAATTGTGCTTGAAAATATGTACCAAAGCAAAAAAATACATTTCCTACTGGATAACAGGTGAACAGGCTCATGGGAGAGGCATTGTATACCTAAAAAAACTTTGTATAGATTTTATTGGTTGAATTCTGCATTTTGGTGATGAGACGTGGTATAATATATTTTGCTGTTAAGCTGAATTTGTACTGGTGGGTTCACTTTTTATTGAGTAAGGCCAATGTGTTCCATGCAGTGACAGGGGAAAACTCTGAGTTGTCCTAAAATTATGTATTGGGCAATAGCTTAAGGCCAGATTTACTAAAAGGTATGTGGGTACACTGCAGTAATAATTGTTCACAGACAACCAAATGGTTAAATGCTTCACAGTCTTTAATGTATACCTAAGTATAGTGTACATGTGTGGAACTAACAAGGGAGGTTTGATATTAAGTGTACCCTCTAGTGTCCTAGCTAAGCAGTGGTGTGTGATTTCCCTCAATATATGACAGCTATAGGGTTTCACATGCATATCTCAAGTGGGATCAAAACCACATGAAATGTGCACTTATATAATTTAAATTTGGAAAAGAAAAACTCAGTAAAAAGGCCATAGTGGGATCTGCTTGGAGGTAACCACAGTGTGCATGTTCTGTTATGTCCACTTTGGCCATGCATACACAATTTTATACCCTGCTGCCTCTTAAAGGCATCCTTACACTTTCAAATGTTTTAGTTGCTTTACTAGGTTTTAGTGTAGTTAAATTCTCTGTGCTGTTTGTTTGTAAGCCAACTTCCTGTTCTAGATCACAGTGTCCAATGTCTGCATTCAGTGGCAGCCGCTCCATAAGGGGCGCAGGGGTGTCACCCCCCCATCCATGCGCCCGGCCCTCTAATCTACATGCGGGGCTCCGGATGCATGGATTCCAATAGAGTTTTTTTCTCTGAAACATGTGATTAGACTAATAGGCTTCAAAAAAGGGTAAGGTCAGGGCGCAGACCACTGCTCCAGGAGCACACCCACTTGTGTGACAATAGTGAATGAATATTCGCTTTTGTCTTCCTCATTCTCCTCCCAGCCAATAAGGAAGCCCCTATTGGCCAAGGAATCTTAGGACTCCCTGGCCAATCGTGTCTCAGGACACACTCCCTGTTTTTGTTCAGCCGGGAGGAGAATGTCTCCCTGTGTGCTTACTGGAGCGGCCCCGGCTCTTCCTTCTTCCTCCCCTCACAAGGTAAGGCAGCTTTCTCAAATGGCACATTATCAGTGAATAGTGGGCTTCCATCTTCCATGGGTGAGGGCACGGCAGGGGAGTTGGAAGATCAGCGGCATTCATCTCCAGCGTGGGGGAGTGACCGCCGCCATCCGTCTCCTCCCCCACACGTGGGGGGGGGTGATTGCCGCCGTCCATCTCCCGTGCACGAGGGGGTGTTGGCTGACCACTGCCATCCATTTGCATCTCCACTTCACTTTCAAGTGATCAACAAACAAAAATAAGTAGTTGTTTTTATATAATCCCACTATAACATATAGCTAAAAAATCTCAGGCTAATCTTAGTAGAATACATTGCTGTATTCTATTAGGTTAAGCCTCAGATTTTTTGCTGCGTGTAGGGCTTCATGTACACTACCGCTGGTAAACGGATGTTTAGCAGCAGTTGGGCATTTTTTTCAGCTGCGCCTGAACTCTACTCTACGTTATCTTATCAGTACATGTACACAGGGTCGTTTATAGTTGTTTCTAGGCAGTTGAGTTTAGAAGCATTTTTTGGAAAGCAAAAAAATGCTTTCAGGACGGATGTACGGATGTTCAGAGGCATTTGAAACGCCAAACGCCTAAAACAACTTGTAAACACGTGTAAATGCAGTACCTCGCGTTTATCCGCGTTTCGTTTACAGGCGTTTTTAATTTTTGATTATTTAAAAAAAAAAAATATTCAAAACGCAAACAAGGCTAAAAGCAGCATGTAAGCTCAGCAAAACTGACGTTTTTAAACATTGGTTACTATACGTCAAGTTAAATCGTTCAGGAGAGGTTGTAAAACGTCCCATGTACATTAAGCCTTAATGTGCTACATTGTAATCTCTGTGTGTCTAAATGCTCTGCATATTGGTATCTGGCAGATCAATTTAATGTGTTGCAAGCTCTCACCTGAACCAGCACTAGACTGTAACACCCAGGGATTGTGGCATATGTAGTTTTCTAACAGGAATATGCAGTTCTATAAGTACAGACAGAGGTCATTTGTTAACCTGTGCAGTGCCGTGCTGCATGCCTCATGTTTCTATACAAACATGCATTGCTGACACAGAAATCTGAAGATTTACTGTACTATAGGACAGGAATAAAGGAAAACAAATGACACCATGAAGCTACATGATCAATCCACATCTTATGTAGGTGAAAAACACGAGGTGCAGTTAGGAGGCTTTATAATGCCATTAACAGGTTTCCAGTGACAAATGACTGTACACAAGCTGACTGCATAGCATACAGGACATTTTGTCATTGCTTGGTGCATGCACATTTATTGCCTAGTGAGCCATTTTAAGATAAAATGTTGACACACATTTCTTTGAGTACTTTATTAAACCAAAAGGTACAAAAGCAGAAACATTTGTATGTTCAGCCTACGTAGCAAACTAGGACTGCACTGCACACAGTGAATACCAATATATTATTAAATAGAATGATGCAAGGATTATGTTTGCTGTGTTCATGTGAGCCAACAAATTCAAATCACTGTAGCAATTTCTCCCTTCTCTGGTTCCTTTCTTTTACTAAATCAAGAACCTTGTCTTCAGAGCACTTGGCTGAATTTGCCCTCAGTCAAATAAAACTAAAAAAAATGTAACATTTAAAGAGAACCACAAGAGAACCAATGGGAATATAAGATGACATCAGTTAGTTTGCAGGGCAAAAGGGTAAAGTGAAAGTGCTTGGATGTTCATAAGTGGACATCTTTTACAAGTTCACCTTTTCTGCTATAAAAAGAACTAAACCTCACATTGTTGTCCATTTGTAATGTAACAAATTGTCACCCAAATGTATTAAAAAATCTATTTTAGGAACCGAAAACAATATTTTTTCTACATTTTTCTGCTACATCAATGTATCAAAGGTGTTATAATTTTAACTTACATTGATGTTCATACATAAGTATAGTAATAATTATAGTAAGAATTACTAAACTATATATAGTTAAGGATACTAAGATCAGACATACAGTACAAGAGCCTCAGTAGTGAAAACTGTGTCTCATGGGTAAAAAAATAAAATAAAAATTCTAGCAAAAAATGTTATTTCTTGTTTTTGATAGGAATAGAATCCCTGTAAGGTTTTTATTGCTATCTGTGTCCCTGTTGGAAAGGTGTTCTCCTTTGTCCTAGCAGGAAAGGGGCACAGTCACAAGCAAAATCAAATTTTTAGTAGAGTGAAAAATGGTTAGGACCCCTGTCAATGTTTTTATTTCTCATTTCTGCTGAATTGTCCAGTTGATTACTACATATCTTCATTTCTTGCATGGTTAGCAGAGGGACAGGAAGTAAGGAAAATTCTCTGCAAAGTAGACAGAGAGGAAAGTCAAATAGAATGGTATAGTGCAGTGATGGCAAACCTTGGCACCCCAGATGTTTTGGAACTACATCATGGGGAATGTAGTTTCCAAAACATCTGGGGTGCCCAGGTTTGCCATCAATGGTATAGTGTTACTAAACCCAAAAACAAAAAATGTAATATGTTGCACAGTCCCAGTTCTTAGGTGTGGTGGCTGCATTTGTTTTATACTAAAAGATTTTTAGCAAATACAGTAAATAACTGTTGAGGCTACCAGAAATGTGATGTCCTTGTCAATTCCTGTGAACATAAGGGAAAACACAAACAAGCTGATCTTTGTTGTGTAATCTCTGACTGCTAATCTCACCGTCACCTTAATAATGGAACTGACATCTCTTTAGATGATATGAGAGAGCTGATATGTCCAGTAGGTGACTTTCCAAACTCTGATGAATGGGGATAATCATTTAATTTCTAGCATTGCTGACTTGACTGAAATATTTATTGTCTTGTTCTGCAAAGTTAATGCTACCCTATGCACCATATCAAGTGTTTATGTTCATAAGTACATAAGGGACTATGAATTTCTCTAAGGCACACCCAGATCACAGGATATCCTTGCCTTATGATTAACAACTTCCCTCCCAGTCTATAGCAGATTAACGGCCAGGTGGATCTTTTGTCCTTCTGAGTTGACGTCATCTGACGTCCTCCCAGAAGGTGCCAATCGAGTGGCCATTGGGCTTGCAGTGGTGCAATATGTCACCGGCTGTGTCCATCGAACACAGATGATGACTGATCAGTGTACCGGCTTGCTGCCAGTACCATGTAACCGCTGTGACTAATTACAGCAGATCACATGACAGTTGTACACAATGGATGGCTTCCTTTCATACCATCTATTGTGTACAATTGTGTTGCTAGCTGTGATTGGTAAATGTGATCACATGGTACAGACAGGGTTAATCACAGCCCATCTGTACCATGTGTTTAGCCCTGGCCAATCACAGCTAATCACAACAAAACAAACAAAATTAATCAATTTCATTTAGTAAAATGCTTGCTTTTAGAAATGAAATTCACTGCTATAATCAATCATAATGTGACATACAACATTAGTTAATGTGCTTACATTTCTTTTTACAGTGCATATACACTATATTGTCAAAAGTATTGGGACACCTGCCTTTACACGCACATGAACTTTAATGGCATCCCAGTCTTAGTCCGTAGGGTTCAATATTGAGTTGGCCCACCCTTTGCAGCTATAACAGCTTCAACTCTTCTGGGAAGGCTGTCCACAAGGTTTGTGTCTATGGGAATGTTTGACCATTCTTCCAGAAGCACATTTTGTGAGATCAGGCACTGATGTACGACGAGAAGGCCTGGGTCGCAGTGTTCGCTCTAATTCATCCCAAAGGTATTCTACGGGATTGAGGTAAGGACTCTGCAGGTCAGTCAAGTTCCTCCACCCCAAACGTGCTCATCAATGTCTTTATGGACCTTGCTTTGTTTTGGTTTATATGTATAAATTGTAGCATTTATGCATATGCAAGGGGGAGTGATGTATACAACCTGTGAGCAACACAGACACGTTGCATAGGTACAATCAGGTCCATAAATATTGGGACATCGACACAATTCTAATCTTTTTGGCTCTATACATCACCACCATGGCCAGGTGTGTGTTATTCCCTCATTATCCCATTCACAAGGAGCAGATAAAAGGTCCAGAGTTCATTTCAAGTGTGCTATTTGCATTTGGAATCTGTTGCTGTCAACTCTCAATATGAGATCCAAAGAGCTGTCACTATCAGTGAAGCAAGCCATCATTAAGCTGAAAAAACAAACCCATCAGAGAGATAGCAAAAACATTAGGTGTGGCCAAATCAACTCTTTGGAACATTCTTAAAAAGAAAGAATGCACCAGTGAGCTTAGCAACACCAAAGGACCTGGAAGACCATGGAAAACAACTGTGGTGGATGACCGAAGAATTCTTTCCCTGGTGATGAAAACACCCTTCACAACAGTTGGATAGATCAAGAACACTCTCCAGGAGGTAGGTGTATGTGTGTCAAAGTGAACAATCAAGGGAAGACTTCACCAGAGTGAATCCAGAGGGTTAACCACAAGATGTAAACCATTGGTGAGCCTCAAAAACAGGAAGGCCAGATTAGAGTTTGCCAAACAACATCTAAAAAAGCCTTCAGAGTTCTGGAACAACATCCTATGGACAAATGAGACCAAGATCAACTTGTACCAGAGTGATGGGAAGAGAAGAGTATGGAGAAGAAAAGGAACTGCCCATGATCCGAAGCATACCATCTCATCAGTGAAGTATGGTGGTGGTAGTGTCATGGCGTGGGCATGTATGGCTGCCAATGGAACTGGTTCTCTTGTACTGGCGGGTGTTGGTGGTGCCCCCTCTCCCTTCTTTGGATGAGTCTGACCCCTCGCTGCCTCCCGGCAGGAAAAGGGGGGGGGCATGCGAATTCTTTTGCGTGCCCCCTTTTTTGCTCATCGCTGCAGTTAAGGTGAGCTCTATCCTGCCGGCGGCGTCCCGTGTTCATCGCCGGACGTTTGGCGGAGTGCGCATGCCTGTAAGGGCCCGGCTTGCGCACAACGTAATGACGTCACGCGCATTGCGGCGGAGATGACGACAGTGGTCGGGGCCTGTTGGCCTTCCGGGACGCCGAGGGAGCCACACAGGGGCCGCTCCATCAGCGGTTCCAGCGCCAATCCTTCCGGGTTTTTTTTTTTTTTTTTTTTTCTTGTGGGCGGTGTGGGTGGAGGGTTTGCACCTGCACATGATTATCCCATTTGCCTGAATTTGGATATGAAGGGAGACTGGAGGCCTGACAATCAGATCATGATCTCTTGCAGGCCAGGATGAATGCTACTGCTGCCAGGTTCTTTCTACACTAGAGCCCCTATTTTTGCATGATCGCCACCAAGCTTATCACATTGAACTTTTCAACAAGTCCAGCATTACCTCCTAGCCTACACGATTTATACAACTGATAAGGTAAACTTCTTGTTATTTCACCTTTATTCCACACAGCACCTTCCACCACCCTACATACACATTTTCACATTTTGATTGGCTTTTCACCTAATTTTAGACTTTTTTCACTTTTTAGTTTACTTTTCACTTTCATTTTCATTTTTGTTTTCACACAGTAGGCACCAAGCTAGCACCATGTCATGTTACCACATCATGCACCACCTCATTCACACTATCCTCCACCACATAATGCACTCCTCTCCATTTAGGCCATCCTTGTTGTGTTTTTTTTTTTTTGTTTTTTTTTTCACACACACCCTTCCCCCTCTTTTTCACCCATTTCATCCTTCTTATTTACCTATCCATTATAATAGACCTACCATAACACTGCATTGTTGGATCACACGATCATTAAATTTTGTCGATTACATTTATGGGATGGAATTAACATCTCAATATATTTACATAGTAAAAATCCTATCCAACGCCAGTCTCCACATAGACAAATTGGAAACACTCAGTACATTACCAAGTTAATTATTAAACTTCCCCTAACTAATACATGGCTATTCTTGGGTTTCTGTTGCAGGTGTGGGCTCCTCCCCCTCATCTCCCCTTCCCCCCCCCTCCCGGGGGGTGCGCTAAGTGTGGCTCCTTGTAAGCCCCCTGAGGCTGGCTCTCCTGGGAGAGTGAGGGTGGCCCCCCGAGCCCTCCGGTATTTCCATTGGCCCTCAGCACATATCCTGGACTAGAGAACACCCATTCCACCACTTAGCGGTAAAGACTCATTATCTTGGTTCAATCCAAGTGATGCACAATATATATATTTATCTATTTGAATTTAATTTATGTAATTCTTTTTTAGATCCAACTGTCCCCCTGAAGAGACCATATATAGGTCGAAACGCGTCGGGGCTTGCCATTTATGTAACATTATGTAACCTAACTATGTGTATTAATATGTGTTTGTTACTGCACTGGGGAATAAGATGTGTGTTACTGTACCAGATGATTCTCTATACTGTACTTCAAACCATGATATTGGATAAAACTTTTTATACATCCATTAAGAACTTCCTTTCATTATGTGCATTGCTGTTTTAAAGCCCCATGGGGGAAAATAATTTTTCTTTAATCTAATTTCGGGGTGTGCAGCCTTTCTTGTCTCTTTTTATATGTGTCTTCCTTTTTTCACATTTCAATTTTGGGTGGTTAAACACCCCTCCCCACCTTGACACATTAGAGATAAGACATGGGCTGTGTGTTTCCTTCTCTTCACGTATCCTGCACATTGTTAATCAATTGTTCCCACTCGGTCAATTTTTAACAACCCCGTGCATGAGGGGGAATCTAACTTAGACCCCCACATTGCATGATATTCAATTGCCTTATATGGCAATTGCTGACAAACTCTATTTATATTCTACCTATCTCATACTGACATTCGATGCAGTAACGTGGGGACCTGGAACCAACACACAGCCCATGTAAAAAATAAAAAATGAAAAAATAAACAAATGAAAAAATAAACAAAAAACATACCAGACCATCAACATTTGCTGTGTGCTATGTTGGTGATCCCATAAAGTCAATCATTCATGTCCTACTGACACCATCCCTAGTATTTTGTTTTTGTTTTGAGGGCCGTTTTTTGGACTGGCGGGTGTTGGTGGTGCCCCCTCTCCCTTCTTTGGATGAGTCTGACCCCTCGCGGCTTCCCGGCAGGAAAAGGAGGGGGGCATGCGAATTCTTTTGCGTGCCCCCTTTTTTGCTCATCGCTGCAGTTAAGGTGAGCTCTATCCTGCCGGCGGCGTCCCGTGTTCATCGCCGGACATTTGGCGGAGTGCGCATGCCTGTAAGGGCCCGGCTTGCGCACAACGTAATGACGTCACGCGCATTGCGGCGGAGATGACGACAGTGGTCGGGGCCTGTTGGCCTTCCGGGATGCCAAGGGAGCCACACAGGGGCCGCTCCATCAGCGGTTCCAGCGCCAATCCTTCCGGGTTTTTTTTTTTTTTTTTTCTTGTGGGCGGTGTGGGTGGGGGGTTTGCACCTGCACATGATTATCCCATTTGCCTGAATTTGGATATGAAGGGAGACTGGAGGCCTGACAATCAGATCATGATCTCTTGCAGGCCAGGATGAATGCTACTGCTGCCAGGTTCTTTCTACACTAGAGCCCCTATTTTTGCATGATCGCCACCAAGCTTATCACATTGAACTTTTCAACAAGTCCAGCATTACCTCCTAGCCTACACGATTTATACAACTGATAAGGTAAACTTCTTGTTATTTCACCTTTATTCCACACAGCACCTTCCACCACCCTACATACACATTTTCACATTTTGATTGGCTTTTCACCTAATTTTAGACTTTTTTAACTTTTTAGTTTACTTTTCACTTTCATTTTCATTTTTGTTTTCACACAGTAGGCACCAAGCTAGCACCATGTCATGTTACCACATCATGCACCACCTCATTCACACTATCCTCCACCACATAATGCACTCCTCTCCATTTAGGCCATCCTTGTTGGGTTTTTTTTTTTTTGTTTTTTTTTTCACACACACCCTTCCCCCTCTTTTTCACCCATTTCATCCTTCTTATTTACCTATCCATTATAATAGACCTACCATACCACTGCATTGTTGGATCACACGATCATTAAATTTTGTCGATTACATTTATGGGATGGAATTAACATCTCAATATATTTACATAGTAAAAATCCTATCCAACGCCAGTCTCCACATAGACAAATTGGAAAAACTCAGTACATTACCAAGTTAATTATTAAACTTCCTCTAACTAATACATGGCTATTCTTGGGTTTCTGTTGCAGGTGTGGGCTCCTCCCCCTCATCTCCCCTTCCCCCCCCCTCCCGGGGGGTGCACTAAGTGTGGCTCCTTGTAAGCCCCCTGAGGCTGGCTCTCCTGGGAGAGTGAGGGTGGCCCCCCGAGCCCTCCGGTGTTTCCATTGGCCCTCAGCACATATCCTGGACTAGAGAACACCCATTCCACCACTTAGCGGTAAAGACTCATTATCTTGGTTTAATCCAAGTGATGCACAATATATATATTTATCTATTTGAATTTAATTTATGTAATTCTTTTTTAGATCCAACTGTCCCCCTGAAGAGACCATATATAGGTCGAAACGCATCGGGGCTTGCCATTTATGTAACATTATGTAACCTAACTATGTGTATTAATATGTGTTTGTTACTGCACTGGGGAATAAGATGTGTGTTACTGTACCAGATGATTCTCTATACTGTACTTCAAACCATGATATTGGATAAAACTTTTTATACATCCATTAAGAACTTCCTTTCATTATGTGCATTGCTGTTTTAAAGCCCCATGGGGGAAAATAATTTTTCTTTAATCTAATTTCGGGGTGTGCAGCCTTTCTTGTCTCTTTTTATATGTGTCTTCCTTTTTTCACATTTCAATTTTGGGTGGTTAAACACCCCTCCCCACCTTGACACATTAGAGATAAGACATGGGCTGTGTGTTTCCTTCTCTTCACGTATCCTGCACATTGTTAATCAATTGTTCCCACTCGGTCAATTTTTAACAACCCCATGCATGAGGGGGAATCTAACTTAGACCCCCACATTGCATGATATTCAATTGCCTTATATGGCAATTGCTGACAAACTCTATTTATATTCTACCTATCTCATACTGACATTCGATGCAGGAACGTGGGGACCTGGAACCAACACACAGCCCATGTAAAAAATAAAAAATGAAAAAATAAACAAATGAAAAAATAAACAAAAAACATACCAGACCATCAACATTTGCTGTGTGCTATGTTGGTGATCCCATAAAGTCAATCATTCATGTCCTACTGACACCATCCCTAGTATTTTGTTTTTGTTTTGAGGGCCGTTTTTTGGACTGGCGGGTGTTGGTGGTGCCCCCTCTCCCTTCTTTGGATGAGTCTGACCCCTCGCGGCTTCCCGGCAGGAAAAGGGGGGGGGCATGCGAATTCTTTTGCGTGCCCCCTTTTTTGCTCATCGCTGCAGTTAAGGTGAGCTCTATCCTGCCGGCGGCGTCCCGTGTTCATCGCCGGACGTTTGGCGGAGTGCGCATGCCTGTAAGGGCCCGGCTTGCGCACAACGTAATGACGTCACGCGCATTGCGGCGGAGATGACGACAGTGGTCGGGGCCTGTTGGCCTTCCGGGACGCCGAGGGAGCCACACAGGGGCCGCTCCATCAGCGGTTCCAGCGCCAATCCTTCCGGGTTTTTTTTTTTTTTTTTTTTTCTTGTGGGCGGTGTGGGTGGGGGGTTTGCACCTGCACATGATTATCCCATTTGCCTGAATTTGGATATGAAGGGAGACTGGAGGCCAGACAATCAGATCATGATCTCTTGCAGGCCAGGATGAATGCTACTGCTGCCAGGTTCTTTCTACACTAGAGCCCTTTTTTTTGCATGATCGCCACCAAGCTTATCACATTGAACTTTTCAACAAGTCCAGCATTACCTCCTAGCCTACACGATTTATACAACTGATAAGGTAAACTTCTTGTTATTTCACCTTTATTCCACACAGCACCTTCCACCACCCTACATACACATTTTCACATTTTGATTGGCTTTTCACCTAATTTTAGACTTTTTTAACTTTTTAGTTTACTTTTCACTTTCATTTTCATTTTTGTTTTCACACAGTAGGCACCAAGCTAGCACCATGTCATGTTACCACATCATGCACCACCTCATTCACACTATCCTCCACCACATAATGCACTCCTCTCCATTTAGGCCATCCTTGTTGGGTTTTTTTTTTTTTTGTTTTTTTTTTCACACACACCCTTCCCCCTCTTTTTCACCCATTTCATCCTTCTTATTTACCTATCCATTATAATAGACCTACCATACCACTGCATTGTTGGATCACACGATCATTAAATTTTGTCGATTACATTTATGGGATGGAATTAACATCTCAATATATTTACATAGTAAAAATCCTATCCAACGCCAGTCTCCACATAGACAAATTGGAAACACTCAGTACATTACCAAGTTAATTATTAAACTTCCTCTAACTAATACATGGCTATTCTTGGGTTTCTGTTGCAGGTGTGGGCTCCTCCCCCTCATCTCCCCCCCCCCCCCTCCCGGGGGGTGCGCTAAGTGTGGCTCCTTGTAAGCCCCCTGAGGCTGGCTCTCCTGGGAGAGTGAGGGTGGCCCCCCGAGCCCTCCGGTGTTTCCATTGGCCCTCAGCACATATCCTGGACTAGAGAACACCCATTCCACCACTTAGCGGTAAAGACTCATTATCTTGGTTCAATCCAAGTGATGCACAATATATATATTTATCTATTTGAATTTAATTTATGTAATTCTTTTTTAGATCCAACTGTCCCCCTGAAGAGACCATATATAGGTCGAAACGCGTCGGGGCTTGCCATTTATGTAACATTATGTAACCTAACTATGTGTATTAATATGTGTTTGTTACTGCACTGGGGAATAAGATGTGTGTTACTGTACCAGATGATTCTCTATACTGTACTTCAAACCATGATATTGGACAAAACTTTTTATACATCCATTAAGAACTTCCTTTCCACTGAACCCCAAAGACACCTGATATCCACCATATACTTGAACCTCTTTCTCGAGCATACTCCTAAAACAAATATAGCTAGTGCAAAATGGGAAAAAGATCTTTCCATCCACCTCTCTGATAAGGAATGGGAAAAGATATACTCTAACATACACAAAGGCTCCATTAATGTAACAACTCAAGAAAACGAATACAAGCTTTTCTCCAGATGGTACAAAACGCCTCTCAAGTTACACACCATTAATCCAGAGATCCCATCTAATTGTTGGAGATGTAATGACAAAAACGGATCACTCCTTCACATATGGTGGGACTGCCCTGCGATTTCTGCCTTCTGGACTAAAGTTTTTCACCTCTCCTCCCAAATCACTACACTTCAGCTAGAATTCTCTCCAGCACAAGCCCTCTTACACCACTCCTCCCTACCGATGAAAACTTATCACAAATCCCTAGCACTACATCTAATCAATGCTGCCAAACTCTGTATCCCAGTTCTCTGGAGATCTCCCAACCTACCCACAATCGCAGACTGGTTCAAAAGAGTAAACAAAATAGCTGAAATGGAGGAACTTGTACATCAAGCACAGGATTCCTATACTAAATACAGGAACACTTGGGCCTGTTGGCTACATTTCCGCACAACATCTGAATATACCCAATTAATCAATTAGGAACCCTCCTCCAGCACACCATTAGACACATCATACATCCCATCCCAACTGTCTATAGTCCTCCCTATAGTCGTGCATGAAACAAAATTCAGGAGGTAACTATATCATTACGCATACAGAATCCACTTCAAAAGCTCTATTATGCTTTTCTTCCTGGGACTTGGTCCTTCTGTAAAGATATTTCCCGTTAGACCCATGGCTGAGCCAGGGACGGGAAATAACTTTCCCCTACCTTCCCTTTGTATTTCTCACTATATTTTGACCACCATTTAATCGAAACTTTGCTATGTTAGATATCCATGGTTGTATGCTATGATTATATCTCTATCTACAGACATTACCCGACTTATGGACACCACGCACCAGGATCAATTTCACACTCTCACACAGACATAGTAATTAACGATTATTCCAAACACAATCCAACAAAAATCTCAGACTCATATACTAAGGCTATCATAGGCAATCTATTATAATACGGTTTTTACTCCTCTCTCCCTTTTTAATCTTTTTCGCCCTCAAAAATCAACATGTTTAAAAAATGTTTTACCTGCTTTACTATATGTTCTTTATATTTTCTGCCCACACTACTCTGTAATCCCATTTATCCACACACCAGATGTAATGTGTTTTTCAACAAATCCACAGTCGTAGATTTGAATACTTGTTAAATACAACGTTGTACTCTCTGGACTGTTCCCTCTGTATAACACTATTGTCATTTTATCTCAAACCTTGCTTTTATGTACTACTTTTCTGTATGGATTTAACTTAATAAAGCTTTATTTGAAAAAAAAAAAAAAAAAAAAAAGAACTTCCTTTCATTATGTGCATTGCTGTTTTAAAGCCCCATGGGGAAAATAATTTTTCTTTAATCTAATTTCGGGGTGTGCAGCCTTTCTTGTCTCTTTTTATATGTGTCTTCCTTTTTTCACATTTCAATTTTGGGTGGTTAAACACCCCTCACCACCTTGACACATTAGAGATAAGACATGGGCTGTGTGTTTCCTTCTCTTCACGTATCCTGCACATTGTTAATCAATTGTTCCCACTCGGTCAATTTTTAACAACCCCATGCATGAGGGGGAATCTAACTTAGACCCCCACATTGCATGATATTCAATTGCCTTATATGGCAATTGCTGACAAACTCTATTTATATTCTACCTATCTCATACTGACATTCGATGCAGGAACGTGGGGACCTGGAACCAACACACAGCCCATGTAAAAAATAAAAAATGAAAAAATAAACAAATGAAAAAATAAACAAAAAACATACCAGACCATCAACATTTGCTGTGTGCTATGTTGGTGATCCCATAAAGTCAATCATTCATGTCCTACTGACACCATCCCTAGTATTTTGTTTTTGTTTTGAGGGCCGTTTTTTGGACTGGCGGGTGTTGGTGGTGCCCCCTCTCCCTTCTTTGGATGAGTCTGACCCCTCGCGGCTTCCCGGCAGGAAAAGGGGGGGGCATGCAAATTCTTTTGCGTGCCCCCTTTTTTGCTCATCGCTGCAGTTAAGGTGAGCTCTATCCTGCCGGCGGCGTCCCGTGTTCATCGCCGGACGTTTGGCGGAGTGCGCATGCCTGTAAGGGCCCGGCTTGCGCACAACGTAATGACGTCACGCGCATTGCGGCGGAGATGACGACAGTGGTCGGGGCCTGTTGGCCTTCCGGGACGCCGAGGGAGCCACACAGGGGCCGCTCCATCAGCGGTTCCAGCGCCAATCCTTCCGGGTTTTTTTTTTTTTTTTTTTTTCTTGTGGGCGGTGTGGGTGGGGGGTTTGCACCTGCACATGATTATCCCATTTGCCTGAATTTGGATATGAAGGGAGACTGGAGGCCTGACAATCAGATCATGATCTCTTGCAGGCCAGGATGAATGCTACTGCTGCCAGGTTCTTTCTACACTAGAGCCCCTATTTTTGCATGATCGCCACCAAGCTTATCACATTGAACTTTTCAACAAGTCCAGCATTACCTCCTAGCCTACACGATTTATACAACTGATAAGGTAAACTTCTTGTTATTTCACCTTTATTCCACACAGCACCTTCCACCACCCTACATACACATTTTCACATTTTGATTGGCTTTTCACCTAATTTTAGACTTTTTTCACTTTTTAGTTTACTTTTCACTTTCATTTTCATTTTTGTTTTCATACAGTAGGCACCAAGCTAGCACCATGTCATGTTACCACATCATGCACCACCTCATTCACACTATCCTCCACCACATAATGCACTCCTCTCCATTTAGGCCATCCTTGTTGTGTTTTTTTGTTTTTTGTTTTTTTTTTCACACACACCCTTCCCCCTCTTTTTCACCCATTTCATCCTTCTTATTTACCTATCCATTATAATAGACCTATCATACCACTGCATTGTTGGATCACACGATCATTAAATTTTGTCGATTACATTTATGGGATGGAATTAACATCTCAATATATTTACATAGTAAAAATCCTATCCAACGCCAGTCTCCACATAGACAAATTGGAAACACTCAGTACATTACCAAGTTAATTATTAAACTTCCTCTAACTAATACATGGCTATTCTTGGGTTTCTGTTGCAGGTCTGGGCTCCTCCCCCTCATCTCCCCTTCCCCCCCCTCCCGGGGGGTGCGCTAAGTGTGGCTCCTTGTAAGCCCCCTGAGGCTGGCTCTCCTGGGAGAGTGAGGGTGGCCCCCTGAGCCCTCCGGTGTTTCCATTGGCCCTCAGCACATATCCTGGACTAGAGAACACCCATTCCACCACTTAGCAGTAAAGACTCATTATCTTGGTTCAATCCAAGTGATGCACAATATATATATTTATCTATTTGAATTTAATTTATGTAATTCTTTTTTAGATCCAACTGTCCCCCTGAAGAGACCATATATAGGTCGAAACGCGTCGGGGCTTGCCATTTATGTAACATTATGTAACCTAACTATGTGTATTAATATGTGTTTGTTACTGCACTGGGGAATAAGATGTGTGTTACTGTACCAGATGATTCTCTATACTGTACTTCAAACCATGATATTGGATAAAACTTTTTATACATCCATTAAGAACTTCCTTTCATTATGTGCATTGCTGTTTTAAAGCCCCATGGGGGAAAATAATTTTTCTTTAATCTGGTTCTCTTGTACTTATTGATGATATGACTGCTGACAAAAGCAGCAGGATGAATTCTAAAGTGTTTTGAGCAATATTATCTGCTCATATTCAGCAAAATGCTTCCGAACTCATTGGACGGAGCTTCACAGTGCAGATGGACAATGACCCGAAGCATACTGCAAAAGCAACCAAAGAGTTTTTTAAGGAAAAGAAATGGAATGTTATGCCATGAATAAATAATGATATTTGAAGCGCTTCACAATGTGCATAAAAATGAATATATAAGAATAAATATAAATATAAATAGTCAAATAAATCCAGCGGTGAGTAAAAATTCCTAAAAAATCCAGCAATCAAAATAGTGTAAAATTATAAAAAAAAATTAGTGACACCAAATGTGTAAAAAATTCACATAAAAAATCCACATAAAAATAAATATATAGGGATGTATTCAGAAGCTTCAATTATACAGGTGGAGAATCCTGATTGGTATAGAGCTTTTGATCACTAGTAGGGATGAGCCGAACACCCCCCTGTTCGGTTCGCACCAGAACATGCGAACAGGAAAAAAATTCGTTCGAACACGCGAACGCCGTTAAAGTCTATGGGACACGAACATGAATAATCAAAAGTGCTAATTTTAAAGACTAATATGCAAGTTATTGTCAATAAAAGTGTTTGGGGACCCGGGTCCTCCCCCAGGGGACATGAATCAATGCAAAAAAAAGTTTTAAAAACGGCCGTTTTTTCAGGAGCAGTGATTTTAATAATGCTTAAAGTCAAACAATAAAAGTGTAATATCCCTTTAAATTTCATACCTGGGGGGTGTCTATAGTATGCCTGTAAAGGGGCGCATGTTTCCCGTGTTTAGAACAGTCTGACAGCAAAATTACATTTTGAAGGAAAAAACACATTTAAAACTACCGTGGCTATTGCATTGCCGACAATACACATAGAAGTTCATTGATAAAAACGGCATGGGAATTCCCCACAGGGCAACCCCGAACCAAAATTAAAAAAAAAAAATGATGTGGGAGTCCCCCTAAATTCCATACAAGGCCCTTCAGGTCTGGTATGGATATTAAGGGGAACCCCAGCCAAAATTTTAAAAAAAATTGACGTGGGGTTCCCCCTAAATTCCATACCAGACCCTTCAGGTCTGGTATGGATTTTAAGGGGAATCCCGCGCCAAAAAAAAAAACAAAACGGCGTGGGGTCCCCCCAAAAATCCATACCAGACCCTTATCCGAGCACGCAACCTGGCAGGCCGCAGGAAAAGAGGGGGGGACGAGAGTGCGGCCCCCCCCTCCTGAACCGTACCAGGCCACATGCCCTCAACATTGGGAGGGTGCTTTGGGGTAGCCCCCCAAAACACCTTGTCCCCATGTTGATGAAGACAAGGGCTTCATCCCCACAACCCTGGCCGGTGGTTGTGGGGGTCTGCGGGCGGGGGGCTTATCGGAATCTGGAAGCCCCCTTTAACAAGGGTACCCCCAGATCCCGCCCCCCCCCCTGTGTGAAATGGTAAGGGGGTACTTACCCCTACCATTTCACTAAAAAACTGTCAAAAATGTTAAAAATGACAAGAGACAGTTTTTGACAATTCCTTTATTTAAATGCTTCTTCTTTCTTCCTTCATCTTCTTCTTCTTCTGGTTCTTCTGGCTCTTCTGGTTCTTCCTCCGGCGTTCTCGTCCAGCATCTTCTCCGCGGCGTCTTCTATCTTCTTCTCCTCGGGCCGCTCCGCACCCATGGCATGGGGGGGGAGGCTCCCGCTCTTCTCTTCATCTTCTTCTCTTCTTCATCTTCTTCTTCATCTTCTTCTTCTTCTTCTCTTCTTCCTTCTTCTCTTCTTCATGTCTTCTCCGGGCCGCTCCGCAGCCATGCTGTGGCATGGAGGGAGGCTCCCGCTGTGTGACGGCGTCTCTTCGTCTGACGGTTCTTAAATAACGGGGGGCGGGGCCACCCGGTGACCCCGCCCCCCTCTGACGCACGGTGACTTGACGGGACTTCCCTGTGACGTCACGGGGAATGCCACAGGGAAGTCCCGTCATGTCACCGTGCGTCAGAGGGGGGCGGGGTCACCGGGTGGCCCCGCCCCCCGTTATTTAAGAACCGTCAGACGAAGAGACGCCGTCACACAGCGGGAGCCTCCCTCCATGCCACAGCATGGCTGCGGAGCGGCCCGGAGAAGACATGAAGAAGAGAAGAAGGAAGAAGAGAAGAAGAAGAAGAAGATGAAGAAGAAGATGAAGAAGAGAAGAAGATGAAGAGAAGAGCGGGAGCCTCCCCCCCATGCCATGGGTGCGGAGCGGCCCGAGGAGAAGAAGATAGAAGACGCCGCGGAGAAGATGCTGGACGAGAACGCCGGAGGAAGAACCAGAAGAGCCAGAAGAACCAGAAGAAGAAGAAGATGAAGGAAGAAAGTAGAAGCATTTAAATAAAGGAATTGTCAAAAACTGTCTCTTGTCATTTTTAACATTTTTGACAGTTCTTTAGTGAAATGGTAGGGGTAAGTACCCCCTTACCATTTCACACAGGGGGGGGCGGGATCTGGGGGTCCCCTTGTTAAAGGGGGCTTCCAGATTCCGATAAGCCCCCGCCCGCAGACCCCCACAACCACCGGCCAGGGTTGTGGGGATGAGGCCCTTGTCTTCATCAACATGGGGACAAGGTGTTTTGGGGGGCTACCCCAAAGCACCCTCCCAATGTTGAGGGCATGTGGCCTGGTACGGTTCAGGAGGGGGGGGGCGCACTCTCGTCCCCTCCTCTTTTCCTGCGGCCTGCCAGTTAGCGTGCTCGGATAAGGGTCTGGTATGGATTTTTGGGGGGACCCCACGCCGTTTTTTTTTTTTTTTGGCGCGGGGTTCCCCTTAAAATCCATACCAGACCTGAAGGGTCTGGTATGGAATTTAGGGGGAACCCCACGTCAATTTTTTTTTTAAATTTTGGCTGGGGTTCCCCTTAATATCCATACCAGACCTGAAGGGCCTTGTATGGAATTTAGGGGGACCTCCACATCATTTTTTTTTTTTTGGTTCGGGGTTGCCCTGTGGGGAATTCCCATGCCGTTTTTATCAATGAACTTCTATGTGTATTGTCGGCAATGCAATAGCCGCGGGTAGTTTTAAATGAGTTTTTTCCTTCCAAATGTCATTTTGCTGTCAGACTGTTCTAAACACAGGAAACATGCGCCCCTTTACAGGCATACTATAGACACCCCCCAGGTACGAAATTTAAAGGGATATTACACTTTTATTGTTTGACTTTAAGCATTAATAAAATCACTGCTCCTGAAAAAACGTCCGTTTTTAAAACTTTTTTTTGCATTGATCCATGTCCCCTGGGGCAGGACCCGGGTCCCCAAACACTTTTTATGACAATAACTTGCATATAAGCCTTTAAAATTAGCACTTTTGATTTCTCCCATAGACTTTTAAAGGGTGTTCCGCGGCATTCGAATTTGCCACGAACACCCCAAATTGTTCGCTGTTCGGCGAACTTGCGAACAGCCAATGTTCGAGTCGAACATGAGTTCGACTCGAACTCGAAGCTCATCCCTAATCACTAGCAAAGCTGTTTAAAAACACTTGCTTAATCAAGGTGCTCATTGACCTTCAAAGTAACAATGTGCTTTCTGCTTCTATTCACAACCAATGTGAGAATCATAAACAGGCAGATAAGAGAAAAAAACAATCATTATGCAATAGTTAGGATACCAAGGTACACAGGCAAACTTCAATCCACTCACGTGTGCCTTATAATGATAAGGCATATGCAGGTTTTACTATAGCAGTCAGCCGCCTTAGACAGGAGCAGATTCAGTGCAGTACACTGTGTGATACTGCTGATCTGCACAGAGCGTCCTTGGCTCCTCCCACGCGTTACATCACAGTCACGTGACTTTTTCAAGGTCCTTGAAACACAGCAGCACCATATCATTAATTAAAGGGGAAGCACTGTGTAAAATGTGTTATGTTATTGAAAAACTCAACAAGATGTCAGGGATGTGTCCTGGAAGGCAGGTATATATAACTGCTGTTTGAGTTTGGAGGTTTCTTCAAGAGGAATGACAAGGTATAGTTGGAGTACTAAGGGATTCTGGGGTGATCTGTCACAAAGAGGGAAAACTGACTTTCAGCTTTCCCAGGATTGTTAAGTCCTCATATGGGACCCAGAATGTGGAGTGTTGGAGAGATCTTGGATGGAAAAGAACCTCCAACCTTGATTTGGGTACTTTGGACCTGAGATGAATAACCTGCCTGCAACAGAGGGCTAAGGTGTTGAGTGAATCAGGACACATTTGTGAGAAAGAGTTCTGTGCTGTTGCTGAACTCTTTTGACTTTTCTGGACCCCTGAAGCAGGCAGGAACTTCAAAACCATGTTGTGGGACAGGCATATGTTGTGAGCCAAATTTTTATTTTTTTTAACATGAGTGTGGACTGTTTTGTTTATCTTTATGCTGAAGTCAAGCTGTTTTATTTATCTTTTGAAAAATAAAAGACTGCTTTGCTGTTACCAACGCGGCTGGCTGGTAATCTGAACCCCCCAAATATCATTATATATATTATGGGGGTGATTAGACTCAATGTGGTGAGCAGTTAATCAACCGCATCTCTGCTGTGCCCCTAAACCGCATCGGTATGACTGCGGTTTAGGGGCACAACAGCCCACTTTTATTTAAAAAAAAATGTTTTAACACCAGGTTTCCCAAGCAGGGGGTGTCATCTTTACTCAGCAACAATGTTAACAGAAAATGCTGAGCCACCTGGCTCTCCTGTCATCAGTACCACTGCTCTTTACACTGGTCCCCAGACCACAGGTTCCTCAAGCTCACTTAGCCTTGTCTCTGTCTCTAGCCTCCGGATAGGGTCTCCCAGCATCTCAAGCTCTCCCACTCATGACATACAGATCCAACTCCTGGACTCTCTAGTTTTACTCATCTCTCTCGGTCTGCTGCTGATGCACTTAGCTGTCCCAACTCTCCTGTTGCTGAGGGTAAAGGGAATCTCTCCAACATGGAGTTGTGTCTCCCCAGTAGGTCACCCCTCCTGGTTGGCCCACACCTCTATCCTCACACACTGACTGTGTTCCTGAATGGCAGCAACTCCAACTGCTCTGAGGTACTCTCAAACCTCGCTTAGGACAATCAAACCCAAAGAAAACTTAAAACATAGTTTTCTCTGCTCATAAGACACATGCTGGAGTTTCTCAAACTGCACCTTTGAGAATCCTGTGTAATTTTCTAACAGTTTTTACAGCAGCAGGGCCTCACACTGTATATATATATATATATATATATATATATATATATATATATATATATATATAATATACAGTACACCCCTCACATTTTTGTAAATATTTTATTATATCTTTTCATGTGACAACACTGAAGAAATGACACTTTGCTACAATGTAATTTAGTGAGTGTACAGCTTGTATAACAGTGTAAATTTTCTGTCCCCTCAAAATAACTCAACACACAGCCATTAATTTCTAAACCGCTGGCAACAAAATGTCCCAATTGAGCCCAAAGTGTCAATATTTTGTGTGGCCACCATTATTTTCCAGCACTGCCTTAACCCTCTTGGGCATGGAGTTCACCAGAGCTTTATAGGTTACCACTGGAGTCCTTTTCCACTCCTCCATGATGACATCATGACGAGCTGCTGGATGTTAGAGACCTTGCGCTCCTCCACCCTCTGTTTGAGGATGCCCCACATATGCTCAATAGGGTTTAGGTCTGGAGACATGCTTGACCAGTCAATCACATTTACTCTCAGCTTCTTTAGCAAGGCAGTGGTTGTCTTGGAGGTGTGTTTGGGGTCATTATCATGTTGGAATACTGCCCTGCGGCCCAGTCTCTGAAGGGAGGGGATCATGTTCTGCTTCAGTATGTCACAGTACATGTTGGCATTCATGGCTCCCTCAATGAACTGTAGCTCCCCAGTACCGACAGCACTCATGCAGCCCCAGATCATGACACTCCCACCACCATGCTTGACTGTAGGCAAGACACACTTGTCTTTGTACTCCTCACCTAGTTGCTGCCACACATGCTTGACACCATCTGAACCAAATAAGTTTATCTTGGTCTCATCAGACCACAGCACATGGTTCCAGTAATCCATGTCCTTAGTCTGCTTGTCTTCAGCAAACTGTTTGTGGCCTTTCTGCTGTATCATCTTTAGAAGGGGCTTCCTTCTGGGATGACAGCCATGCAGACCAATTTGATGCAGTGTGCGGCATATGGTCTGAGCACTGACAGGCTACCCCCCCACCCCTTCAACCTCTGCAGCAATGCTGGCAGCACTCATATGTCTATTTCCCAAAGACATCCTCTGGATATGATGCTGAGCATGTGCACTCAACTTCTTTGGTGGACCATGGCGACGCCTGTTCTGAGTGGAACCTGTCCTGTTAAACCGCTGTATGATCTCACCATGCTGCTCAGTTTCAGGATCTTGGCAATCTTCTTATAACCTAAGCCATCTTTATGTGGAGCAACAATTCTTTTTTTCAGATCCTCAGAGAGTTCTTTGCCATGAGGTGCCATGTTGAACTTCCAGTGACCAGTATGAGAGAGTGAGAGTGATAACACCAAATTTAACACACCTGCTCCCCATTCACACCTGAGACCTTGTAACACTAACAAGTCACATGACACCGGTTAGGGAAAATGGCTAATTGGGCCAATTTGGACTTTTTCACTTAGGGGTGTACTCACTTTTGTTGCCAGCTGTTTAGACATTAATGGCTGTTTGTTGAGTTATTTTGAGGGGACAGCAAATTTACAGTTATACAAACTGTGCACTCACTATTTTACACTGTAACAAAGTGTCATTTCTTTAGTGTTATCACATGAAAAATACAATAGAATATTTACAAAAATGTAAGGGGTGTACTCACTTTTGTGAGATACTGTATATATATTTACATACACAGTGTCTTGAAAAGATATTCATACCCCTTGGAATTTTTCCCACTTCATCATGTTACAACCAAAATTGTAAATGTATTTTATTGGTATTTTATATGATAGACCAACACAAACAAAGTGGCACATAATTGTGAAGTGGAAGGAAAATTATAAATGGTTTTTCTGTTTTTTCTTTTACAAATAAACATCTGAAAAGTGTGACGTGCATTTGTATTCAGCTCCCTGTGCTCTGATACCCCTCACTAAGCTCTAGTGGAACTAATTGCCTTCAGAAGTCACCTAACTAGTCCATCTGTGTGTAATTTAATCTCAGTATAAATACAGCTGTTCTGTGAATCCCTCAGAGGTTTGTTAGAGAATCTTAGTGAACAAACAGCATCATGAAGGCCAAGGGACACATCAGACAGGTCAGGGATAAAGTTGCGAAGAAGTTTTAAGAAGGGTTAGGTTATAAAAAATATCAGAGACTTTTAAAATATCACAGAGCGCTGTTCAATCCATCATCCGAAAATGGAAAGAGTATGGTACAGCTGCAAACCTACCAAGACATGGCTGTCCACCTAAACAAGACAGGTTGGGCAAGGAGGGCCTTAACCAGAGTAGCAGCCAAGAGGCCCATGGTAGCTCTGGAGGAGCTGCAGAGATCCCCAGCTCAGGTGGGAGAATCTGTCCATAGGACAACTATTAGTCATGCACTCCACAAATCTGGCCTTTATGGAAGAGTGGCAAAAAAAACCTATTGTTGAAAGAAAGTCATAAGAAGTCCCGTTTGCAGTTTGCAAGAAGCCAGGTTGAGGACACAGCAAACACGTGGTAGAAGGTGCTCTGGTCAGATGACACCAAAATTGAACTTTTTGGCCTAAAAGCAAAATGCTATGTGTGGCAGAAAACTAACACTGCACATCACCCTAAACACACTATCCCCACCGTGAAACATGGTGGTAGCAGCATCATTTTGTGGGGATGCTTTTCTTCAGCAGGGACAGGGAAGTTAGTCAGAGTTGATGGGAAGATAGATGGAGCCAAATGCAGGGCAATCTTAGAAGAAAACCTGCTAGAGTCTGCAAAAGACTTGAGACTGGGGAGGAGGTTCACCTTCCAGCAAGACAACGACCCTAAACAAACTGCCAGAGCTACAATGGAATTGTTTAGCTCAAAGCATATTCATGTGTTAGAATGGCCCAGTCAAAGTCCAGACTAAAATCCAATTGATAATCTGTGGCAAGACTTGAAAATTGCTGTTCACAGATGCTCTCTATCCAATCTGATAGAGCTTGTGCTATTTCGAAAAGAGGAATGGGCAAAAAAGTCACTCTCAAGTGCAAATTGGATGCAGATTTCCCGGCATCCAATTCACATGTCAGAGATTGTGACAGGCTCTCTATGGAGCCGGTTCAAACATTTCCGGAGCATTTTTGATCCATTTCAGGTCCCAATTCAGCCCTAAATTTGAAATCGGACCTGAAACATTGAACAGAGACACACCAGACCCCTGCTGTGAGCCACTCTGGTGTGCAGTGTGAACCCAGCCTAAAGCTGGTAGAGACATACCCAAAAAAACTTGCAGCTGTAATTGCAGCGAAAGGTTGTTCTACAATGTGTTTACTAGGGGGGGCTGAATACAAATGCATGCCACTCTTTTCAGATTTTTATTGTAAAAAAATTTGAAAACCATTTATCATTTTCCTTTCACTTCACAATTATGTGCCACTTTGTCACAATAAAATACATTTACGTTTTTGGTTCTAACATGACAAAATGTGGAAAATTTCAAGGGGCATGAATACTTTTTCAATGCACTGTGTATATATATATATATATATATATATATATATATATATATAAGAAGGCCAGTATGGTGGCCTTAATTTATGGGAGGGGGGGTATTTAAGCAGCTCACTCATCTGTGGTCTTTGTCGGTTCCTGTGCGTGATACTACATGTCACTAAGCTGACTCTTCCCAGCTCACCTCATGTTCCTGAGTCTGTGCGTTCGATCACAAATTTGTTGGGGCTTCTCTGTTTGTGGTTTTCGTCGGCGGTTCTCATTCATTAGGCAGGTAGGATTCAAACTTTTTTTTCATACGCAATCTTAAGATTAGTTTCCTGTCTTGCAAACTTGATTTGCAGGTCCCCTCTGCATTGCTTGTCATCCCATCCTCAAACAATACACAACAAGTTAGCCCACGGGACTTTAAATGAGTTGGCCATAGAGGTCATAACAAATGAGTATAGTAAATTGATAAAGATTTATTAGGGTTCCAAGCACATAATCATAGATGAGCATAAAAACATCATGAAGCATAGCTTGACCATTGACATGTTTGTTACAGTAGTGAAAATACATAGTGTACATATACAACTTTTGTACTCGATGCGAAGAGAAGAATGTGGCCTCAGAGAGGGACCCCATACTCACATTGTGGTCAATTGGTCCATAGGACTGATCTCCAAAGGTAACAGTGGAGAATGCTCCAACTGGGAGCTGAAGAGGCGTAACCGGCAGCAACCAAACAGGGGCATGGTGGAGGGCGGACATATGAAAAGAAGGATGAGACTGTTGTGTATCCTGAAATGCCCCATTGGCCACATATGTTGTCATGACAGCTGTAATAAAGATGTATATGTATCTAAGTCAATTAACAATGAACTTGATAATGACCTGGGAGTATAAATGATGTAATATCACTATTGTAAAGTGAAGTTCATGACATTGTGGGCATGGATGCAAACAGGAAAGAAAGAGAATGAAAGAGGGATGTAAAAAGTGTGAGAATGTGAAGAGAGAGGTAGAGATGGGAAAAGAAAATGAGAAAAAGAATATGTCCCTTGGTGTGCCTCATTAACCATATACAGTGTAGCAACGACACTAGAGATAAAATATATATAGGTCTAATAATAGTCACCATAATGGTGGTATAGAGGTATAAAAGTGTAAATGTTTCCATAGTATCCATGTTGTGAACTGAAATGAAAGAGAGCACAAACCAGGGCAGACATAGGAAAGATGAGGGTGAGAGAGAAACCCAGGTAAAGAAGGGAAACAGAGAGGTGAAAAATGTATAAGCAAAGGAAGTCTTGCTGGTTGATAATAGTGTTGTGGAGTACAAATATATCAATTCACATATTGTATGTGCAAGTGCAATAGAGTAAAATAAAGTAACATAATGAATATCTGTGGTGTGCTTACCCCAGTGTAGAACCTCTAGCATGTGAGAGGACAATCAAATGAGGGAAAGAAGAGTGTTCACCAGGTCAGAGCCCCCAACCTATATCCCTGAGCGGAAGAGTTAGGCCACGCCCCTAACACCATAAGTAACATGGCTACAGTACGTGCTCTCGCTGCGCATGCGCGAGCACTTCCAGCCAACAGGATGACGCACTGCACACCGAACGTGGAGCCACTACGATGCGGAAGTCCCACGATGGGTGCAGAGGCATGGCACCGATGTACAGGTGGCCCCACCCATCCATAAAACGGAGGGGAGGGGACAGCAGGGGGGGAAAGGAGACCCCCCATTTGTACCGGTAGGGAGAACAGCAGTCACCGATAGATACAGTACATTGGAAACAACTCCATAAGCTAACCAAGTTGGCAGATGGAAAATAAGATAATACTCATATTTAGACGTATGGTGGCAATTAGTGATAATAGGTATGACCACGAGGACAGCAAACAGACCAATCGGGCAAGTAGGTGTCTTCCACGTTAGTAATTAGAGAAAAAGAGAGAGGTCTGGATACTGCCTCTTAATATGGCACAACTCCATCCCTGTAATACATATAATACACAACAAGTTAGCCCATGGGACTTTAAATGAGTTGGTAATAGAGGTCATAACAAATAAGTATAGTAAATTGATAAAGATTTATTAGGGTTCCAAGGACATAATCATAGATGAGCATAAAAACATCATGAAGCATAGCTTGACCATTAAAATGTTTGTTACAGGCGCATGCGCGAGGCTTTACATGGCGGACGTCTCCCTGTGAAGCTCCGCACTCCCCGCCGCACACTCGGGACCTTAAAGCACCTTTAACACAGCGATCCGGCTCCCGTTTTCCAGAGAATACCTCCCCCGGACATCAGTGCTTCCTCCGGTATGGTACTCACGGGTCATCGCGGCAAAACAAAGCCGAAACCCATAAAAGAAGCGCTGGCCCGCGCCTCTTCCAAGATGGCGGCGAAGGCCCGAGCCCTGGCTGATCAAGCAGCGTCCTCTCCTGCACACTCAGAGGTGCTGGAGAGCGAAGATGAGACAGACATGCAATCTCATTCAGGCGGCTCTCCCTCCCTACCGCAAGCAGGTATGTCACAGACTGCTTTTATAAGGCTGATGGAAACCATGCTCCATAAGGCATTGAAAACAACCTCTGATCAAATCACTAACAATTTGACACGTGAGATCCGTGAAATAGGCCAACGCACTGCAGACCTTGAGACCAGGGTCGACGACATAGAACTCACACTGTAAGAACAGGCCCAGGAACATATTGCCCTCCGTGAGGAAAACGCTATGCTGTTATCGCGTCTGGAAGACGCTGAGAACCGTTCTCGCATGTCCAATTTGCGACTCAGGGGTATACCAGAGGCGATTGATGATTTACAATCATTTACCACTGCTTTATTTCAAGAGCTTGAACCCTCTATACCCATCGAACGCCTGGAGTTTGACAGAATTCACAGGGCACTAACCCGCCGTCAAGCAGACGGGCCACCACGAGACATCATAGTCAAACTACACTTTTTCCGCACGAAGGAACAAATACTAGCAGCAGCACGGAATAAAAACTCCCTTCAGTTCCAGAGTCACGACTACCAAGTGTTCACGGACTTAGCGCCCCTCACCATCGCTAAACGGCGTGCTATGAAACCACAGCTGCAAGTATTACAACAGCACCATCTCAAGTACACATGGAGATTCCCATTTGCCTTGCAATTCTCCTATCAAGGACAACAGCATACCTGCACCACCCCTGAGTCGCTGCAACGCTTACTAGAATCTCTGCACCTGTCACCCCAGACGCGTCAGCCTGAAACATCTCTACCTCGCACACCAGCCAGATCAATCTCCCAACCATACAACATGACCCCGAAGAGAAACAACCCCGATCCACAGTCCATCCGGAAAGGAACACCAGCACGATCATCTGGAAACTACCATCCCAGCCCGAAATCTCAAGCCCTCCGCTGAAAACATGACAGACATATAGGGGTGATGTCATGTTAGGGGTAGAAAAAAGAAGAAAAATTGACTAATTATGTTGTATGTCCCAATTCCCTCCCTCCCCTTATTTCCCCCCCCCCTTTTTTTTTTTCTCTCCCCCTTCCCCCTCCCCCCTCCCCCTCCCTCCACTCCCAATTCCCCCCTCCCTCATGTTCTGTGTTAGGTTTATGCCTTATTATATGTTACAACATTGTGGGCTTTAACTTTAAATTGTTTTGATTAATCCCGACTGCGGCGGGGAGCTGTCATTGTGCTCCCTCTCTATGGTGCGCCCTCTCTCTGATTGGTCAACTGATCGCAGGGATGGCGCATTTACTGGTCGGGCGCCACTGACCGTTTGCCTCCCTGATAGGGGGCGATCTCGGTGGCGTGCCCTACACCATATGCCTTCTCCTTTCTTTATTCCCTCTCTTTTTCTTCTCTCAAACTCTCTCCCTCTACTTTTTCCCATTTCTTCTGTTGGTCGGCTCGCACGGGCTTGGTATCCCTGGCTAATAACTCTCCACATACCTAAACATGGCACCACTTAATGTACTCACTCTAAACGTTAAAGGGCTTAATTCTCCACATAAACGGGTCAAAGCCTTTCAAACGTTCGCATCCCTAAAAGCCAACATAGTGGCTCTTCAGGAAACCCATTATTCAAAGCGCCACACCCCCAACTTCTTTAGCTCTAAATATCCGCAAGTCTTTACCGCTTCAGCAGACACAAAGCACCGAGGGGTCCTTCTAGCTTTCCATCACACCACACCATTCACCCCCGTAACCGAAATAAAAGATCCAGAAGGTCGTTACCTACTCCTTGTAGGTCTGTTGCAAGATGTTACAACAACTTTTGTGTCCTATTATGCCCCTAATTCAAACCCAAACCCCTTTTTCTCACATCTACTACAAATAGTGAAAACCCACTGTAAGGGAACCCTATTCCTATGTGGTGACTCCAACTCTGTTTTACAACCACATACAGATAAATCCCCCTATGCCCCCGAACACCACACTCTCTCTATCCAATTCCGTAAACAAATACTTAAGGCCTCTTTTTTAGACACATGGAGAGAATCCAATCCCACTAAGAAAAATTTTACATTCTATTCACACCCCCATAAATCTTTCTCTAGAATCGACCACATTTTTATTCCCATAGCATCCGCCCCACTCCTCCTCCATTCACATATTCACCCAATCACATGGACAGACCACTGTGCTGTTATCACCACAGTATCTTCTTTAATACCACAGGCCCCTCAAAAGTGGTGGTCCATGAACGACTCCCTCCTAACTAACCAATCATACTGCTTAGATATCCAGATAGCTCTCAAAGATTACTTAACTCATAATGCCACTCCCGATATCTCCCCTATACTACTCTGGGAAGCCCATAAGCCAGTCATACGTGGCACATGCATTTCAGTGGCGTCACACCTCAATAGGGATAAAAATCTCCGAATACACCAACTTGAATCAGAATACCAGAACCACTACTTACAATTTCAAACTAACCCAATTGAAGCCCATAAAATAACTCTAGAAAAGACGAAACTCGAACTAGACCTACTTTTGGCTGAAGCGGCTGATAAGACTATCCGCAGGTCTAGTCACACGATCTACACCAAAGCAAACAAACCTGACACATATCTGGCCTTACGCCTTCGTAGACCAGACCGTGCTCGTGTCCCTATCAGACTTAGACTGTCTAAAGATAATGTGACTAGCAATCCGGTTAAAATTCTCGTTGAATTCCGTAAACAACTAGCAAACTTGTATGAGTCTAAAACGGCATTTTCGCCGAATCAGGCGGAAAGGCTCTTTAGCAATCTTCCTATTCCTACATTATCTAATACTAGTCGTGATCTGATGGAGAACACGATCACCACGGAGGAAGTCTTATCAGCCATCAAGTCACTTAAGCCCCATAAACGCCCAGGTCCGGACGGTCTGCCGAGCCTTTATTATAAAAAATTTGCCAGTGAATTAGCCCCCCTCCTTACCAACTCCTTTAACGCTATACTCAAACAACACTCCTTCGGCAGAGACACATTGACGGCACTCATATCGATGATCCCGAAACCAAACACGGACAACACCTCATGGTCTAACTACAGACCAATTTCACTCTTAAATGTCGATATCAAGATTCTAGCCAAAATTTTAGCCCTACGTCTCAACCCTATAATTGGAGGATTGATCCATAAGGACCAAGTAGGGTTCATACCTAAACGACAGGCGAGTGACAACATCCGCCGTGTAATTCTCCTCCAACACCTAGCCCGTTCCGGTAAAATCCCGATGCATCTCCTTTCCTTAGACATCCGGAAAGCTTTCGATACTGTCTCCTGGCCTTACTTATTTTATATTCTCCAACGTTGGGGCTTCGGCCCACATTTTCTGGGGTGGGTCAATGCTCTGTACAATCAACCACAAGCATATGTGCATTACTCAGGCTTTCGCTCAGACCCCTTTCCCATTTCACGAGGAACTAGGCAAGGTTGTCCCTTATCCCCCATTTTGTTTGCACTCGCGATCGAACCTTTAGCTGCCCTGATAAGGAGTAACCCTGATATTCGGGGCTTGGAGATTGCTTCAACCTCACATAAACTTTGCCTTCTTGCCGATGATGCTCTTATGTTCATCACATCTCCCCATACTACCATCCCGATCCTTTTGCACACTCTAGATAGATTTGCCAGGGTCTCGGGGCTCGAAATCAATCAAACCAAATCGAGGGCTCTCAATGTGTCTTTGCCGCAAGCTGATTTAGAAATGATACGTCAAAATTTTCCTTTTCAATGGTCTACCACTTCTATTCCCTATTTAGGGATTAAGCTGACAAGTGACCCATCCCACTTGTTCCAATACAATTACCTCCCAATGCTTACTCAACTAACTTCCCTTCTTAACCTTTGGTTGCCCTTGTGTATCTCCTGGCTCGGCCGCATTGCGGCTGTTAAGATGTCTTTGCTTCCGAAGTTATTATACCTATACAGAGTCCTCCCTGTCACAGTCCCTTCATATTATCATAGGATCATACAAAGTAAAGTTTTTAAATTTATCTGGGGATCTAAAAGACCCAGGGTTGCTAGATCTGTCCTTCTTCGTAACAAGTCTAACGGAGGCCTTGGCATCCCAAACTTCCAACATTATTACCAGGCTGCAAGGCTGGCCCAGACGGCTCTCTACCACTCGAAACTCGAAATACCACTCTGGGTTAGCCTTGAAGCTATTGACTCATTTCCGCTTACTATAACTAATCTGCTATGGCTTTCCCCAGCATCTCGAGGCCCCATATCTAACCCAATCACACAACACACTCTCAGACTTTGGGATAAACTGAAAACACCCTTTCAACTGATTTCTCCGCACTCCCCCCTCTTGTCATTTCTAGGTCACCCACAATTCTACCCAGCCTATACTGAACCTTTATCATTTCAGTTCTGGGAGCGTGCGGGCCTGACTCGCATATGTGATATAGTCAATACTGACGCTATTAAATCATTTGCCAGTATCCAAGCACAAGCACAGCTCCCCAGTAAAGAATGCTTCCGTTATCTCCAAATTGCGCACTTTACTCAATCAACAATAAAATCTTTCACTGGATTGGATACTATGACAGAGTACGAGGCTATGTGTGACTCGGACCCGCACGCTCCAGGCACTATCTCCCGTCTCTACGCCCACCTCACTACACCATCCTCGCGTCTACCCGCGTATGCACAGAGATGGTCAAATGATCTAGACATTAATATCGAAGCGGAGGATTGGGCGACTATCTGGACCAACACAAAAAATGCTTCCCAGAACGTGATTGCCTCGGAGGCAAATTACAAGGTGTTGATGCGATGGTATCTAGTCCCGGCTAGAATTGCTAAATTCTTGCCTGAATTTTCCCCAAACTGTTTCAGGGGATGTAGCGACAGAGGTACTCATCTACACATCTGGTGGACTTGTCCACTGGCGCAACACTTCTGGGAAACTATATTCCAAATGGCGTCCACCCTTCACCAAGTCACCCTAAAACCCAGCCCAACGATAGCCCTGCTCAATTTAATTCCCCAGGACTACACAAGAGCACAGCTTCGCCTCCTTCTCCAGCTGTTCACCGCAGCTAAGCAAACAATCGCTAAGGCTTGGAAAACACCCACGCTCAGTACAACCGAAACTAAAAATCGGGTCACACAAGCAATGGTTCATAGCAAGATTGAGGCGAAAATATTAGATAAGGTCCCCCACCATGTCAGAATCTGGCAACCATGGATAGATCACTTCCTGCCAGCTGGTATTGATGAACATTTGTTGGGACTCTAAATCTATTTAGTCCTAAACCTGAGACGGTGATGCCACACCTCTGCCCGTGCGACCTGGCCAACCCACACCCCCCCTGCTCCTCTTTTTTCTATCTATTTCTTCTCTTTCCTTCCCCCCCTTTTTTCTCTTCTCTTTTCCTCCTTTCTTCTACCATTAATACCTATTGGTATTGTACTCGGTCTTATACAATGGTCCTGGTGGCTCCCACGTCTGTTTTCTAGGGAGTGACTCGGAACCTTTACATTTAATACTTATTTGGGGGACCCGGTTCCCTCTAAAACTTCTAGTTATTCAATCTTATTCGTTTATACTTGCGATTTGACTGAGTATTCACTTGTTGGTATAATCCCTTATATGCCATGTTGTTAATGATATTATCTATGTCAATGAAAAGCACTGTCTTATGCTACCTGGCTATCCTTATTGTAATGTATGGAACAGTTGCTTGTTAATTACCAATAAAATATTTGAAAAGAAATGTTTGTTACAGTACTGAAAATACATAGTGTACATATACAACTTTTGTACTCGACGCGTTTCATGTTTGCTTCCTCAGGAGTTGAAGTATATGCAGAATATCTAGAAAACAGTACGTATTGGTAAGATATAACATTCAATGATGATTGTGGTTAGAAGAGAAGCATGTGGCCTCAGAGAGGCACCCCATACTCACATTGTGGTCAATTGGTCCATAGGACTGATCTCCAAAGGTAACAGCGGAGAATGCTCCAACTGGGAGCTGAAGAGGCGTAACGGGCAGCAACCAAACAGGGGCATGGTGGAGGGCGGACATGGCAAAAAAGAAGGATGAAACTGTTGTGTATCCTGAAATGCCCCATTGGCCATATATGTCATGACAGCTGTAATAAACATGTATATGTATCTAAGTCAATGAACTGCTGGTTGATAATAGTGTTGTGGAGTGCAAATATATCAATTCACAGATTTAAAGATTTAAAGTCCCATGGGCTAACTTGTTGTGTATTATATGTATTACAGGGATGGAGTTGTGCCATACTAAGAGGCAGTATTCAGACCGCTTTCATAGATCGAGTCTTGCTCAACTGTCGCAGGTATGATTCATATGTCTTTTCTTCTTTTTCTTGTGCAGTCTTTTGTTTTGTTGTTTTGTTAGGTACCCAGTATTAATGAGGCCCCGCAACAGAACTTGTGAGTCATTCGTTAAGTCTCCATGCGCAGTCTTATTTAGACTTGTGCAAGCCACAAACTCGTGGTTCAGTTTGTTGAGCACAAACCCCGAGCCGATTCATATAGGTTACATTTGTACATTCTTTGATCTTCGTTGTTACATACTACGAAGTCAGTCCATTTCATTTAAACACTGTCTATTATTTCAGTTATTTTAGCTTGTATACCCCCTAGGCAGTTCCAAGTCCAGTCACATCAGCGACTCATCGATTCTTGTCGGCTTATTTTCAGTCATTTATCTCATTTGATTCCATGCTCCACAGTTCGGTTCGCTGTCAGTCGCAATTGCGGCACACCGATTTGTGTCTCTGTCATGGCAATCATTTTATTTTGCATTACCTTCACTCCGATTCAAATCCAGTCACATCATCGACGCACCAATTCCTGTTGGCTCCTTTTAGTCATCTCGTCTCGTGCCATTCCATGCTCCACAGTCCGGTTCGTTGTCAGTCACAATTACAGTACACAGATTTGTGTCTCTGTCATGGAAAATTATTTAATTTGTTATATTACGCATACCCTTCACTCCGATTTGAATCCAGTTGCATTAGCGACTCACCGATTCATGCCGTCTCGATTTAGTCATGGCAATCATTTCATTAATTTTATACCCTACACTCCGATTTAAATCCAGTTGCACCAGCAATGCACAGATTCATGTCGGCTCGTTTTATTCATTTCATCTCAATTGCGGCACACCGATTCGTGCCTCTGTTATGGCAATCATTTCATATACCCTACACTCCGATTCGAATCCAGTCGCATCAGCGATGCACCGATTCATATAGGCTTGTTTTCAATGTCTCCATCATGGCAATCATTTAATTTGTTTCATTTCATATACCCCACACCCCGATTCGAATCCAGTCGCATCAGCGACACACCGATTTGTGTTGGCTCGTTGTCAGTCACTTCATATCATTGCATTACATGCTCCACAGTCCGGTTCACTGTTAGTCGCATTTATGGCACACCGATTTGTATCTCTGTCATGGCATCATTTCTTTTGTTACATTTCGTATACCCTACACTCTGATCCGAATCCAGTCGCTTCTGCAGCACTTCAGTTCATGTCGGCTTCATTCGGTCATTTAACTTCATTTCATTCCATACTCCACAGTCCGGTTCTTTGTCAGTCTCAATTGCGGCGCACCGATTCACACCACTGTCACTTCAATCATTTCAGATTGTCTTATTCGCATACTGTCTGTCAATTGGGGATGTCCACTCCCCATTAGCATCTTATTATGAGGCTAATCATTACCCGTGCTTCAGAGAATTCACAGTATGTCATATAAGTAAACACAAAATCCATAATGCATGCATAAAAGCATTAAAAACATTAGGCAATCATATAATCATAAAGCAATACTAACGAGTCTCTAAATACCAACCTACTCGCTCTCTTCGTTCCTCTCAAGACCTCCTGCTCTCTAGCTCCCTTGTCACCTCCTCCCATGCTCGCCTCCAGGCCTTTTCCAAAGCCTCTCCAATCCTATGGAACTCCTTACCCCAATCTGTCCGCTTATCTCCTACTTTATTAGCTTTCAGAAGATCCCTGAAAACCCTTCTCTTCAGAGAAGCCTATCCTACCCACACCTAACAACTGTACTTTTTTTTTTTTCCCATCAGCTCATCCCCCACAGTTATTACCTTTTTGTCTCCACTTGACCCTCCCTTCTAGATTGTAAGCTCTAACGAGCAGGGCCCTCTGATCCCTCCTGTATTGATTTGTATTGTACTGTAGTGTACTGTCTGCCCCATGTTGTAAAGCGCTGCGCAAACTGTTGGCGCTATATAAATCCTGTATAATAATAATAATAATAATAATAATAATAATAATAATAACCCAACTTTATCTTGGAACATTATTCATAGAATCAGAGCACATCGTTTTTTTGTAAACATTTGGTTTAAAAACTCACATTTAAAACCACTATAAAATTGGCCAGCATCCTTAACCATCGTCATAGAGAAACTTTTCGTATTCTTAAAAGCCCATGCTTATATGTAAACAATTGGTAAATGAAAAGCCTATAAACAGACCAAAATTAAACACTGGCACAAGAATGCCCTCATAATAGTAATCATAGAATAAAGAACGGCTAACAGTCCGCATTTACAGAAACTATCCACCATCAATAACGGTTCAGTTTGGATTAACTTCTGAAATCACAAACTCGAGCGATGCATGCTTCATCCTTTACAAGACCGGCATATCATCCCAAAAATAAGTTATGTAGAATAAATATTGAAAAACCATATACATTTTTCAGCATGCTGGAAAATCGATCATTTGGCTAATCATACACCAATTCAAGGGGTGTAAGTAAGATATTCATTCCAGAGCCGGGATACCGACCCCAGATATGAAATACAAATCAAACGACATAAATTCTCATAAATATTTCAGCATGCTGGTAATCAAGCATTAAAAAATGAAATACAATATAAAAACCAGAAAAGTTTCAAGGGGTGTATATACAATATTCATTCCAAAGCCGGGGTACCAACCCCAGATATAAAATAAAAGTCAAACGACAAACTTCTCATACATTTTCCAGCATGCTGGTAATCAAACATTTAAAAAATAATAAAATAAAATAATATATAAAACCAAAATGTCCCATAGGAACCAGAAATAGTGAATAATAAGAGCAAAATAATAAATAATACAAGCAGATTAATAATTGCTAATGAAGCAGTTTAGGTCAAGTTCAATATTCAGCCCATTGGGGCTAAGTGTGTTTGTCAAAAATATCCACAATGATTCACGCCTAGATATCTCCCTGACCATATTAGCTCCTCTCCAATTGGGGTGTACTTTGTCTATACCCCAAAATTTCAGGCCTTCTGGGTTCCTATTGTGCTTCTCCCTAAAATGTAGTGATACGCTGTGCTATTTATATCCTATCAGGATGTTATATATATGCTCTGACACCCGTTTACCTAAAGTCCTTTTCGTACGGCCAATATACATCAAGCCGCACGGACATTCCAATGCGTATACTACATGCGTTGACATGCATGAAATGAATTCTTTAATCTGGAATTCCTTACCATTGGCCGTTGAGGTAAAACGAGTTAATCCTTGCTGACAAGATTTATACTTTCTGCATGCATAAAAACCGGCTCGGTCCCAGAACATTTTTGGTTTATTTGGGGGGTCAAGTACTTTTTAACAGCACGGTCACCAAAAGACGGAGCCTTTCTGTATATAAAAGGCGGGTTAGCCGGTAGGTGTTTACAAAGCACCCAGTCTATACTCAGTATACTCCAACGTTTTCTAATAATGGTCTCTATTTCTTGGTACTGTTTGTGGTACCGGCTTATGAACCCCCATTCGTGCTTAGAGTCTTGTTGTTTTATTCTGGGAGCCAGACAGGCATCTTGTGAACTGAGGCCCACTTGTGTAATCAAATTTTCAAGAGATTTAGCCTTATACCCCTTTTCCACAAAGCGTTTTTTAATTACTTCTGCCTGGGTTTCGTAGTCACTATCCAGCGTTCAATTACTGCGTACAAAGCACCCACCCCTCATGTTGAGGGCATGCAGCCTGGTACGGTTCATGAGGGGGGGCGCTTGCTCAGATAATGGTCTGGTATGGATTTTTGGGGGGAACCCATGCCGGTTTTTAATTTAAAATTTGGCACGGCGTTCCCCCTCATGATTCATACCAGACAGCTGTCAGCAATGCCTGTCGCTCATCGCGAATGGAAAAAACACAGATCGGCGCTGGCTCCTGCGGCGGGGCTCGCAGGTGTCAAATCTCGCTGATAACAGCGGCGAGATTGACACGATATCACTATCACCTACTGTATGTTAAAATTTGGTTGGACAGTCTTTGTCTATGGATATTAGTTCCTCTATTTCCGCAATTTTTTCCACTCATTTGAGCCATTTAGGGATGGTTGGAACATTGGTTGTTCCCCAATGAAGAGGGATACACATTTTGGCCGCATTTATTAGGGGTGGTATTAGTGTTTTGCGGTAGTGGTGTGTCAGTAGATCTGAGTGGTGAAGGAGGAACTGTGTTGGTGTGTTCTAGAGTGTATGCAGAGATTTGTGATGTCAGTGGGCAGGACCACGATATGTGTGCTAAAGTACCTTTTTCCCTGGAACATCTCCAGCATTTATCAAAAAAAGGCAGGATTATATTTGTTGAGAATTACTGGGGTTCTGTATCAGCGCGTTAGGATTTTATAGTTGTTTTCCTGGATCGAGACATTGAGGGAACCTTTATGTATTATTGTAGATATGTGTTCCCATTGTGTCTCTTTCCCAGCTTAAACAGGCATTGTTAGTTTTCATCAAGCTATCTGAGGAGATTATGTTATAGATGTTGGAGATCACATGCTGCTGGTATGCAGAGCGAGAGCATAGCTGTTCAAATGGGGTGAGTGGACGAGAGACGGAGGAGACAGCTTCTTTTAGGAAATGTCTGATCTGGAAATATGTCCGGAGAGGAAAGGCATTGTTTGTGCTAGCTGGTAAGGAGGAACGCTCCAGAAGTAGACCCAATTGGAGAAAGTGGTAGGCTAGAACCTCTGTGTGTTTCCAGATGTCTGACAAAAAGTGTGTGGACATACCAGGTGGGAATGCTGGATTGAGTTTTACAGATGTAAGAGGTCCAGGGTTAGAGGAGATGTGTAGCTTTCAGCCAGATGACATATATGTCCCGAGGCTGTGGTCTTACAACAGCCTGCATTTTTTGACAGACCACACTAAACTCAGGCCAACACTCTCAACACTTCCTTCCATGCTGCTGTGGTGGGTGGGGTGGCTGTGTTGTTGGTGGAGGTGGTAGAGGAGCATGGTCCAACTCACAGAGGTGTGTTTGATGGGTGAGTTTGCCCCTTGTCTCCTTGTTTAGGGCTTGCAGAATTATCTCCTCGCATATAGGGACTGGGCCTCCTCCATCTGTTTTAATTCATTTGCTGTGATGCATCCAAATGCCTCCTGGCCATCAGGGACCATGCTAATTGCCACAGTAGCATGTCGAAGGTAAGCAGCTGTGGCCTCCTCCAGGTTCCTTGCCTTCCTGGTTCTTTTGGTTGGAGGGCGGAGGGGAGGAACCTGTGATTCGGTCAGGCTGCTTGCCATGGCCTCCTCTTGGCCGAGACTTTCCTGTGTATGAAAATGGTACATAGTGTTAGGTTTTTGGTCATCAATCACACACCATTTTGAGCTCATGACTGTTGCAAATTGAATGTTAACAAATAGAAAAGACTATCATTCTGACCCCAGCATTTTTCAATCTTGTCCCAATCATTTTTGGCTACTATTGTCTATTGATATGTAAACCACTTTGTTAAATCAGAAATTTGTGATCAATAACATCTAGTTAACATCATTCAATTTTTGACAAGAAATATGTTCAACAATGCTAGACCTGGGTCAAGCTGGGCTCCTCCACATCTTCTTCCTGGGTGGAAGGCCCAGGGTGGACCTCAGGAGCCTCATCTGATGTTGAAAGAAGTGTTGAGATCGATGGCCTTGGTTCCATCTGATCGGACAAAAAAAGGCAGGCTGTGGTAGTATGTCCACAGCCTGGGGACATATATGTCATCTGCTGATGCTCCGGATCTCAGGGAATCCTGGACTTTCTTGCTCTCCCTATTATATGTGCTCCTCAGGCTACCAATTTTGGCCCTCAAATAGGTGATGCCTGCCGTAAGGATACACAGGCTTCACTAATTCCAACAGTTTCTGCCTTCCTCTTTGGCTTGTTTGAATAGTCCCTGCATTGTACTTGCCAGAGACATTGCAGCGCCCTGTATTTTTCAATAAAGTCTGGCAGAAAATCTGGGGCTGTAAATTTATCAACCATTTTATCTGCAAGACACAACACAAGACAAACCCTAATGTCAGGCTAAACTCTCCTAATCTTGTTCCAATATAGGCCTCAATCTATAATCAGTATAAGCCACTAACCACTGATGCCCCAAGTTACAATTGTACCTTCGTTTGAACGATTGGCGATAACGATCCTCCGTTCTCCACTCACAGATCGTACATATGTCCATTACATTGCCCGCATGTTATGCTTTATATACACTGCGCATGCGTGAAACTCCGCCCCTGTCCTTCTTTCTAATGTATTCCCCGCCTCTTCTCTTTCGGGGCAGTGGGAGAGCACATGGTGGAGACACTAAAGCAGGTGAGAGGAAAAGGTTGCACCCCCAAAACACGTCCATTGATCCCCCATAATGGGAGCTAGCACATGTTGACACACTGGGGCTTATTTCAAAAAGGCAAAACCACTTTGCACTACAAGTGCAATGCAAAGTGCACTTGTAGGGCAAAGTGGATTGCCCTTTCTGTATTAAGGCCCAATGTGTTAACATGAGCTAGCTCCCATCATGGGGGATCAATGGACGTGTTTTGGGGGTGCAACCCCTTCCTCTCACCTACTTTAGTTTGGGGGAAGGGGTTGCACCCACAAAACATGTACAATGATATCCCATGATGGGAGATGGCACATGTTGACACACTGTGTGTTTTGTGGCTTTAGCAACATAGATGTAGGGAAAAGACACGCAATTTAGGCATGGGATCATGAGGGAAATACAAATTTTGAGTCCCAATTTGTGTGCATCTTCAAAATTTGGCTTTTAGAGGGGTGAGATGACCCCATCTGATGAAGGCAAGATCAACATAGTTTTAACATACTAATGTCTCATATGGCCTTCACTTTAGCAAAGCCAAACTTTGTAAGTTCCTGAGTTGGGGATGTGTATGTAATGTTTTTAAACATGCCTGTTTAGCCTCAAAAAAGGCAAATTTATGTCAAACATACATGTTATACACCAAGATGTCGGGTTTGTTCCAAAACCGTTTATAACGCACATGTGAATGTGCTTGGAGTAAAATGTTTTATATACCAGTTTATTTGTTAGTTGGTGTAGTTACAGTGACGATGGGGGTTGTTTACTAAAGGCAAATCCACTTTGTACTACACATGCACTCTCAGTGCACTTTCAAGTGCACTTGCAGTGCACTTGTAGTGCAAAGTGGATTTAGTAAATAACCCCCACTGTGCTGTAAAATGTACCAAAATCAGGCCATTTTAGGGACTCCAAGCAATGAATTCATGGAGTTGAAAAGGATGATTATTTTTATCATTAATGCATTACACATATTAACAACAAGAACATTGTGTGTGTGTGTGTAGCAGACCCACAGCAAAACATAATAGTTAGCTGAAGAAGAGATTGTTATCTCATGTATCAAATAAGTTACGTTTGCACTATTGAAGAAAATGGCCAAAATTAAAAGGCCATTTGAGAACCTAGGAGACAGATAAGAAACACAAACAGTAATTCAAATGAAATATGAGTTTAGTTTTTAAAAAAAAATTATGAAACATCTGCAAGATTTTGTTGTAAATCAATTGCTCCCCTACCCACGAAGTAATCAACATAGTTTTGCATGACTTTGCGGGCGCTTTGGGGGGGCAAGCCAGGACAGCCACATTCAAGCGCCATCTTTGATGCAATTTCTTTGGAAAAGTCGGCCCCAGTCGCAACTGAGGCCAGGTAGCTGGCTGCATTCTTTTGAAGGTAGTTGTGCAGAATGCAACAGCTTAACACAATGTGATTAAGTTTGTATTCGGCCAGGTTGATGGATGTAAGGAAAAGCCTGAACCGGATTGCCATTATGCCAAAGGCATTTCCAACCACTCTTCTGGCACGGGCCAGCTGGTAATTAAAAAACCTCTGCTCTGGGGTCATGTTCCTCATAAGGAACGACCTCATCAGATGTTCTCCCAAAGAAAAGGCCCCATCCGCCACAAACACAAACTTGAGGCCCGCAACATTCTACTCCGGAGGTGCCAACCCCAAGGTGCCATTTTGTAGATGCCTGTCACGTACCTTACAGCGGAGTCTGAAATGACGAGGGCGGCCTCTTGCACGGTCCCGGTCCTAGCGTCCCTGGAGGTTGGGACAGGGTTGCTAGGGCGGCAGAAGGGTGCAGGTGCCTGCTGGCAGGTTCAGGAACCCAGAAGTCTTCAGAAGGAAGCTGAGATGCTGATCCCTGGATGGATGCAGGAGAGGTCCAGCAGAGGAACTTGCAGGGTCAAGGCAGGCAGGAGTTGGCAACGTGCTGGCAACGAGGTACACAATCGGCAGGCAGATACGTGGTCAGGGACTGGCGGAGGTTGGCAACAAAACTGGCAGCGGGGTACCGAATCGGGAGACAGAGCCATAGTCAGGAGTCCAAGCCGGGTTCAGTACAGGAAGCAAGGCAGGCAGAGATGTAGGGGTGATCCGAGAGGGTAGTCAAGGCAAGCAGAGGTTCAAGATCAGGGTCAAGTAAACAAGGCAACAGCAAGGGTTCAGGAACAAGCTGAGACAATCCAGCACTGATGCTAGTCTGCTGATCGTTTAAATAGGGCGCCTTGCGCTGTGATTTGTTGGTGTGCGAGCGTGCACGCGCTGGCGTGCCCTCGTTTGTACGATCGCACTACGTGCGTGTCTAGTCCGGGGCTCGCTCGTTCTTACCGTACGTCCGGCTGGCACCCGGGAACGAGCGTTTGTGATGGTTCTCTGACAATGCTGGTAAAACTCCGTCTGGGCGATCACTCCTCCGTCAGAGTTACGGCCGTTCTTCCCAACGTCCAGGTAGATGAATTCATAATTGCCCGTCACCACCGCTAACATCACTATACTACTAAACCCCTTATAATTAAAGTAGTACCACCCTGAGTTGGGTGGTGGGATGATCCTGACTTGCTTCCCATAGATAGCACCACCACAATTGGGAAAGTTCCACTGGTGGAGAAACTGGGAAGCCACAGTCTACCATTCTTGTGGGTTATAAGGAAACTGTGGAGTCAAACAAGAAAAACAATTACTACTTTTGCACATAACATTGCAAGCAGATTAGACACAAACATTCTTGGCCAATATAAGTATAACATTTATTGAAATGAGTATTTAAAGACAAAAGGCACTTGCACTACATGCTTTGGTGAATTCATCCATAAATATTAACACAAAAGAGGTAGGTATAGTGTGTATGGGTTTGGCAAAGGCAGCAGATAGAGCAGTGGTTCTCAACTCCAGTCCTCAGGACTAGGGATGAGCCGAACACCCCCCGGTTCGGTTCGCACCAGAACCCGCGAACGGACCGCAAGTTCGCACGAACGTTAGAACCCCATTGACGTCTATGGGACTCGAACGTTCGAAATCAAAAGTGCTCATTTTAAAGGCTAATTTGCATGGTATTGTCCTAAAAAGGGTTTGGGGACCCGGGTCCTACCCCAGGGGACATGTATCAATGCAAAAAAAACTTTTAAAAACGGCCGTTTTTTCGGGAGCAGTGATTTTAATGATGCTTAAAGTAAAAAAAAAAAAGTGAAATATTCCTTTAAATATCGTACCTGGGGGGTGTCTATAGTATGCCTGTAAAGTGACGCGTGTTTCCCATGTTTAGAACAGTCCCTGCACCAAATGTCATTTTTAAAGGAAAAAATCTCATTTAAAACTGCTTGCGGGTTTAATGTCATGTCGGGTCATGGCAATATGGATGAAAATCAGTGAGACAAACGGCATGGGTACCCCCCAGTCCATTACCAGGCCCTTTGGGTCTTGTATGGATATTAAGGGGAACCCCGCACCCAAATTAAAATAAGGAAAGGTCCCTATATACTCTGAACAGCAGTATACAGGCGGTGCAAACAAGACAGGGACTGTAGGTTTGTTGTTAAGTAGAATCTGTTTGTAATTTTGAACATTTTTAATGTGTTTAGCTCCAGCCAAAAAATCTTTTCTAAGCTTTTTGGAAAACATAGGGAAGGGTTATCACCCCTGTGACATTTGTTTTGCGTCTTTCCTCCTCTTCAGAAGATTTCACCTCACTTTTTTGTCCCAATGAAAAATGTTTTTTGAAAATTTGGGTTTTTTTGTGGAACAAGGATTGGAAAGCATCAGTGGAAAGGAAAAATTGTTTTCCCATATTAACTCTTACAGGAGAGAATTTCCCTTCCTTAGGGGTAGATTTCATCTCACTTCCTGTTGTCTCCTTCCGTTTGCAAGTAGGAGTCGTTTGTAAGTTAGATGTTTGAAAGTAGGGTCCTGCCCTATATACTCAGCAGAAATTTGGGCCTTAGGTGTTGCTGTGGCCAAAACACTGTAAGCCCTCACAGGGCCCTGCTGTGAAATATTAGATCAAGAATTGTAATTACATGCCCCTGTTGAACAGGAGCTGAAAAATTAGGCCTTAGGCACTGGTGCTGGTGCCACAACACTGCAACCCCTCACAGACACTCTAGTTGAAACGCAGGAACAAGCCCAGCTGCAAAGTATTGCATCAAAAATTGTAATTACACGCCCCTGTTAGACAGGGGCTGAAAAATTGGGTCTTAGGCACTGGTGCTGGTGCCACAACACTGCAACCCCTCACAGACACTCTAGTTGAAACGCAGGAACAAGCCCTGCTGCAAAGTATTGCATCAAAAATTGTAATTACACGCCCCTGTTAGACAGGGGCTGAAAAATTGGGTCTTAGGCACTGGTGCTGGTGCCACAACACTGCAACCCCTCACAGACACTCTAGTTGGAATGCAGGAACAAGCCCTGCTGCAAAGTATTGCATCAAAAATTGTAATTACACGCCCCTGTTAGACAGGGGCAGAAAAATTGGGTCTTAGGCACTGGTGCTGGTGCCACAACACTGCAACCCCTCACAGACACTCTAGTTGGAATGCAGGAACGAGCCCTGCTGCAAAGTATTACATCAAAAATTGTAATTACACGCCCCTGTTAAACAGGGGCTGAAAAATTGTGCCTTAGGCACTGGTGGTGGCGCCCAGAACCAAAAATGTTCTTACAAGCTATCAGCGTGATGATTGAGGAGGAAGAGGATAATTACTCAGGGATAGTCACTCAGCATCAGCATAGGCAGTCTTTGAAGGGATCTGAGATTTCAAAAAAAATTATTCGGTTACATCTGCATCAGGTGCTTGGTAGCTGGTGGTGATCCAAGACTGATTCATTTTTATGAAGGTCAGCCGATCGACCGAGTCGGTGGACAGACGCACCCTGTGATCGGTTACCACGCCTCCAGCAGCACTGAATGTGCGTTCCGAAAGAACGCTGGATGCAGGACAGGCCAGTAGCTCAATTGCATACTGTGCAAGCTCTGGCCAGTGATCCATCCTCAAGACCCAGTAACCCAGAGGATTTTCGGTGGGAAAGGTGTCCAAGTCTGATCTTGCCCCTAGGTATTCCTGCACCATGTAAAACAGACGCTGGCGATGGTTGCTGGAACCGATCATACCTTGGGGCTGCGGACCAAAAAATTGTCTGAACGCATCGGTCAGACGGCCACCTTCTCCACCGCTCCTTCTTTGACTGACCGAAGCCTCAGCAACACGTTGTCCAGAAACAGGAGTTTGTAACCTCCCAGTCTCTGGGAACGCGTTGCACAGACCTTTCTGCAAGGCCTCCCGAAGATGTTTCATCCTCTGCTCCCTCTGCGATGGCAAGATAAGGTCCGCAACCTTACCCTTGTAACGTGGATCAAGGAGGGTTGCCAGCCAGTATTGGTCCTTCTCCTTGATACCACGAATACGAGGATCCTTACGCAGGCTTTGCAGGATCAGGGAGGCCATGCAGCGTAGGTTTGCTGAGGCATTCGGTCCGGAGTCCTCTGGGTCACTAAGGACAACAACGTCCGCAGCCACCTCCTCCCAGCCACGTACAAGTCCATGTGTTCCTTGGGACTGATCCCTTAAAGACTGCTGATGCTGAGTGCCAGGCTCCACCTCCATACTGACACAATCTTCCTCCTCCTCCTCCTCCTCCTCCTCGTCCTCTTCCTGTGTGATCGGCGGGCACGCAGGAACACTGTCTGGATAAAGGGGGCCTTGAGAGCTAAGGAAGTCCTCCTCTTCCTGCCTCTGTTCTGCCTCAAGTGCCCTGTCCATTATCCCACGCAGCGTGTGCTCCAACAGGTGGACAAGGGGGACAGTGTCACTGATGCATGCACTGTCAGTGCTCACCATCCTCGTGGCCTCCTCGAATGGTGACAGGACAGTGCATGCATCCCTGATCATGGCCCACTGGCGTGGGGAAAAAAAACCAAGGTCCCCTGACCCTGTCCTGGTGCCATAGTCGCACAGGTACTCATTGATGGCCCTCTGCTGCGTGTGCAGCCGCTGCAGCATGGCCAACGTCGAGTTCCACCTGGTGGGCATGTCACAGATTAGGCGGTTCTTGGGCAGGTTAAACTCCTTTTGGAGGTCCGTCAGCCGAGCACTGGCATTATATGACCGGCGGAAATGCACACAGACTTTCCTGGCCTGCCTCAGGACATCCTGTAAGCCCGGGTACCTGCCCAAGAACCGCTGCACCACCAAGTTAAGGACGTGAGCCAAACAGGGCACATGGGTCAGTTGTCCCTGTCGGAGGGCAGAGAGGAGGTTGGTGCCATTGTCGCAAACCACCATTCCTGCCTTAAGTTGGCGTGGCGTCAACCACCTCTGAACCTGCCCCTGCAGAGCTGACAGAACCTCTGCCCCAGTGTGGCTCCTGTCCCCCAAGCACACCAGCTCAAGCACCGCATGGCATCTTTTGGCCTGCGTACTTGCGTAGCCCCTTGAACGCCTACGGAGCACCGCTGGTTCCGAGGAAGAGGCCATGGAGGAAGAAGAAGAGGAGGGGGTGGAGGAGAGAGGTGTGTCACAATCAGCATTTTGGAGGCGTGGTGGCGGAACAACCTCCAACACTACTGCACCTTGTCCTGCATCCTTCCCAGCTGCCAGCAGAGTCACCCAATGCGCCGTGAAACTTAAGTAACGTCCCTGTCCATGCCTGCTGGACCATGAGTCAGCGGTAATATGCACCTTACCGCTGACCGCCCTGTCCAGCGAGGCATGGACATTGCCTTCCACATGCCGGTAGAGAGCCGGAATCGCCTTCCGTGAGAAAAAGTGGCGTTTGGGTACCTGCCACTGAGGAACCGCACATTCCACAAACTCACGGAAGGGGGCAGAGTCTACCAACTGAAAAGGCAGCAGTTGAAGTGCTAGCAATTTTGCCAAGCTAGCATTCAACCGCTGGGCATGTGGATGGCTGGGAGCAAACTTCTTTCGGCGGTGCAGCAGCTGGGGCAGGGAAATTTGCCTGGTACAATCTGACGTCGGTGTACCAAAAGCAGATTGCCCATAAGTACTTGGCTGTGACACACCTAATTCTACACCTTCATTCCTCTCACTGCAGGTCGCAGAGAGGACTGAAGGTCTAGTGGGGTTGGAAATCTCAGCTGATGAGGAGCAAGGAGAGATCGTCTTTGTTCTTTGGTGTGGGTCTTTTAGATACGCTTGCCAACGAACTGCATGGCAGGTCAACATATGTCTGGTCAAGCATGTGGTACCCAAGCGGGAGATGTTTTGGCCACGCGAGATACGCTTGAGACATATATTGCAAATAGCAGCGGTGCGATCTGATGCACTCGTCTCAAAAAAGGCCCACACCAAAGAACTTTTTGAATAACGCGCAGAGACTGCAGCGCCCTGCACATGTGGAGCTTTGGGGTGTGATGCAGTCAATGTGCTGCCCTTAGGCTGGCCCCTGGAGGGCATCCTGCCTAGTTGGTGATGTGCCACCTCCTCCTCCTCCTCCTCCTCCTCCTCCTCTCTCCTATCAGGCACCCACGTTGAGTCAGTGACCTCATCATCCCCTCCCTCCTCATCACTGGAGCAAACCTGGCAGTATGCTGCAGCAGGGGGAGCATGACTGCCAGATTGCTGTCCTTCTTGGGCACCCCCTCTGTCCGTGCTCATGTTACTGCCTTCATTGAGCTCAGTATCATCATCAGAGCCTTCCAAACGCTGGGCATCCTCCTGGAGCATGTACCCAACACTGTGGTCAAACAGTTCGAGGGAATCCTCAGGAGGACATGGTGGGGCTAGGGAAGGAGTCACTGATGACATTGAGCTGAGGGAAGAGGCCGCTGCTTTGCCAGACAAAGCACCCTGGGCATGGGTGAGAGAGGATGAGGAGGATGAGGACGGCTTGGTCATCCACTCGACCAAGTCTTCCGCATGTTGCGGCTCAACACGGCCAGCTGCCGAAAAAAAGGCCAAGCGTGTCCCATGGCCACGTGCTGATGAGGATGCACCGTCTCCACGACCAGCACTAGACACAGAGCCTGCTTGCCCTCTCTTATTGGCTTGTGACTGTCTGCCTCTCCTTCTTGGCCTTCCAGACATACTAATGGCCTGTAGCTGCACTAAGCTGGGATAGAACACCTGTAATTTTCTTCAGGTAGCTTTATATACTGTAACCAGACAAGCCTGCCTGTCAGTAGGAAGATAACAGGAACGGATCTAGCTGAACACTGTGAGCAGGACGTACTGCACTAAATGTATATAGCAGGAACGGATCTAGCTGAACACTGTGAGCAGCACGCACTGCACTGAATGTAAATAGCAGGAACGGATCTAGCTGAACACTGTGAGCAGGACGCACTGTACTGAATGTAAATAGCAGGAACGGATCTAGCTGAACACTGTGAGCAGGACACACTGCACTGAATGTAAATAACAGGAACGGATCTAGCTGAACACTGTGAGCAGGACACACTGTACTAAATGTAAATAGTCTAGCTGCCTGACCGTGGTACTAATAGGATCAAAAAGAACACCTGTAATTTTCTTCAGGTAGCTTTATATACTGTAACCAGACAAGCCTGCCTGTCAGTAGGAAGATAACAGGAACGGATCTAGCTGAACACTGTGAGCAGGACGTACTGCACTAAATGTATATAGCAGGAACGGATCTAGCTGAACACTGTGAGCAGCACGCACTGTACTGAATGTAAATAGCAGGAACGGATCTAGCTGAACACTGTGAGCAGGACACACTGCACTGAATGTAAATAACAGGAACGGATCTAGCTGAACACTGTGAGCAGGACACACTGTACTAAATGTAAATAGTCTAGCTGCCTGACCGTGGTACTAATAGGATCAAAAAGAACACCTGTAATTTTCTTCAGGTAGCTTTATATACTGTAACCAGACAAGCCTGCCTGTCAGTAGGAAGATAACAGGAACGGATCTAGCTGAACACTGTGAGCAGGACGCACTGCACTGAATGTAAATAGCAGGAACGGATCTAGCTGAACACTGTGAGCAGCACGCACTGCACTGAATGTAAATAGCAGGAACGGATCTAGCTGAACACTGTGAGCAGGACGCACTGCACTGAATGTAAATAGCAGGAACGGATCTAGCTGAACACTGTGAGCAGGACGCACTGCACTGAATGTAAATAGCAGGAACGGATCTAGCTGAACACTGTGAGCAGCACGCACTGCACTGAATGTAAATAGCAGGAACGGATCTAGCTGAACACTGTGAGCAGCACGCACTGCACTGAATGTAAATAGCAGGAACGGATCTAGCTGAACACTGTGAGCAGGAAGCACTGTACTGAATGTAAATAGCAGGAACGGATCTAGCTGAACACTGTGAGCAGGACACACTGCACTGAATGTAAATAGTCTAGATAGAAGATAACAGGAACGGATCTAGCTAAACTGAATACAGTGTATATATATATATGCAACACCTGGGATGCATATATATACACAATACACTGTAAGTGCAGCTAACTGACTGACTGTTCTGCCTAATCTATCTAACTCAAATCAAACACTGTCTCTCTGTCTATCTCTTTCAACGCCGGAACACACACTACACAGGGCCGCCGTGCAGGCGGCCTTATATAGTGTGGGGCGTGTACTAAATCCCCTGAGCCATAATTGGCCAAAGCCTCCTTGGCTTTGGCCAATTACGGCTCTCTGTTCAGGCGGCGCTGTGATTGGCCAAGCATGCGGGTCATAGTGCATGCTTGGCCAATCATCAGCCAGCAATGCACTGCGATGCCGCAGTGAATTATGGGCCGTGACGCGCCACACGAATTTGGCGCGAACGGCCCATATCGTTCGCAATTCGACGGACGGTCGAACAGCCGATGTTCGAGTCGAACATGGGTTCGACTCGAACACGAAGCTCATCCCTACTCAGGACCCACCAACAGGCCAGGTTTGCAAGATAGCTGAAATACATCACAGGTGATATCACTTGCTGCTCAGTGATTGCAGTATTCTAGTCTGCAACTCCCCAAGGTAATACTTAAAATCTGGCCTGTTGGTGGGTCCCGAGGACTGGAGTTGAGAACCACTGAGATAGAGTATTGGTATTGGTTGACTTAGCGGTTGGGGGGAGGGAGGGTTCAAAATAAGGTTAGTGAAGGCAAATATGCATTAAGGACAAAAAAGGAGCATTAAAAGCTTACAGCATGCATAAGGACAAAGAGGACATTCACAGCATATTACAATCATGGTAATTATGGAATGAAGAAATTAATACAATACATTAGCAAACATTAAATACATAGAATGTGATGTTAAAGGATAAAACTTACCCTAATATAGTCCTTCTGCAGGACTTGAATGATGGCAGAACAGGTCTCTGGAATAATGATTCCCAGAGCCTGGTGGGAGAATCCAGTCGTGAACTTCAGGTCCTGGAGACTTCTCCTTCGCCAAGTACCTCAAGGTGGCCACAAGCCTTTGCTTGGGAGAGATGGCTTGCCGCATGCAGGTGTCCTGCTTTGTAATATAAGGGGACAGCAAAGCCAATAGACGGTGAAAGACGGGGTCCGTCATCCGGAGATAATTCCTGAAATCAACAGGATTATTCTCCTGGAGCTCCCGCAGCAAAGGCATATGACAGAATTGGTCACGATTAAGCAACCAATTCTTGGTCCAAGAACTCCTCCTCCCCCTGTTCATGGATTGGACTTGGGTCAAAGCAATAACACTTAGCTCAACAACAGCACAATCTCTCCGATGAGAACGCAACATGGCTAGTTAACGGACGGCTGCTCAGAACAAACTGACAGAACGCACTGAAAATCAGAAATGACCTGACAAGCACGACCCGAAAATCAGAAACGATCGGACAAGAACGCACTGAAAATCAGAAGCAAACTATAAATAGAACACACTGAAAGACAGAAAGGACCTGACAAGCACTCACTGAAAAACAGATACGAACCAACAAGCACAACCTGAAAAGCAGAAACGAACTGAAAAGCACAAGGCTGAAAAGCTTGAATCGTCACTCACCAAACTTCTACTAACACGAGATAAACACGAGATTAGCAGAAGGAGCCCAAAGGGTGGCGCACGACTATTGAACTTCCTTTTTATCGGCTCGTCATATGTCTTGTACATCACTACATTCGTAATTGTTGGCCAAGACAAGTTAGAGCCAACACCCTTCGAACAAAAGTCCACGGTTTTGTTGACGGAAAGTCCGATCGTGTGTACACGGCATAAGATGAAGTGGGTGTGGGTGGGTGTGATATTGGTAACTCATTGCCAGAAAAGAGGAAAAATGGGATATGATTCTGTGCTTAGGATAAAGAGGTATGCAGCCTCCCCTAAATCGCACCCCCCATAAGGAGGGTGAGATAGAACTATATAAAAGAAGGTGAGGGGTAAGTGACGCTCCTTGGGAGGGGTTTTCCTATATAAATGTACAAATAAAAATACCTAGATGTGTTGTGCTGAAAACCACCTAAATGCTAGAAACCAGTAATATATGTGAAACAAAACTACAAAAATATGTGTATATATATCACAATACCATAACAGGTAGATATTACATCAATTCATGGTAGTGTAGCAATGTGAGCAATACCACTAACGTGATATAGTCAAGACTATGTATCCAGTATCCTGTTAACAAAAGGGAAGACATGGGACCATCAAAGTATTGCCCTGCTGACACCAAACATATGCCTTGATTAACAAAAATAATAATAAGTCCACGTGATAGGTGTCCACTTCAATAAATATAGATATATATTTAAAAACTCCACATCAAATAATATATATATGTATGTGACAGCCATAAAAAATGAAAATAAAAATAAAAATAAGATTGAAGCTCCAGATGCTTCATCAAAATCCGGTGACTTCTGTGATACCCCTCAAGGGTCCCCACTCACCAGCTCCTGGTACCCCTGCAGGGGTAATTGGCATATATCAGCAAGGATGGATGGCTTCCTGGATCCAGTCAGAGCATCCACATAGGTCCTCTATTCAGCCCAGCATCTAGCATCATGTCCAAGAGATGGTACACCGGCTTCTTGTGGTCATATCCCTATAAGAAAAGACAGGGCTCCCATAGTTTTTAATTTAAAAACTAATATAAAAGCAAATCGTTCCCACCAAAGGGACAGCCAAAAAACACACACTACAGCATATGGTAGATAGCAGTGTCTAGGGAACCGTGAGCACAAACGGCTGTTCAGCGTGCGCCTCAGCTGCGCTCCAAGCTCCCTCGCCACGCACTTACGTCATACCCGGTAGTGACAGGGAGCTTGGAGCGCAGCTGAAGCACACGCCGAATAGCCGTTCGTGCTCACGGTTCCCTAGACACTGCTATCTACCATATGCTGTAGTGTGTGTTTTTTGGCTGTCCCTTTGGTGGGAATGATTTGCTTTTATATTAGTTTTTAAATAAAGTCTTTTAAACTACTACACTATGGGAGCCCTGTCTTTTGCTATGAGGATATGACCACAAAAAGCCAGTGTACCATCTCTTGGACATGATGCTGAATGCTGGGCTGAATGAATCCACCTATGTGGATGCTCTGACTGGATCCAGGAAGCCATCCATCCTTGCTGGTATATGCCCATTACCCCTGCAGGGGTACCAGGTGCTGGTGAGTGGGGATCCTTGAGGGGATCACAGAAGTCACCGGATTTTGATGAAGCACAAGAGTCACACATTTTGTATGAACATTTTGCCAATCTGGAGCTTCACTCTTATTTTTATTTTTATTTTTATTTTCATTTTTTATGGCTGTCACTTACATATATATATTATTTGATGTGGAGTTTTTCAATATATATCTATTTTTATTGAAGTGGACACCTATCACGTGGACTTATTATTATTTTTGTTAATCAAGGCATATGTTTGGTGTCAGCAGGGGAATACTTGGATGGTCCCATGTCTTCCCTTTTGTTAACAGGATACTGGATACATAGTCTTGACTATATCACGTTAGTGGTATTGCTCACATTGCTACACTACCACAAATTGATGTAATATCTACCTGTTATGGTATTGTGATATATATACGCATATTTTTGTAGTTTTGTTTCACATATATTACTGGTTTCTAGCATTTAGGTGGTTTTCAGCACAACACATCTAGGTATTTTTGTTTGTACATTTATATAGGGAAACCCCTCCCAGGGAGCGCCACTTACCCCTCACCTTCTTTTTTATCATTGCCAAAAAAGAACTAATACAGGACATTCTCAAAATATAGGAAGGGGGAAACCCTGTGGCAGTGCCAACAGGATGTAAGCTACTTGAAGGGAGATCTTCAGAAGAACCAAAGGTGCTCTGTACCACCTAGTTTTGTAGATCCTCTTTAATATCCAGGTTAAAAAAAAGCCCAATAGTAGGACAACCAGGAGCTGGTATAGTAGTGAGTAAAGTTTTATTAAAAACAGGGGTAATATCAAATTATTTAATATGTAAATGAATGTTATAACATATTCCAAGTAATTTATTTTCCTTCTCTGTTGCAGTTCTATTGATGCTTGATAACAGTTATTAATATAAACAACTTATATGGCAGGTTAATGCAGATCTTATTTCTTTCAAAAAGTTTCATTTGATCATCAAGCTGTTTGCTACACTGGGCGGCAAGGTCGTGCTTCATTTGTATTTTTTTTTCCTAAGAACTGTCAAGCAGACATTTCAGCTTGTGCCTAGGATCATTTCCATTTCCTTTTTCACAAAAGTCTAGTAAAATTAGGCGTACAGAGCATTGAATTGCAGTTTTTCGCTTTAATTGGTGCAAGTGACAGCATAAGAAAAAGATAGGAGGCTTCCACCCAGGCAGTGTTTGAAAGCTTTTTTGATGATTTCAGTGATTCTGTCAATCTCAGAGAAATTGATCCAAATATTTCTGGCAAGACCTACTTCATGCGTGTAGTAGGAAATAATGAATATACAGAAGTTCTGCACACAGCTTGCTTTGATCTCATGCGCTCAGTGGAAAGGGAGGTTAACAGTAGTGAAATACTCTCCAACATATATGGATTAAAATCCCATTTAATAATGCAGAATAATGTTACCCAGCAGTACCTATCAGTAAAGATAAGAGAAAAAAAAAAAACAACTTTAGTTCAAGTTTACAACATTTTATAACTGTTTATATATCCCTGGGGTGGATGCAAGCAAACTTGTAAACACTTACTACACTTACAATTTGCAAGCAATGACATTTATTAGAAATTAAATTCCCAGTACATTCAATATAGTTTACTATAGCACATTTACTAATACTCCTCTATATAATGTATAAAGGCTTAAAGCAAAACTCTACTCTCTTGGGAAAAATATAGCAATTTAAAAATAATAATGATGAATAAAAAAATATAGCATATACAACAGCCAGACAAGCTCAAAATACAGAGACAATAATTGCTAAAGAAAGGTAATAATATTATAAAAGGACAGTAGACCCTTCTTTGAAAAGAAGGTACCCAGATCTCATTTCATCACATTGCCTAAAAATAAGATTATTCCTCATTTTAGGACACTGGGAGAAACCAAACAAATTGAATGATTTTTTTGTCAGGTCAGGTCACCTGAGGCCAGGTGACAGATGCACACCATTGGGGTCAGGAGTGCACCACTAAGGTAGTGGACCCTATGGCTGACTGCTGCGGAATGAACTCTGGGTTGTACAGGAAAGCAGGTCCACTGGAGCAACAACACGGATCCCACTGGGAGCAAGAGCATAATGCCCTGTACACACGGTCGGACTTTCCGACTGAATACGTGTGATCGGAGCTTGTTGTTGGAAATTCCAACCGTGTGTGGGCTCCATCTGACTTTTTCCATCAGAATTTCCGACACACAAAGTTTGAGAGCAGGCTATAAAATTTTCCGACAACAAAATCCGTTTGCGTAAATTCCAACCGTGTGTGGACAATTCCGACGCACAAAGTGCCATGCATGCTTAGAATAAATTAAGAGACGAAAGCTATTGGCTGCTGCCCCGTTTATAGTCCCGACGTACGTGTTTTACGTCACCGCGTTCAGAACGATCGGATTTTCCGACAACTTTGTGCGACCGCGTGTATGCAAAACAAGCTTGAGCCAACATCCGTCGGAAAAAATCCATGGATTTTGTTGTCGGAATGTCCGATCAATGTCCGATCGTGTGTACAGGGCATAAGATTCCCCAGGGCGTGTAGTCTAAGAGCCAGCAGGTGTTCACCAGAGCCTCTAGTAGTGAGGATGGACTGCGCTGCAACTCGCTCCAGGTCGTATCTCCAAGCTCACGCTCATGGTAGGCTACAGGAGGATAGAGAGGAAGCAGCAGCCCAGGACAACAAGGGATAGTCATGAGATAAGCCAAGGGTTTACTTAACCAGAGATTACTTAACCATGCAGGTGTGAGAGAGCAGGCCCAAGGCTGATTCACAGACCAGAGGTAAGCAGACAGATAGGGCATGAAGGTATTACTGGCGATTCATGACACCTTATCAGCATAACTTTAATGGTTATACCTGCTGATTATTTAAAAATAAATGCATTCTAAATACCTTTTTATGATTTATCTCAGATCACATGACCACAGTCTTTCTAGGCTAGGGCTGTTGGCAGAGAAAGACATCCTATATTGTCCCCTTTTGCTGATGTCATCAGATTCTGCTAGGAAGAAGGGTATGTCAATGACCAGAGAGGAGATGTAGAGCTGACTATGATGTGGCTAAGTGGGAGGGGCTAACCACTTCTTCCCGGGTGACAATGCTATGATGCAAGGAGAAGAGACTGTGTCATCACACAACTGAAGCAATCCTGTAATCTGGTAACTGCAGCACAGGGAAAAGAATGACAACACTGGGGAGAATTAAGATGACTACACATAGCAGCAGAAAGCAACATCTGCACCCTGAAACTAGCAAATTTGCCACAAGTGCTATTAACATAGAAAGGAGCCTTCCTAAAAATGTTTATAACACTCTGTGCCACCATCCCACAGTTTATGCACCCCCTATTCCATATCCCTATTCTTCTTTTTTTTTTTATATATATATATTAGTGCCAGCCTTTAGAATCGGTTTGATTAAAATTAATTAGTGGCAGTATAGTGTTCTCACAAAATAATAGTTTCAATTTACTGAAACATTGGTTACTCTGAGATCCTTTTTAATAGTTGGATTTGAATCCCGGGAATTTGTTACACATATACAAAGAATATTTTTTTTATCTTAATCTCATCCTTGTCGGTAAGCTTTCTCTAAGGCATCATATACACTGAATGTTTGCCTGGCTCTTCTGAATGCCCTTCTCCTGGCAGCATTAAAAACATGTCTAAAGCTGCATTTGGGAATTCATTCATTTCATTGGTGATTAAAATGAATGCCGAAGCATTAAACACACCTAGCGTTTAAGAGTGTTCACACACATTTAGGTGCATTGGGCATTTTTCCTGCCCATAGCATAAGGTCACATGCTTCACATAAAGCCCCAACCCTCTCTTTATGCTATTAACAAATAGGGCTGGAGGCACTTGACTTTTGATGTCCTGAGCCTCATACAGAGTCCCAAACCCTTTCTTTTTTATAGTAATTTTTCCTGCCCAAACAATCCTATCCTGAATGCAATTTTGGTGCGTTCAGATTTCTGCCCCTAAATGCTGCTGCTTATAAACACCTGTAAATGCCTATGTGTGCATGGACACATAGGCTAACATAGAAGGGCATTTAGAAGCTGTAAAGAAGCTGTTAAAAAAACATCAAATGCCTGAAAAACAGTTGTTTTTAGCTGCAGTGGGCATGAGGCCTAAAAATTTCTAGTTTAGCAGTACTGCTTCCTTGATCAGGTTTTTTGCTTTTAACCACTTGCCGACCGCCTCACGACGATGTACATCGGCAGAATGGCACGGGCAGGCAGAATCACGTACCTGTACGTGATCTGCCTCCCGCGGGCGGGGGGTCCAACCAGACCCCCCCGGTGCCCGAGGCGGTCGGCTTGTGTCTGGGAGCGATGAGAGGCGAGGGGGAGACCATCCATTTGTGGCCCCCCCCTCGCGATCGCTCCCAGCCAATCAGCTTCTTCCTCTGCTGCTGTATGCTAAACAGCAGCAAAGGAAATGATGTCATCTCTCCTCGGCTCGGTATTTTCTGTTCTGGCGCCGAGGAGAGAAGACTTCACTGTGAGTGCACAACACACACACTCAGTAGAACATGCCAGGAACACAATACACCCCCAAACCCCCCCCCGATCCCCCCCAATCACCCCTCCCCCCCATGTCACACTGACACCAAGCAGTTTTTTTTTTTCTGATTACTGCATTGGTGTCAGTTTGTGACAGTTAATATGGTAGGGCAGTTAGTGTCAGCCCCCTTTAGGTTTAGGGTACCCCCCTAACCCCCCTAATAAAGTTTTAACCCCTTGATCACCCCCCGTCGCCAGTGTCACTAAGCGATCATTTTTCTGATCGCTGTATTAGTGTCACTGGTGACGCTAGTTAGGGAGGTAAGTATTTAGGTTCTCCGTCAGCGTTTTATAGTGACAGGGACCCCCATATACTATCTAATAAATGTTTTAACCCCTTGATTGCCCCCTAGTTAACCCTTTCACCAGTGATCACCGTATAACTGTTACGGGTGACGCTGGTTAGTTCGTTTATTTTTTATAGTGTCAGGGCACCCGCCATTTATTACCTAATAAAGGTTTAGCCCCCTGATCGCTTGGCAGTGATATGCATCGCCCCAGGCAGCGTTAGATTAGCGCCAGTACCGCTAACACCCACGCACGCAGCATATACCTCCCTTAGTGGTATAGTATCTGAACGGATCAATATCTGATCCGATCAAATCTATACTAGCGTCCCCAGCAGTTTAGGGTTCCCAAAAATGCAGTGTTAGTGGGATCAGCCCAGATACCTGCTAGCACCTGCGTTTTGCACCTGCGTTTTACCCCTCCGCCCGGCCCAGCCCAGCCCACCCAAGTGCAGTATCGATCGATCACTGTCACTTACAAAACACTAAACACATAACTGCAGCGTTCGCAGAGTCAGGCCTGATCCCTGCAATCGCTAACAGTTTTTTTGGTAGCATTTTGGTGAACTGGCAAGCACCAGCCCCAGGCAGCGTCAGGTTAGCGCCAGTACCGCTAACACCCACGCACGCACCGTACACCTCCCTTAGTGGTATAGTATTTGAACGGATCAATATCTGATCCGATCAGATCTATACTAGCGTCCCCAGCAGTTTAAGGTTCCCAAAAACACAGTGTTAGCGGGATTAGCCTAGATACCTGCTAGCACCTGCATTTTGCCCCTCCGCCCGGCCCAGCCCACCCAAGTGCAGTATCGATCGATCACTGACACTTACAAAACACTAAACGCATAACTGCAGCGTTCGTAGAGTCAGGCCTGATCCCTGCGATCGCTAACAGTTTTTTTTGGTAGCGTTTTGGTGAACTGGCAAGCACCAGCGGCCTAGTACACCCCGGTCGTAGTCAAACCAGCACTGCAGTAACACTTGGTGACGTGGCGAGTCCCATAAGTGCAGTTCAAGCTGGTGAGGTGGCAAGCACAAGTAGTGTCCCGCTGCCACCAAGAAGAAGACAAACACAGGCCCGTCGTGCCCATAATGCCCTTCCTGCTGCATTCACCAACCCTAATAATTGGGAACCCACCACTTCTGCAGCATCCGTACTTCCCCCATTCACATCCCCAACCAAATGCAGTCGGCTGCATGAGAGGCATTTTCTTTATGTCCTCCCGAGTACCCCTACCCAACGAACCCCCCCCCCAAAAGATGTCGTTTCTGCAGCAAGCGCGGATATAGGCGTGACACCTGCTATTATTTTCCCTCCTGTCCTGACAATCCTGGTCTTTGCATTGGTGAATGTTTTGAACGCTACCATACACTAGTTGAGTATTAGCGTAGGGTACAGCATTGCACAAACTAGGCACACTGTCACAGGGTCTCCCAAGATGCCATTGCATTTTGAGAGACCCGAACCTGGAACCGGTTACAGTTATAAAAGTTACAGTTACAAAAAAAGTGTAAAAAAAAACAAAACAAAAAACCACAAAAAATATATATAAAAAAAAATAGTTGTTGTTTCATTGTTCTCTCTCTCTCTATTCTCTCTCTATTGTTCTGCTCTTTTTTACTGAATTCTATTCTGCAATGTTTTATTGTTCTTGTTATTATGTTTTATCATGTTTGCTTTTCAGGTATGCAATTTTTTATATTTTACCGTTTACTGTGTTTTATTGTTAACCATTTTTTTGTCTTCAGGTACGCAATTCACGACTTGGTTATACCAGAATGATGCCTGCAGGTTTAGGTATCATCTAGGTATCATTCTTTTCAGCCAGCGGGCTTTCATGTAAAAGCAATCCTAGCGGCTAATTAGCCTCTAGACTGCTTTTACAAGCAGTGGGAGGGAATGCCCCCCCCACCATCTTCCGTGTTTTTCTCTGGCTCTCCTGTCTCAACAGGGAACCTGAGAATGCAGCCAGTGATTCAGCCAGCTGACCATGGAGCTGATCAGAGACCAGAGTGGCTCCAAACATCTCTATGGCCTAAGAAACCGGAAGCTATGAGCATTTCATGACTTAGATTTCGCCGGATGTAAACAGCGCCATTGGGAAATTGGGAAAGCATTTTATCACACCAATCTTGGTGTGGTCAGATGCTTTGAGGGCAGAGGAGAGATTTAGGGTCTAATAGACCCCAAATATTTCAAAAAAGAGTCCCTGTCACTACCTATTGCTATCATAGGGGATATTTACATTCCCTGGGATAACAATAAAAATGATTAAAGAAAAAACAATTAAAAGGAACAGTTTAAAAATAAGATAAAAAAGCAAAAAAATAATAAAGGAAAAAAAAAAAGCACCCCTGCCCCCCCCCCCTGCTCTCACACTAAGGTGAACGCAAGCGTCGGTCTGGCATCAAATGTAAACAGCAATTGCACCATGCATTTGAGGTATCACCGTGAAGGTCAGATCGAGGGCAGTAATTTTAGCAGTAGACCTCCTCTGTAAATCTAAAGTGGTAACCTGTAAAGGCTTTTAAAGGCTTTTAACAATGTATTTATTTTGTTGCCACTGCACGTTTGTGCGCAATTTTAAAGCATGCCATGTTTGGTATCCATGTACTCGGCCTAAGATCATCTTTTTTATTTCATCAAACATTTGGGCAATATAGTGTGTTTTAGTGCATTAAAATTTAAAAAAGTGTGTTTTTTCCCCCAAAAATGTGTTTGAAAAATCGCTGCGCAAATACTGTGTGAAAAAAAAATGAAACACCCACCATTTTAATCTGTAGGGCATTTGCTTTAAAATATATATAATGTTTGGGGGTTCAAAGTAATTTTCTTGCAAAAAAAATAATTTTTTCATGCAAACAAAAAGTGTCAGAAAGGGCTTTGTCTTCAAGTGGTTAGAAGAGTGGGTAATGTGTGACATAAGCTTCTAAATATTGTGCATAAAATGCCAGGACAGTTCAAATCCCTCCCCAAATTACCCCATTTTGGAAAGTAGACACCCCAAGCTATTTGCTGAGAGGCATGTCGAGTCCATGGAATATTTTATATTGTGACACAAGTTGCGGGAAATAGACAAATTTTTTTTTTTGCACATAGTTGTCACTAAATGATATATTGCTCAAACATTCCATGGGAATATGTGAAATTACACCCCAAATACATTCTATTGCTTCTCCTGAGTACGGGGATACCACATATGTGAGACTTTTTGGGAGCCTAGCTGCGCATGGGACCCCGAAAACCAAGCACCGCCTTCAGGCTTTCTAAGGGTGTAAATTTTTGATTTCACTCTGCACTGCCTATCACAGTTTCGGAGGCCATGGAATGCCCAGGTGGCAAACCCCCCCCCCAAATGACCCTATTTTGGAAAGTAGACACCCTAAGTTATTTGCTGAGCGGTATAGTGAGTATTTTGCAAACCTCACTTTTTGTCACAAAGTTTTGAAAATTTAAAAAAGAAAATTTTTTTTTTTCTTGTCTTTCTTCTTTTTCAAAAACAAATGAGAGCTGCAAAATACTCACCATGCCTCTCAGCAAATAGCTTGGGGTGTCTACTTTCCAAAATGGGGTCATTTGGGGGGGGGGGTGTGCCATCTGGGCATTTTATGGCCCTCAAAACTGTGATAGGTAGTGAGGAGTGAAATCAAAAATTTACACCCTTGGAAATCCAGTGATTGGTTTTCGGGGCTCCGTACATGGTTAGGCTTCAAAAAAGTCCCACACATGTGGTATCCCCGTACTCAGGAGAAGCAGCTTAATGTATTTTGGGGTGCAATTCCACATATGCCCATGTGAGCAATATATCATTTAGTGACAACTTTTTGTAATTTTTTTTTTTTTTTGTCATTATTCAATCACTTGGGGCAAAAAAATGAATATTCAATGGGCTCAACATGCCTCTTAGCAATTTCCTTTGGGTGTCTACTTTCCAAAATAGGGTCATTTGGGGGGGGGGTTGTACTGCCCTGCCATTTTAGCACGCCATTCAGCATGTCAAGAAATGACATAGGCAGTCATAAACTAAAAGCTGTGTAAATTCCAGAAAATGTACCCTAGTTTGTAGACGCTATAACTTTCGCGCAAACCAATAAATATACGCTTATTGCCATTTTTTTTACCAAAGACATGTGGCCGAATATATTTTGGCCTAAATGTATGACTAAAATTGAGTTTATTGGATTTTTTTTATAACAAAAAGTAGAAAATGTCATTTTTTTTCAAAATTTTCGGTCTTTTTCTGTTTATAGCGCAAAAAATGAAAACCGCAGAGGTGATCAAATAACATCAAAAGAAAGCTCTATTTGTGTTAAGAAAAGGACGCAAATTTCATTTGGGTACAGCATTGTATGACCGTGCAATTAGCAGTTAAAGTGACGCAGTGCTAAATTGTAAAAAGTGCTCTGGTCAAGAAGGGGGTAAATCCTTCCGGGGCTGAAGTGGTTAAAATAATCTCACTGTTCATTGGAAGGACATATTGATTTGCTATCCAAATTCAGATACTTTAGGTGGTGAACCAGGAAGATTTAAAACATATATGTGTCTGTCTGTCTGGTTATGCAGCTGTGTAATATGAAAAATGTATGTAAATTCCAAGATTAGCTGCAGAGAGTTAAAAATCCTACAGTATCTCACAGAAGTGAGTACACCCCTCACATTTTTGTAAATATTTTTTTTTATCTTTTCATGTGACAACACTGAAGAAATGACACTTTGCTACAATGTAAAGTAGTGAGTGTACAGCTTGTATAACAATGTCAATTTGCTGTCCCCTCAAAATAACTCAACACACAGCCGTTAATGTCTAAACCGCTGGTAACAAAAGTGAGTACACGCCTAAGTGAAAATGTCCAAATTGGGCCCAAAGTGTCATTATTTTGTGTGGCCACCATTATTTTACAGCACTGCCTTAACCCTCTTGAGTTCACCAGAGCTTCACAGGTTGCCACTGGAGTCCTCTTCCACTCCTCCATGACGACATCATGGAGCTGCTGGATGTTAGAGATCTTGCGCTCCGCCACCTTCAGTTTGAGGATGCCCCACAGATGCTCAATAGGGTTAGGTCTGGAGACATGCTTGGCTAGTCCATCACCTTTATCCTCAGCTTCTTTAGCAAGGCAGTGTTTGTCTTGGAGGCATGTTTGAGGTCATTATCATGTTGGCATACTGCCCTGCGGCCCAGTCTCCAAAGAGAGGGGATCATGCTCTACATTAGTATGTCACAGTACATGTTGGCATTCATGGTTCCCTCAATGAACTGTAGCTCCCCAGTGCGGGCAGCACTCATGCAGCCCCAGACCATGACACTCCCACTACCATGCTTGACTGTAGGCAAGACACACTTATCTTTGTACTCCCCACCTGGTTGCCACCGCACATGATTGTAACCATCTGAAACAAATACGTTTATCTTGGTCTCATCAGACCACAGGACATGGTTCCAGTAATCCATGTCCTTAGTCTGCTTGTCTTCAGCACACTGTTTGCAGGCTTTCTTGTGCATCCTCTTTAGAAGAGGTCTCCTTCTGGGACAAAAGCAATGCAGACCAATTTGATGCAGTGTGCGGCGTATGGTCTGAGCACTGACAGGCTGACCCCCCAACCCTTCGACCGCTGCAGCGATGCTGGAAGCCCTCATACGTCTATTTCCCAAAGACAACCTCTGGATATGACGCTGAGCACTTGCACTCAACTTCTTTGGTCGACCATGGTGAGGCCTGTTCTGAGTGGAACCTGTCCTGTTAAACCACTGTATGGTCTTGGCCACCATGCTGAAGCTCAGTTTCAGGGTCTTGGCAGTCTTCTTATAGCCTAGGCCATATTTATGTAGTGCAACTTGTACTCCTCACCTGGTTGCCGCCACACACGCTTGATGCCATCTGAACCAAATAAGTTTATCTTGGTCTCATCAGACCATAGGACATGGTTCCAGTAATCCATGTCCTTAGTCTGCTTGTCTTCAGCAAACTGTTTGTGGGCTTTCTTGTACATCATCTTTACAAGAGGCTTCCTTCTGGGATGACAGCCATGCAGACCAATTTGATGCAGTATGTGCGGTATGGTATGAGCACTGACAGGCTGACCCCCACCCCTTCAACCTCTGCAGCATAGCTGGCAGTAATCATATGTCTATTTCCCAAAGACAACCTCTGGATATGATACTGAGCACGTGCACTCAACCTCTTTGGTCGACCATGACCAGGCCTGTTCTGAGTGGAACCTTACCTGTTAAACCACCGTATGGTCTTGGCCACTGTGCTGCAGATCAGGGTCTTGCAATCTTCTTATAGCCTAGGCGATCTTTAAATAGAGCAACAATTCTTTTTTTCAGATCCAAAGAGAGTTCTTTGCCATGAGGTGCCATGTTGAACTTCCAGTGACCAGTATGGAGAGTGAGAGTGATTAAACCAAATTTAACACAGCTGCTCCCCATTCACACCTGAGACCTTGTAACACTAACGAGCCACATGACACCGGGGAGGGAAAATAGCTAATTGGGCCCAATTTGGACATTTTTACTTGGGGGTACTCACTTTTGTTGCCAGCGGTTTAGACATTAATGGCTGTGTGAGTTGTTTTGAGGGGACAGCAAATTTACACTGTTATACAAGCTGTACACTCACTAATTTACATTGTAGCAAAGTGTAATTTCTTCAGTGTTGTCACATAAAAAGATACAATAAAATATTTACAAAAATATGAGGGGTTTACTCAATTTTGTGAGATACTCTATATAACTCAAATTCATAAAACTGCAAAGGCAATAGGGTATGGCAAAATAACATAGCATAATATTGATTGAGAGGTAATATTAACATGAGATGATAGAATAAATGGGATAATCTCACAGCAGTCGTGATGCTTGTCCAGATGGTCTGATATTATGCTATATTTTTTAAATCAGCCATGTTAGTGGATATATGTGATCAGTTATTCAGCCCTATCTAGGTCAGATTCTAATCAATGTGAATTAAGCTATTGGTTTTTATTCACTCTTGTAGAACCTGTACTTCTAGAGCAATTTCAAACTAATCTAGCAAGCAGAGATTCAAGGACAAGTGTTGTAGTGTGAAAATCATTCTTTTTTTCTTAATTCTCATCTTCTTGTTTCATTTGATGCTCCAACCCTGAAACAGTTATATGTGTTAATTTACATGAATGTGATTAGCTTAAGCTGGGTATACATGTACTGAAAATTGGCCAGTTTAGCAGGTACCCACTACCCAGATACCCTGCTTTAATCTAAACCTATATAAAGTCCAGACCTGTAGAACATTTGAGAGTCAAATTAAATGGAATAAAAGTAATGTTCCTTTTGTTTCTTGAGAAGATAGATATTTCCTCGTGTCCTTGGACTCTACTAGCTAGATTGTCTATTAAGCATAAACAAAATTAACTTTACAGAACATAGAAGTTTAAATACTACCTGTGCCGGAGCTCCACTGTAAACTTCAAAATCCTATTTGTTAATAGCCCAATAATACATTCTGGCTAAGAAGCCTTAATCATAGCCATAGAGCTATGGCTAAGACTGCTTAGCCAAACTGTGTTTTGTACCACTGCCTTAAAGCAGTGCTCTACCCAAAAGGAGAAGCTCTGCTTGTTTTCACCCTCCACTGCCACATTTGGCACTTTTTGGTGAGGAGGGGGGTGTACCTGGTTTTGACAGGTACCCACTCCCACTTCATAGTCAGTTCACCGCGGGGGTCTACAAGGAACTTTGCCCAACCTCCTTCCCCTGGCAGAATTCTGGGGGACACACAGGTCCCAGAAGACTGCGGGACCATTCACAAAGCGCAGCGTGACTCACGCATGCGCAAACCATCTGTGAAGCCAGAAGGCTTGACTACCGGTTTCTCTTACCTAAGATGCCCAGCACCTAAACCTGAAGCTGGTTGAAGAATCGGCTCGGGTGTGAACATTGCTGGATGCCTAGACAGGTTAGTGTCCTTAAATTAAAAGTCAGCAACTACAGTATTTGTATTTTTTTGCCCAGACTGGAGCTCCTCTTTAACCATGGACATTTAGCAATAACGAATTTTGAAGTTTACAGTCAAACTCCAACATTGGTAGTATTTGTAAGTGGTTTACACAGTAAATAATCCATTGGTCTATTTCACTAACTTTCCAACACATATACTATAAAAATCATTCTAATCAAATTCAGTGATAATGCTAAAAAAAAGTCCCTTACCTGCTTATCAGATTTCCATGATATATGCTGTCTACAAATACTTTTAAAGTCAATTTAGCATGGCAGCCTTGTAAACTGTATATCCCCATCTTTTACCTATGCAGAGTTCTGTGGTGGGAGACGTAAAAGAGAGCCTATATATCTAACAGCTGTGACATGCATTGCTGTTCTGTGATTACTACACCAGGCAGGGAGAAGTAATTGCTAGTGATATTTCTACAGCTGCAGCATACTGTCAAGTGGGATCAACTGATAAAGAGTAGATGATGAGGTTGCAGACCATACCTGGGTGCCATAGATTGTAGAGGAGGTAAGTGAGGAAAGTGAGAGAGAGGCACAACATCAGCAAGGTAGAAGGGGGCAAATGGAGGGTTGCAGAGGAGTGAACATCAATCCTTTTGCATCATGCAGCATTGCTCCATGGGAACTGGATACCGTTATCCCCAGGTCTGTTTGTTTCACGTATTCACGTAAACAGAACCGTAGTGGTTTGCAACCTCTGTCTGCAACATATTAAAAGTAGTAAATTTACCAGTCATTTGGGTACCACATGCAATATGAGACACATGATCACCACAAAGCTAAGTGGGAACAGCACATGATTGAGCAAAAGGCCCATACTCCCTTATATTTTTTGCTCCTTCTTTTCCACCTCATCTCCTGCTACACAAAAATCTACATCTACAACTGCTGTAACATCTATGGTTTCAAGCAATAGGGCTGAAAATCTTGCATATAATGTTTCTGTAGCTGGTCCTCAACTGACAAATGTGTGCATTTTTTTCTACATTGTAAATCCCTCATTGGGCCTGAAGGATTTTGGTGTAATCTGGTGCTCCAGCACTGTGAATGTGCCACACATAATGGGCGAATTTAAAAAAAAGTCTCTTATGCCGTGAACACACGATTGGAAATTCGGCCAGCAAAAGACCGATGAGAGCCTTTGGTTGGAAAATGTGATTGTGTGTAGGGATGAGCCGAACACCCCCCTGTTCGGTTTACACCAGAACATGCGAACAGGAAAAAAGTTCGTTCGAACACGCGAACACCGTTAAAGTCTATGGGACACGAACATGAATAATCAAAAGTGCTAATTTTAAAGGCTTATATGCAAGTTATTGTTATAAAAATTGTTTGGGGACCTGGGTCCTGCCCCAGGGGACATGGATCAATGCAAAAAAAAGTTTTAAAAACGGCCGTTTTTTTCAGGAGCAGTGATTTTAATAATGCTTAAAGACAAACAATAAAAGTGTAATATCCCTTTAAATTTCATAGCTGGGGGGTGTCTATAGTATGCCTATAAAGGGGCGCATGTTTCCCGTGTTTAGAACAGTCTGACAGCAAAATGACATTTCGAAGGAAAAAAGCCATTTAAAACTACTCGCGGCTATTGCATTGCCGGTCCGACAATACACATAGAAGTTCATTGATAAAAACGGCATGGGAATTCCCCACAGGGGAACCCCGAACCAAAATTTAAAAAAAAATGACGTGGGGATCCCCCTAAATTCCGTACCAGACCTGAAGGGGGTTTTAAGGGGAACCCCGCGCCAAAAAAAATACAAAAACGGCGTGGGGTCCCCCCAAAAATCCATACCAGACCCTTATCCGAGCACGCAACCTGGCAGCCCGCAGGAAAAGAGGGGGGAACGAGAGTACGCCCCCCCCTCCTGAACCGTACCAGGCCACATGCCCTCAAGATTGGGAGGGTGCTTTGGGGTAGCTCCCCAAAACACCTTGTCCCCATGTTGATGAGGACAAGGGCCTCATCCCCACAACCCTGGCCAGTGGTTGTGGGGGTCTGCGGGCGGGGGGCTTATCGGAATGTGGAAGCCCCCTTTAACAAGGGGACCCCCAGATCCCGCCCCCCCCCTGTGTGAAATGGTAAGGGGGTACTTACCCCTACCATTTCACTAAAAAAGTGTCAAAAATTTTAAAAATGACAAGAGACAGTTTTTGACAATTCCTTTATTTAAATGCTTCTTCTTTCTTCTATCTTCCTTCATCTTCTTCTTCTGGCTCTTCTGGTTCTTCCTTCGGTGTTCTCGTCCAGCATCTCCTCCGCGGCATCTTCTATCTTCTTCTCCTCGGGCCGCTCCGCACCCATGGCATGGGGGGAGGCTCCCGCTCTTCTCTTCTTCATCTTCTACTTCATCTACTTCTTTTCTTCTCTACTTCTCTTCTTCTCTTCTTCTCTTGTTCATTTTCTTCTCCGGGCCGCTCCGCATCCATGCTGGCATGGAGGGAGACTCCCGCTGTGTGACGGCATTTCCTCGTCTGACGGTTCTTAAATAACGGGGGCGGGGCCACCCGGTAAGCCCCGCCCCCTCTGACGCAGGGTGACTTGACGGGACTTCCCTGTGATGTCACGGGGAATGCCACAGGGAAGTCCCGTCATGTCCCGTGCGTCAGAGGGGGCGATGGCCCCGCCCCCCGTTATTTAGGAACCGTCAGACGAGGAGACACCATCACACAGCGGGAGCCTCCCTCCATGCCAGCATGGATGCGAAGATGAAGAAGAGAAGAAGAGAAGAAGAGAAGAAGAGCAATAAAGAAGAAGATGAAGAAGAAGATGAAGAAGAGAAGAGCGAGAGCCTCCCCCCATGCCATGGGTGCGGAGCAGCCCGGAGAAGAAGATAGAAGACGCCGCGGAGGAGATGCTGGACGAGAACGCCGGAGGAAGAACCAGAAGAGCCAGAAGAACCAGAAGAAGATGAAGGAAGATAGAAGAAAGAAGAAGCATTTAAATAAAGGAATTGTCAAAAACTGTCTTTTGTCATTTTTAACATTTTTGACACTTTTTTAGTGAAATGGTAGGGGTAAGTAGCTCCTTACCATTTTACACAGGGGGGGGGGCCGGGATCTGGGGGTCCCCTTGTTAAAGGGGGCTTCCAGATTCCGATAAGCCCCCCGCCCGCAGACCCCCACAACCACCGGCCAGGGTTGTGGGGATGAGGCCCTTGTCCTCATCAACATGGCATCAAGGTGTTTTTGTTGGCTACCCCAAAGCACCCTCCCAATGTTCAGGGCATGTGGCCTGGTACGGTTCAGGAGGGGGGGCGCTCTCTCGTCCCCCGCTCTTTTCCTGCGGCCTGCCAGGTTGCTTGCTCGGATAAGGGTCTGGTATGGATTTTTGGGGGGACCCCACGCTGGTTTTTTTTTGGCGCGGGGTTCCCCTTAAAATCCATACCAGACCTGAAGGGTCTGGTATGGAATTTAGGGGGACCCCCACGTCATTTTTAAAAAAAATTTTGGCAGGGGGTCCCCTTAATATCCATACCAGACCTGAAGGGCCTGGTATGGAATTTAGGGGGACCCCCACGTCATTTTTTTTTTTTAATTTTGAGAATTCCCATGCCGTTTTTATCAATGAACTTCTATGTGTATTGTCAGACCAGCAATGCAATAGCCGCGAGTAGCTTTAAATGGCTTTTTTCCTTCGAAATGTCATTTTGGCGTCATACTGTTCTAAACACGGGAAACATGCGCCCCTTTACAGGCATACTATAGACACCCCCCAGCTACGAAATTTAAAGGGATATTACACTTTTATCATTTGACTTTAAGCATTATTAAAATCACTGCTCCTGAAAAAATGGCCGTTTTTAAAACTTTTTTTTGCATTGATCCATGTCCCCTGGGACAGGACCCAGGTCCCCAAACACTTTTTATGACAATAACTTGCATATAAGCCTTTAAAATTAGCACTTTTGATTTCTCCCATAGACTTTTAAAGGGTGTTTCGCGGCATTCGAATTTGCGGCGAACACCCCAAATTGTTTGCTGTTCGGCGAACTTGCGAACAGCCAATGTTCGAGTCGAACTCGAAGCTCATCCCTAATGTGTGTATTCTCCATCGGACTTTTGCTGGCCGAATTTCCGCCAGCAAACGATTGAGAGCATGTTCGGAAATTCCGTTCGTGTGAATGCAATTCCGACGTGCAAAAACCCACGCATGCTCAGAATCAAGTACTAGACGGTGCCGCTCAGTCTGGTAAAATGACCGTTCGTAATGGAGATGGCACATTCGTCACACTGCAAATTTTTAAATTTTTCAATGCAGCGCATTCTCTTCTTCTTTAAAATGCTAGAAGAATGAAGTTGTTTTGCTGCTCATATTCACACAAACTGATTTCTTTATTATTTCTCTTGATCTCCTGTTGGTTTTTTTTTTTTTTTTATTATTTTATAGAGATCTCCATATTTTTTTTTTGTATGTCACGTTTCCACAACACCACTATTAGCTTGTATTTGTAAATCTCAAAAAGGTTGGTTGGAGTCCCTTGTTAATTTGACATTGTATTTTTTAAATGTACCTGCCTACTCACAAACAAACTGTCCTTTTTGAAGTAAAACACATAGGCAAGTATTTCTGAAAACAAAATATCCATTAATTCTGGGTCATAACAAAATAAAGAGGAAGGCAACGCCGGAGAAACTGGTGAATTTTGCCAAGCCTTTGTACCCCAGGGCAGACATCAATAATTTTACAGTCAAAATTGGTGGCCTGAGGAGTCCTTATAATAGTGAGCAAAATCCAGGCCAGGACTACAAGAGATCAGGAACAGCAGCAGATGACATATCTGTCCGCAGGCTGTGGTCATACATCAGTCTGCATCTTTTGCCAGACCAGACTGAACCCAGGCCATCACTCTCTGGTCTTCCTTAGACGCTTCCTTCCAGGCTGTGGCTGTGGTGTTGGAAGTGTGGCAGGAGGTGGAGGAGGAGGATCTGGAGGAGGAGGACCATGGTTCAACTCACAAATGTGGCTTTTATTTTTGAGTTGGCCCCTCAACCCTTATTTAGGGCTTGTAACATTACTTCCTCACATAAGAGGCGTTGGCTCTCCTCCATTTCCAGCATTTTGCAGGCTGTTATGTAAGCAAAGTCCTCTTGAACACTGTGGGGGGTTCTGAGGGCCGCAGTAGCCTTCATAAATAGGCCAATTGTTGCCTCCTTCACGTTACTCCTCTTCCTGGCACTTTTTGGTGGAAGGTGGAGGGGAGGGACCTGCAATTCTGACAGGCTACTGGGCCCGGCCACCTCCTGGCTGCCACTTTCCACAGCCTGACTGAGGCTTTCCTGAGTATGAAAAAGGGATATCGTTTTAGTTTTTGGTTCATCAATCACACACAGTTTTCATCTCATGACTGTTGCAAATGTAATGTTAATAAATAGAAAAGACTATCATTCTGACCCCAGCATTTTTCATTCTTGTCCCAATCATTTGTGGCCACTACAGTCTATTGATATGTAAAACACTTTGTGAAATCAGAAATTAGTTATCAAAACTAACATATATTTCACATCATTAATTTGACAACCAGAAATATTTTGAAGAATGCTATACCTGGCTCAGGCTGGGCTCCTCCACATGTTGCTGCCTGGAAGGCCCAGCTTGGATGTCAGAAGCCTCAGCTGGGGGGGAAGGAAGTGTGGAAGGAAGACTGGAGAGTGCTGGCCTGGGTTCATTTTGGCCTGCCAGAAAATGCAGTCTGTACTAGTACCACAGCCTGGGTACATAAATGTCATCTGCTGCAGCACCTGATCTCAGGGAATCCTGGACCTTCTTGAGCTCTCTATTATATCTGCTCTTCAGGCCACCAATTAGGGCCTTCAAATAGGAGATGTCTGCCGTGGGGATCACCGGCTTCACAAATTCCACCAATTGATCCAGGGCTGCCTTCCTCTTTGATTTATTGTTATAAAAGGGGTGGTTTACCTGCCACAGACAGGGCAACTCCCTGTACATATTAATGAATATGGGCATAAAGTCCTCGTTATTGAATAGATCCATTTTCTCTGCAAGACACAACACAAGACAAACCCTAATGTCAGGCTAAACTCTCCTAATCTTGACCCAATATAGGCCTCAATCTATAAGCAGTATAGGCCACTGTAGAAGCAACTTAAAATTGTACCTTCATTATAACAATTGGCGCTTCTGCTAAACCTTCCTCTGCTCACAGATCGTACATACGACGCACGCGTGTTACACTTTATATACACTGCGCATGCGTGAAACTCCACCCATGTCGCCTGCCCCTGATGTTCTTTCTAGAATATTCCCCGCCCCATCTCTTTCATCGCAGTGGGAGAGCAATATGGCGGAAACACAGCAGATGCTTAATAGCAGTAAGGAGGAGGAAAGCCAGAGGCAAGAAACATCCCGATCCAGGAGGAGGAGCTTTAAGGCCTCAAATATGTCCTTTGAAGAGATGGTGGACATATTAAAGAGGGCCGACTATGATGAGAAGTATGGACCATACCTAAACCCAAATGTGAGAAAGGCCTAGATCATGACTAAAGTTTTAAAGAGTCTGATCCAGAATTTTGGGCTACGACAATCCAAGGAGTAATTGAGGAAACGCTGGTCGGACCTCAAATTAAGGGAGCAGAAACAGTATAGAACAATCAAGAAAGTGCTTCTAAAAAGTAAGTACTTGTTGTGTGTTCCTATTCTTATTATTACTTGCATGCTGCTCAATGTGCTTTTCTTTACTGTTGTACAGTTTAAAATGGCTGCTTTCATGTTCGTGGGCACCGTAATCGGTCGTAGTAAACATCGTTCGTTTCCCAACTAAATACAATGTTTTTGCCAGATACAGGGTTAACTATATTTGGCCATGATAATTTGTATAAAAAGAAGTTTATGACATTGTTGTCTAGATGTCTTTGAAACTAGAATGAATTGCAAACTTGATTCAGTGGAATGTAAGGAGAGAACACTCAGCAGCTGTTTACACATCTAGACTCTAGAGCACTAGTGTGGGACACCAGAGCACATTTTTTAGGGTGACCCACACAGGTGCTCCAGTGGATACTTGGGGTGTCTCCATGTGTGAAACTTGTCCAAAAAAGTAAGTATTCCAGCTTGGTTAAGGGAATTAATCATGTCTTCAACTTAGAACTCTGCCCAAACAGACAATTGTACACCACTCCCAAGCAATGTTTCACATTCATATTTCTGTCCACAAAAATCTGTGTGCTAAGTATACCTTTTGTTTCATTCTTATAGGGGAGAAAAGACTCGCTCCGTCAGAGGACACCAGCAACACCACACCTCATGAAGAAGGGGAGCAGAGTATTGTGGTACCTCAGGATGTGGAGGAAGGAGAGGTGGAAGAAGTGCTCGAATTTGGCACCACAACAGGTCAGTGTTGGACATCCCAGATTCAGCTAATAGATGTATGCCTGCATATTTTTAATACATGGCGTGTATTTTTATTTTAGGTGATGTTCAGGTGGTGGTACCAAAATCGAGTCATTTCACCAGTGACAGTGCACAATGGCTTATCCAGGAAATCATGTTCTGTAGTCATGATTTGGACCTTATCAAAGAAAAAAAACAAGAAGATTGAACAAAGACTGAAGAACATGATTGATGTAATTGTTGTAATTCATATATGATGTAAACATTTTATCTAAAGTTTTAATACAGTTTAAAAGCCAAATTTGGAAGATGCACACAGTGTGTCAACATGTGCTATCTGCCATCAGGGGATTTCAATGTAAGAGTTTTGTGGGTGCAACCCCTTCCTCCCAACTCTAGTAGGTGAGAGGAAGTGGTTGCACCCCCAAAACACGTCCATTGATCCCCCATGATGGGAGATAGCACATGTTGACATTAGGTACAGTATGGGATCAGAAAGGAAATCCCCATTTTGACTCACAATTTGTGTGCATCTTCTAAATTTGGCTTTTACAGGGATGACTTCACCCCATCTGATGAAGGCAAGACCTTTTTCACACTATAAAATGTCTGATATTGCCTTCTTTTTTGCAATGTTGAACTTTCTATGTTCCGGAGTTGTGTATGTTATGTTTGGAAACATGCCTGTTTCCGTATTTTTTAAAAAATTTCAAGGTAAAACTCAGAAAAAGAAGATGTTTTTTTTTACCGCCAAATGTTTATGTATAAATGTATAAAATGCATATGTGAATGTGCACAGAGTTGAAGACTTTCTACTCAACAATGTGTGGCTTCTTCTTTCAATGCTCAATAACAGTTTTTTTTATTAAGTTGGTGTTTACAGTGACAATGGGTGTTATTTAAATAATGTGAAAACCACTTGGCACTACAAGTGCACTAGGAGAACCTAGGAGACAGATAAAACAAACACAAGCAGTAAATACAAATCAAGATTTTATCATATCAATTTTTAGTTTAGTTAAAAAATATTTTTAAATTAGCTGGCATAGCAATAGCCCCCCTACCCGTAAAATATTAAACATATTTTTCACGCACTTCACGGGCGCTTTGGGGGGGGCAAGCCAGGACAGACAGCTTCCAGGGTCGTCAGTGTTGGTTCCCGATTTTCGGCCTCAGGCCCAACTGAGGCTATATAATTTGGAGCATTTCTTTTTAAAAAGTTGTGCAGAATGCAGCAGCATAAAACAATGTGGTTCAGTTTGTACTCCGCCAGGTTGACAAACATTCTTGGCCAACATCAGTATAACATTGATTTTAATGCGTATTTAAAGACAAAAAATAAGGTCCACTTATCAGATACCTCACCCCCTCTGATGGCCCATTGTCCAAATTTTACAGGGGGGGGGTTCTAAATGAGTTTGTGAGCCCAAAAAAAGCCTCTGACACTCTGCATGAATTAAAGGACAACAATAACATTTGTACACATTATAGGGGGTGTTTAGGGTAAACCAGTACAATGTAGCTGACAAAATACATTGTTTAAGTGACTAGGCTAGATGTGTATTGACCCAGGATAGCATGCTGGGGAGGTTAGCGAAGGCAAATATGCATGTAGGCCAAAGAAGGAGCATTAAATGATTCAAGCATGTATGAGGACAAAGGGGACATTCACAGCATATTACAATCAGGGTAATTATGGAATGATGAAAGAAATAGAAAACATTAGCATACATTAAATATATATAAAAGGATAAAACTTACCCTAATATAGTCCTTCTGCAGGACCTGAATGATGGCAGAACATGTCTCTGGAATAATGATCCCCAGAGCCTGGGGGGAGATACCTGTAGAGAACTTGAGGTCCTGTAGACTTCTCCCCGTCGCCAAGTACCGCAAGGTGGTGACTACCCTCTGCTCCGGAGTGATGGCTTGCCTCATGCAGGTATCCTGCTTGCTAATATAAGGGGTGAGCAAAGCAAAAAAACGGTGAAAAATGGGGTCTGTCATCTGGAGAAAATTCCTGAAATCATCGGGGTTATTCTCCTGGATGTTACGCAGCAGAGGCAAATGAGATAATGAGGCATATGGTCACGCTGGAGTTACCAATTCTTGGTCCATTAACTCCTCCCCACCCTGTTCATGGACTGGACTTGGGTCAAAGTAAGAACCCCAACACCAAGCCCCCACACAGCACAAACTCTACGGTCGGCTGGTCAGAACAAACTTCCCTAATGCACTGAAGAACAGCAAGGCCTGTGAAGAGCGAGCTGAAAATCAGAAAGGAGCGGACAAGAACGCACTGAAAAACAGATACGAACTGACTACACACACTGAAAACCAGCTACAAACTCACAAGCACAAACTGAACAGCAGTAAAACGATCTGAAAAAGCAGGAGTCTGAAAATCGCGAATCGTCTCTCACCAAACTTCTACTAACACAAGATAAACACAAGATTAGCAGAAGGAGCCCAAAGGGTGGCTCAATGTCTATTGAACTTCCCTTTTCTAGTCCCGTCGTACGTGTTGTACGTCACCACGTTCTTGACGGTCGGAATTTGGTGTGACCGTGTGTATGCAAGACAGCTTGAGAGAAATTGTCACAGCCCCCAGGGGACACACGTAAACAAGCCACAATAAACACTCTCCCGCACTCAATGGATGTCCTCAGATGTCCTCAGATGAATGATGGAAAGAGAAGAAGTGGCTCCATAGTGTAGTATATTAAAATGTTTATTCAAAAAAAAGTAGCAACTTACATAAAAATCAATGCGTTCCACAGTAAAAGCAAGGGCTCCCGAGTTCGGCTGTACCCGGAAGCAGCAGCACCTGGCTCCTCCCTGACGCGTTGCGTCACAACACACATGACTTTACAGTTGCCGCACTCCGGAACAGGATCGGATCAACACACTGAATATTAGACACTGGCTGTTACAGTGTTTGCCCACTGCACTTTCACTTTTGCATCACCCATAGAAGATTTTATTGTGCTGATATTGGGAGTCGCATTGTATGCTTATTTGAACTGCACTTTTCGCTTTTTTTATTTTTGGACATTCATTTTATGGCATTATGTGATGTTAGTTCACATATTTTTTGCACATCTTTATTTACAATATTGCACTTGCACTTTTGTATCACCCATAGAAGATTTTTCGTATTGATATCAGGAGTCGCACCATATGCTTCTTTGAACTGCATTGTTTGTTTTTTTCTTATTTAATACTTGGATATTCATTTCATGGCATTATGTGCTATTAGTTCACACATTCCTTGCACATCTTTATCTATGTATATTATTGCTCATAACTGTTTATGCACATTGCACTTTTAATATTGAGTTCACTTTATTGCTCTATTGCACTTTATCACTCTCAGTGTTTTATACTCATTGATCATTGCACATGTCATTTATTGATCATTCTTTTTTTCTATTGCAATTCTTTTTTTATCGTTTATTATTGGATCATCAGTTGTTGCACTTAAGGTGGGGTAGCACCACATATATTTAATTTTTTTAGTTTTTCGAGTTATGTGAGTACACTTTTTTATGTAGGCGGCTTCCTGTGTATTAATGAGTGTGGCTTTTGCGCACTAGTTGTATCTTTTGTTGGTACATTTATGTAATCTTTTCTACAATGTCAGTCCTGCATTGCGTTGGAAAGTTTGCGGTATATTCTGGTGCTCTGGCACATATTGTTTCCACAATTGTTGCTCTGTTTCAAAATTGAAAGTGTTTAATGCAGGTTAAATTATGCTTTTGATTCCTATTTTCACCCTGTTTTAGTACTTCATCATTTAAGAATAATTGTGAATATCGTTTCTGAAATACTACTCTAATATTTACTCTAATAGGGCGTACACACGGTCGGACTTTGTTCGGACATTCCGACAACAAAATCCTAGGATTTTTTCCGACGGATGTTGGCTCAAACTTGTTTTGTCTACACACGGTCGCACAAAGTTGTCGGAAAATCCGATCGTTCTAAACGCTGTGACGTAAAACACGTACGTCGGGACTATAAACAGGGCAGTGGCCAATAGCTTTCATCTCTTTATTTATTCTGAGCATGCGTGGCACTTTGTCTGTCGGATTTGTGTACACACGATCGGAATTTCCGACAACAGATTTTGTTGTCGGAAAATTTTATCTCCTGCTCTCCAACTTTGTGTGTCGGAAAATCCGATGGAAAATGTCCGATGGAGCCCACACACGGTCAGAATTTCCGACAACACGCTCCGATCGGACATTTTCCATCGGAAAATCTGACCGTGTGTACGGGGCATAACTGTGTTTCTTTATTAAAACCTTTCTGGTATCTCCCCATTAAGCTGCTGTCTAGTAAAGTGCTTACATACTGTAATGTACATGGAGTCATCAAACTATTTTTGCTTATATTTGGAGGAAAAAAAATAAAGAGGAATAAAACAAAATTTGGGAATAGGAATGAGAAATGCAGTTAGATACCATAATCAGGACCCTCTCAAAAAATGTCTAATAACTTGTATTAGGTCAAGATTTATCCTCTGTATTATACCACTTGGTCCAAGGAAACCAAATCTTATTAGTTGTTGGGTATTTATCCACACTGGAAGCAAAGAGTTGTTCATAAGTACCATGAGTATTAATTATTTGGATGGCTTCTTGGATGTCAGGGGTTTTAGTGTCTTTCCAGTTCCTGACCAGGGTTAAACGAGCTGCTAGGATTATGTGGGATATCAAAGTCCTCATATGATGAGGAACAAGGTCCACCCCTAGAGAGAGTAATGCCATACCTGTGTTGGTTCTATTTTAAATTTTAGGACCTGTGTTATGAGGTTGAATATCAGTTTCCAGTATTGAGTTATGTTGGGACAGGACCCTAGTATGTGGATTAAGGTACCTGTTTCCCCACAATGTCTCCAGCATTGGGAATATACTCCTGGGGCAAATTTGGGCACCTGATAAGGGGTGAGATACCAACATAGCAATATCCTTTGAAGAGGTCCTAAAGGTTAGCACTCTTGGTAGAGGAGTATGTTACAGTTAATCCTTTTTTCAATTGGTCACCTGAATATATGATGTTAAAATCCCTTTCCCATGCCTGCATAAGTAATGATTTTTTAAAATACTAGTTTGTGTTGAAGATGTGAATACAATAGCGATATACCCTTGATGTTTGTAGTTTTGGCTAGGTAGTATTGGGCTATTTGCCATGGGAGAGATGTAGTTAATCTATTGGACTGATTCAGTAAGTGTGAAATTTGAAGGTATCTGTAATATTCAGATGGAGGAATAGATAATTCCAATTGTAGAGTCCTAAAAGTCTTGAGTGCAGGACCTATATATAGGTCCTCCAATTCCAATTCTCTTCTGGATCTCCAGTTAGTGAGGGAGATACCCAGTATGAGGAAAGAAAGAACTGACAATGGGAATTTTAATGCAGTTTGTTTGAGTTGAGGGGAGACATGTGTTTTCAGGATCAGCCATGCATCTATAGATGCCTGTATGGTAGGACCTATGATGTGTGATGAGCTTGGAAGGAAAGGACTAGACACCAGATAATCGTAAAGATTACCTTCCGGGATCTGCTGTTGTTCAAGAGCCGCCCACAAGGTAGTTGGAGAAGGGTTGAACCATCCCTTTAGTTGGTCTAGGATAGAGGCTGTGCAATAGTCTTTTATATGTGTGTGGCCCACTCTTCCCACCTTTCTGTGTTTTATAAGTCTGGAATGCACAACATGCCTTTTTCCCCTCCCATAAGTATTTGAGAGTAGATTGTACAGAAAAGAAGAAGGAGTTAGGGACAGGAATGGGCAGTGTTAAGATATACAGTAATTGCGGGAGGATTTGCATCTTAAAATCTGCCTATCTACCCGATCAGGATAATTCATATTTTGCCAGTTTTTCCAATTTGTTGTGGAGAGACAGCAAGAATGGGGCATAGTTTTTTTTTTAGTTTGGAATTCCTAGATCTAAAATATATGATTTAGTCATGTTAACCCTATAGTAAGACACTGTGTTAAACAGTTGTAACGCTTGATGCACCAAAGCCAGAGGTGAATTAGCATTATTGAGCATTAGGATGATATTTTCTACGAAGAGACTAATGGTGTGTATTGTGTCCTTGATCTTAAACCAGCTTATTTGGGGATGGGAGTGAATGTATGCAGCCATAGGTTCCATTAGCAGGTTAAAGATAAGCGGAAAGTGGGCACCCCTGGCGTGTTGCATTGGTTATATTAAATGGTGTGGAGAGCATGCCTGAGATATACACCTGAACCGATGGGGTTGTATAAAGTGCCATGATAGCCGAGTGAATTCAACCTCCAAACCCAAATTTGGTTAGTGCCTTTGCCAGGTACATGGTTTGGCATGGAGTTTTAAATTGTTGTTCAGCAAAGAAATAGGTCTGACATTTTGCAGCATGTTTGGGTCCTTTGAGTTTGTAGGTTGGATTGTGTTTGGGTCATCCCGTAAATTATAGAGAGAACTGAAATAACAGCTAAATGCATCAGCTATAGCCTGTGGGTGGTGTAACTTGTCTTGATCTTAGTTTTGTGTCTCTGCCCTCTTAGATGATTGGCTAAAAGTTTCTCAGCTTTATTGCTATTTGTGCAGTAAGTCATTTTGAGACGTTTAGGAGCTTTCTCAAAATCATCAAAAATCATCAAGTGGAATTAGGAGTAGTTCACACCTTATGGGCATTCCAAGTAACAAAGGGGTGAAGAATGTATATTACATAAGAAAAAATCAGTTAGATCTTTCTGAAGTGCAGTTTTGGAGGGATTAGCCTGGAAAAGCCTCAGGTTGGACCGCCAAACAAATTTAATATTAACATTTGGTGAATCATCAACTGAAAGCGTCACTGAGGCGTGATGCGACCAGGTGATGGTGTTGATCATTGAAGCTTTGATTTTAGGTATTAACCATTTATCTGGGTGAAATAGGTCAAGCCTCGTGTAGGTTCTGTGGCTTGTGGAGAAAAAAGAATAGTCTTTTTCCCTGCCATGGAGGCATCTCTAAGCATCATAGAGTTCATAAGTGTGCAGTAGTGGTTGTACCGAGTGTTGATGTCTGTTTATGCAAGACGTAGGGTCCATTTTGGGATCAGGGGAAGATTAAAGTCTCCGCAAACCAGGAGGAATCCTTTTTGCACCTGACAGACCTTCTTGAGAACCTGGCGTATAAAGCGTGGTTGCTGTTTATTGGGCGCATAGACATTGACCACCGTATATGTGGTAGAGTTGATGTCACATATCAGGATAAGATAGCACCCTTGGGGGTCTGCCAATTCTTTGTGTAATATAAATGCGACTGTCTCTAACAGCTGTTAGTACCCCTCTCTTTTTGGCCGAGGTGCTTGTTGTAAAAATATAGGGAAAATTGAGGTGAGTACATTTGGGCATCAATTGGCTATGGAAATGAGTCTCCTGGGAGCAGAGAATGTCAGTTATGCTGGGTCGCCTCACTCCACAGTGATTTCCTTTTTGCTGGGTGGTTGAGTCCCTTGGCATTGATGGTTAGAAAGGTAATTGTCATGGTGGTATATGTGAAGGGGGCAGCAGGTGCAGCATGTGTATGTAACACTTACATCTGGTGGCGAGGGCTCCCAGATCACTCCAAGTATGGCATCAGTTCCTAGGTGCTTTCGAACAAGTGAGTGCTCTTCAGTCTGGATCCAAGTAGACAGGGAGGTATCTGCATATCTAACTGCGAAGATAAGTAGTAAATGGGTTGGTGAACACGGGGTAAAAGAAACAAAAAAGAGGGTCCACAGAAAACAGTTGTAGGTCATGACGACCTGGGTATAGCTTGTAGCCACTCAAACTTGGGGGAGAAAAGGAAAGACTAGCTTAGTAGGGTAGTCAATTAGATATTCCAATCACACACGTTCCCGAAAAAATGGCACAAACATTAATGGGTGCTGTAGTGATTACCAGTTGGGTTCTGGAAGCATCAGACAAAAGTACATCTTCGCCAGCACACCATGGATCAACAAGTAAAGTCGTCCAAAAGAGGTTCTTTTAATAGAAAAAAGTTATATCACTAGAGAGGTGCAACGTTTCCGGGCCGCGCAGGACCCCTTCGTCAGGCATCACTTGCCTGACGAAGGGGTCCTGCACGGCCCCCGAACCATTGAACGTCTCTAGTGATGTAACTTTTTTCTATTAAAAGAACCTTTTTTGGACGACTTTACTTGTTGATCCATGGTGTGCTGGCAAAGATGTACTTTTTATATATAAACTTAAAATTGTGCGCTAGTATAAAAATTTCATATATAGTGAAATTAAATCTGCACCTAAAAAGCTTCTTGGAAAAATACCAGAAGCTGTAGTATATATTTAAAGTAAACCACAGTGCAGCAAAATAACAAATCACAAGTTATGACACATCTCCGTGAGGGAAAATACATAAAAAAGAGTGAAAAGGATATAAAATTTTCCGACAACAAAATCCGTTGTCGGAAATTCCGATTGTGTGTACACAAATCCGACAGACAAAGTGCCACGCATGCTCAGAATAAATAAAGAGATGAAAGCTATTGGCCACTGCCCTGTTTATAGTCCCGACATACGTGTTTTACGCCACCGCATTCAGAACGATCAGATTTTCCGACAACTTTGTGTGACCGTTTGTATGCAAGACAAGTTTGAGCCAACATCCGTCGGAAAAAATCCTAGGATTTTGTTGTCGGAATGTCTGAAAAAAGTCCGACCGTGTGTACGGGGCATTAGAGTTGACCCGATTCCAGTCCTCCATGTGACGTTCAGGACTGCGGTTGTTGGGCCTCCATGGGGGGTCATCTGGGATAATGTGCCATGTTTTCAGCAGGTCTAGACCTTTTGTGAGGGAATCTACCGTATGATTTCTGCCATCTTTGGTGATGATTAGGGATGGGCGAACGGTTAGGCCCAAGCATAAGTTTGGGCCGAACTTTGGTTGTTCGGGTGTTCGGCGAACACCAAACAATATGCGGTATTTATCTGCAAATTCGAAAGCCATGGAACACCGTTAAAGTCTATGTGACACTAACATTAATACTCAAAAGTGCTCATTTTTAAAGCTTATATGCAAGTTATTGCCATAAAAAGTGTTTGGGGACCCGGGTCCTGCCCCAGGGGATATGTATCGATGCAAATAAAAAGTTTTAAAAACCGCCGTTTACAAAACTTTGTATTGTGCAGGGAGAAGTTCCTTGTTGCATGCAGCAGACATTAGGCTTAGTTTCACATGAAAGAAATGCAAGCGCAGGATAATGTCCCTTTGCACTTTATCTGGGAGATAAGAGGGTTTTGGCACTCTATGAATTCTGTCCACTGTAATATCTAGTTCTGTAGAATCAGGCAGAATGGAAGTGAACAGTTGAGCAACATATTTGCGCAGCTCTGATTGTTGAATGTATTCAGCGACCCCGCTGATCTTTAGGTTGTTCCTTCTGGAACGGTCCTCACTGTCAGCGATTTTGGCTTTAACTGCCTCCATCTCCTCTTCTTTAGTGTCATGAGCATCAATGAGTCTGTTAATTGTGGAGGCATATCCCCCTATCTTTGTTTCTAAAAGATCCAACCTTGCAGACACTGATACTGACTCTATTTCTTTCCCAAACTTATGTACACAGGCCATCATGTCATTATGAAGTGAACTTCTAAGGGATACCAACATATCTTTGAGAGTGGTATCTAGTACTGGCTAGTTGCTAGTGGGAAAGTGATCTATGGAGTCAGGGAGTTCCCTGGTGTCATCCCCTGAGTCTATGCCCACTCTCACCTCACAGGCAGGATCCGTGCCATCCAGCCTGAATCTTGCCTTCTCTGGGCTCCCAGATGCAGATGTGGATAGAGGGGAGTGTTGGCTGCTTGGTGTATTACTTTATGAGGAATTACTCTTACTTTGATTTTGCTGAGGAGTACTAGCTGTGGATGGTACCAGAGAGCCGACGCCATCTTACTTCTGCCCCAGTGTGAAGTAAGCTGTAAGCTTCTGCGGCTTCCGGTGCTGTTTTCTTTTGTTGGCCTTGCTGGTTGGTTACACTCCCCACTTTGGGGTGTCCAGGTCATTGTTATTTGGGCTGCTGTGTGCCACTGTGTCCCTGGTGAGTCTGGAACTCCGTTCCTATTTGGCCATCATGGTCGTTGGCAAGCTCCGCCCCCTCCTTTTGAGCTTTTGTTTAAAAAGTGGCTTGCTGTCTCACTTGTGCAAAATGCAACCAAGTATTTTTTTTGTAATTACGGTGTATGGGATTCAGTACAATATTGAGTTGTCTTTTTCCCACTCTAAAGTTGTTTTTTTTTTTTTTATGAAATGTTGACTGTTATCCCTTAAGTTACAAATGCAGCCTAGTAGAATTAATAAGTATGGTGCCTGTAAGCTATTAAAAAATTACAAAAATGTAAACTTTTATTTGACATCCACAGCTAAATGGTAGAAAAAAATAATTATGCAGTTCTAAAAATAGTGTTTTTCCCTTTTACTGTAAAAAAATACACATTACTTGTATATTAGGTCAAACAACTGCGTGCATTGTGGTTGATTCACTAAAGGCAAATAGACTGTGCACTTTTCAACTGCACTTTGCAAAGTGCACACTGTATTTGCCTTTAATAAATCCACCCCATTGTTTCAATTTTTAAAATGCAGCCTACTTTAACAGCTGAATTGCTATAAATGTAATATGCACACTGTTTCTTTATTTTGTTATGACATAAACACACTAAGGCCCCTTTCACACGATCAGACCATTCAGGTCCGCCTGTCATCGGACCTGAACGGGCGCTCCATGTTAGTCTATGGAGCGTCGGATGTCAGCGGAGACATGTCCGCTGACATCCGACCCGGTCCGATCCGCTAAAAGCAGACGGATGTCTCTACGTCCAGGTCCGTCACTGGCGGATCGGGTGAGATGTGGTGAAAACGGACACGCTGTCCATTTTAATCCGATCCCTCCATAGGCGGCAGCGGCGCCTGACAAGCCCCTCCCCGCTCAGTGAGCAGAGAGGGACCTGTCATCCGCTGGCTCAGCGGAGATTAACGGAGAGATCTCCCGCTGAGCCGGCGGACCGAGGCGGTCTCCGTAGAAATGGAGTCTGCCTCGTGTGAAAGGGGCCTTAGATGTCCAAATTTGGGATGAAAAGCTACATGTTGTGTGTTGCTTTCAGAATGCATCATACTTCAACTGCTTTAACACCGACTATGTAGCCTGTAGAATTTTTCTGGACTTTATTTCTTAATGTAAAAACTCTAAATTGTATTTTATGATAAAATTGAACTCCTCTTCCATTATGGCATACTATAACCACTTACATAATGTGCAGCACATCTGTGCAATATTTTTGGCTCTTGTCTCTAACACTGTCATTTTTATTCCTTTATAAAAACAGCCCTGACTTTTCCCTTAATTCTATTGCAGCCTAGAAAAACTTTTTACATATTGCGCAAGATGTCTGTGCTACATTTCTGGCTTTTGTCTCTGGCATACTACACTGTAGTTTTTAATTTACAATAAAAAACTGCCTTGTCTCTCCCTCCTCCATTGCAGCCTAATAAAACTGCTTATATAATATTCAGGGTGTCTGTGCAATGTTTCAGGCTCTTTTCTCTGTTATAATAAACTAACTTTTATTTCACAATGCAAGCTGTCCCCCCCCCTATATTGTGGCCTAGTAAAACTACTTACATGATGTGCAATACTTCTGACTCTTGCCTACCACTGTATTAGTTTTTATAAAATTGCCTTGTCTCTCTTTCTCCTCCATTATGGTCTTGTAAAACTGATTAAATGATGTGCAACATTTCTGGTTCTTGTCTCTGACATAATACACTTTCATTTTTTTTGTTATAAAACCTGCCACGTCTTTTTTGCTTTTATTGTGAACTAGTAAAACCGCTTAGATGATGTGAAACATATCTGTGTATTTATTCAGGCGTTAGCCTCTGACATAATAAACTAAGTCTTATTTCACAATAAAAACACTTGTTTCTCCTGCTTACCTTTAGTCAAGCAAAAATGCTTACATAGTGTGCAGCCAATCTGTACAATATTTCTTTGCTGTCTCTACAAGAATATGCTTAAATTTATATTTATTTATAAAAAATGTTCTTATATTTCCCTCTTACACTGCTGCCCAATAAAGCTTTATTCATACGCACTATCCACTGCCCTATATGTCCACCAATTATCCTCGAAATATGGCACTGTAGTTTTTATTTCCACATAATAACTGCCTCATCTCTTAAAACGTGGGTTTGTGGTTTTAAAGTGTTTTTGTGCATTATGCGTTGAGATTTTATTAAACTGTAGACATTACAGGGCTCCATTCACAAAGAGGTACAGTATCTTACCACATCCAAATATGTGATAAGATACTGAATATCTTTTTTCAAAAAGTTTTTCAGCATTCCCTAAAAAATGCTACTAAAATACTGCATGAGTTATTTTATGAAGTCATGCAGTATTTTAGTAGTGAAAGGCTGTGGTAATTTACTGCCGACAGTAACTGACGTTCTTACCGGGCAGCCGCCACATCCTTAAAAACCGATGAGTCGTCAGCTGTCAGTGGGGTTCCCCGCTGACAGCTAAATGTAAAAAAAAAAAATGCAATAAAAATGAAGTAAAACAATTGTGTGGGGTCTCCTCCAATATCCATACCAGACACTGCATGCAGCCTGGCAGGTCAGGAAAAGAAGGGAACAAGCAAGTGCCCCCCTCCTGAACCATACCAGGCCACTTGCTCTCAACATGAGGGGGTGATTTGGGGCAGAGGGGCGCTGCACCCAAAGCACCTTATCCCCATGTTGATGGGAACAAGGGGCTCTTCCCCACAACCCTGGCCGGTGGTTGTGGGGGTCTGTGGGTGGGGAGCTTACTGGAATATGGAAGCCCCTTTTAACAAGGGGTCCCCCAGATCCCGGCCCCCCCTATGTGAATGAGTATGGGGTACAAAACAATGGGTAGTGTAAAAACAAGACATTAGACAGTTTTTGACAAGTCCTTTATTTATAGAATAAAAATTTTAAAAAAGTCCACTATGTAGATCCATCATCAATCACGATGCTCGTTGCCACCACCAACCCCAAAAACAAAGAAAAAAAAAGGTCCACTTCCGCCAAAGGCTCCGGCCAGCTACACCGTCTGACAGTTTTTAGGGACTTAGGAGCTAAATTGAGGAAAAGGACCTCCAAGGTAGTATTCTCAGAAATACTACCTGTACCTCGAGCCACACCAGAAAGCAGAGGGAGATTAGGGAAGTAAACAAATGGCTGAGGAGCTGGTGTAGAAAGGAGGGGTTTGGGTTCCTGGAGAACTGGGGTGACTTCTCAGACATTTACCACCTCTATAGAAGGGACGAACTACACCTAAATGGGGAAGGTGCAGATCTGCTGGGAGTGAAGGTGGCCGAAAAGTTAGAGGGGCTTTTAAACTAGGCAGTGGGGGGAGGGTCCAGAGGTAGAGATAGTCAGTGTAAAACATAGTCCAGAAGTTAGTATTGGGGCATTAGTGGTAGGTTGACTAAAGCACCCAAACCCAAGGTAAGTATAGTAACAAGTCCTATTTGCAACCCCAGAGCACCCAATAAGGAGATAGTATGCGACCAGTCTAAACTACGTGGCATGTTCACCAATGCCAGGAGTCTGGCAGAGAAGTTGGAAAAACTAGAGCTACTGTTGTGCGAGGAGGATTTTGATTTTGTAGGAATTACAGAGACTTGGTTGGACAACTCTCATGACTGGCTTGCAACCATCCAAGGGTATTCCCTATATTGCAGGGGTAGAGAGGGTAAAAAAGGGGGAGGGGTATTCCTGTATATCAAAAATTATGTACAAATGAATATAAGAGATGACATCACTAAGGGAGCAAGGGAGGAGGTGGAATCCTTATGGGTAGAGATACAACGGAAGGAAACTAAGGGGAAAATAATACTGGGAGTATGCTATAGGCCCCCTAACCAGAGGGAGGAGTCAGACCCCCTATCACAATTTGGTTTAGCGGCAAGAATGGGAAGTGTCATTATAATGGGAGATTTTAATTATCCATACATAGACTGGGTGGAAGGAACCACACATTAATCTAAGGCTTGCCAGGTCCTAAATGTCTTGCAGGACAATTTCATGGGTCAGATGGTAAATGCACCAACCAGAAACAATGCGTTACTAGACCTACAGATTACCAAAAATACAGACCTGATCACAGATGTTGAAATACGGGGCAATTTAGAAAACAGCAATCACAGGTCAATTCGTTTTAGTATAAATCACACAAATAGGAAAAATAAGGGGAATACAAAGACACTGAATATCAAAGGAGCCAACTTCCCTAAACTACGATCTTTGCTAGAAGATAATAATTGGGATACAATCTTAGGAACAAAGAATACGGAGGAAAAATGGGTATGCTTTAAGAGCATATTAAATAAGGGCATTAGCCAGTGCATCCCAATTGGAAATAAATTTAAAAGAACTAATAAAAATCCTGGGTGGCTTAACTCTATTGTAAAAATGCATATAAAAGCAAAGGAGAAGGCCTCTAAAAAAATACAAGTCTGAGGTATCATCATCAGCATTCCAACATTTTTTGTCTTTCATGTGTTTGCCCTTCCATGTGCTCCTTGCTGTGAAGGCCAGTTATAGATGCGAGCAGGGACCATTTGTTTGTTACTGGTGTAAAATATGGTCCGGGGACACACTGTACACCTTTGTTGCCACTGCGCTCTTGCTGGGTGTCCAGTGTGCTCCTGTTCCTTTAAGGGGGATTGGGCTGCCTCCAGGCCCACCTGCCCCTCATCTATCCATTTAATACATGTGCTTCCATTGTGGAGATGCTTATAAATTCAGTAGCGTTAGGACTGCAAGCATACACAGGGTGCCATGAAGAGGCCTTGCAGCTTATGCATGCATTTGCAAATGCATGCTAACTAAACCCCTGTTTTTAATGCAGACTGTTGGACAGGTTAATTTGGTCAGTTGGCAGACTGGTTGGTGAGTTGAGCTATGGAATGTTCTGTTTTTGTCTTTCATGTGTTTGCCCTTTCATGTACTCTTGCTGTGAAGGACAGTTATAGGTGGGGGCAGGGGCCATTTGTTTGTTACTGGTGTAAAATATGGTCCGGGGATACACTGTACAACGCTCTTGCTGGGTGTCCAGTGTGCTCCTGTTCCTTTAAGGGGGATTGGGCTGCCTTCAGGCCCACCTGCCCCTCATCTATCCATTTAATGCATGTGCTTCCATTGTGGAGACGCTTATAAATTCAGTAGCGTTAGGACTGCAAGCATACACAGGGTGCCGTGAAGAGGCCTTGCAGCTTATGCATGTGTTTGCAAATGCGTGCTAACTAAACGCAGACTGTTGGACAGTAGGGATGAGTTTCGAGTTCGAGTCGAACTCATGTTCGACTCGAACATTGGCTGTTTGCAAGTTCGCCAAACAGCGAACAATTTGGTGTGTTTGCGGCAAATTCGAATGCGGAACACCCTTTAAAAGTCTATGGGAGAAATCAAAAGTGCTAATTTTAAAGGCTTATATGCAAGTTATTGTCATAAAAAGTGTTTGGGGACCTGGGTCCTGTCCCAGGGGACATGGATCAATGCAAAAAAAAGTTTTAAAAACTGACGTTTTTTCAGGAGCAGTGATTTTAATAATGCTTAAAGTCAAACATTAAAAGTGTAATATCCCTTTAAATTTCGTACCTGGGGGGTGTCTATAGTATGCCTGTAAAGGGGCGCATGTTTCCTGTGTTTAGAACAGTCTGACAGCAAAATGACATTTGGAAGGGAAAAACACATTTAAAACTACCCGCGGCTATTGCATTGCCGACAATACACATAGAAGTTAATTGATAAAAACGACATGGGAATTCCCCACAGGGAAACCCCGAACCGAAATTTTAAAAAAAAATGACGTGGGAGTCCCCCTAAATTCCATACCAGGCCCTTCAGGTCTGGTATGGATATTAAGGGGAACCCCGGCCAAAATTTAAAAAAAAATGACGTGGGGTTCCCCCTAAATTCCATACCAGACCTGAAGGGTCTGGTATGCATTTTAAGGGGAACCCCACGCCAAAAAAAACAAAAAACAGCGTGGGGTCCCCCCAAAAATCCATACCAGACCCTTATCCGAGCATGCAACCTGGCAGGCCGCAGGAAAAGAGGGGGCGACGAAAGTGCGCCCCCCTCCTGAACCGTACCAGGCCACATGCCCTCAACATTGGGAGGGTGCTTTGGGGTAGCCCCCCAAAACACCTTGTCCCCATGTTGATGAGGACAAGGGCCTCATCCCCACAACCCTGGCCAGTGGTTGTGGGGGTCTGCGGGCGGGGGGCTTATCGGAATCTGGAAGCCCCCTTTAACAAGGGGACCCCCAGATCGAGGCCCCCCCCTGTGTGAAATGGTAAGGGGGTACTTACCCCTACCATTTCACTAAAAAACTGTCAAAAATGTTAAAAAAGACAAGAGACAGTTTTTGACAATTCCTTTATTTAAATGCTTCTTCTTTCTTCCTTCATCTTCTTCTTCTTCTGGTTCTTCTGGCTCTTCTGGTTCTTCCTCCGGCGTTCTCGTCCAGCATCTCCTCCGCGGCGTCTTCTATCTTCTTCTCCTCGGGCCGCTCCGCACCCATGGCATGGGGGGAGGCTCCCGCTCTTCATTTTCTTCTTCATCCTCTTCTCTTCTTCCTTCTTCTCTTCTTCAATTTCTTCTCCGGGCCGCTCCGCATCCATGCTGGCATGGAGGGAGGCTCCCGCTGTGTGACGGCGTCTCCTTGTCTGACGGTTCTTAAATAACGGGGGCGGGGCCACCCAGTGACCCCGCCCCCCTCTGACGCACGGGACATGACGGGACTTCCCTGTGGCATTCCCCGTGATGTCACAGGGAAGTCCCGTCAAGTCACCGTGCGTCAGAGGGGGGCGGGGTCACCGGGCGTTATTTAAGAACCGTCAGACGAGGAGACTCCGTCACACAGCGGGAGCCTCCCTCCATGCCAGCATGGATGTGGAGCGGCCCGGAGAAGAAAATGAAGAAGAGAAGAAGGAAGAAGAGAAGAGGATGAAGAAGAAGATGAAGAGAAGAGCGGGAGCCTCCCCCCATGCCATGGGTGCGGAGTGGCCCCAGGAGAAGAAGATAGAAGAGGAGGAGATGCTGGACGAGAACGCCGGAGGAAGAACCAGAAGAGCCAGAAGAACCAGAAGAAGAAGAAGATGAAGGAAGATAGAAGAAAGAAGAAGCATTTAAGTAAAGGAATTGTCAAAAACTGTCTCTTGTCATTTTTAACATTTTTGACAGTTTTTTACTGAAATGGTAGGGGTAAGTACCCCCTTACCATTTCACACAGGGGGGGCCGGGATCTGGGGGTCCCCTTGTTAAAGGGGGCTTCCAGATTCCTATAAGCCCCCCGCCCGCAGACCCCCACAACCACCGGCCAGGGTTGTGGGGATGAGGCCCTTGTCCTCATCAACATGGGGACAAGGTGTTTTGGGGGGCTACCCCAAAGCACCCTCCCAATGTTGAGGGCATGTGGCCTGGTACGGTTCAGGAGGGGGGGCGTACTCTCGTTCCCCCCTCTTTTCCTGCGGCCTGCCAGGTTGCGTGCTCGGATAAGGGCCTGGTATGGAATTTAGGGGGACTCCCACGTAATTTTTTTTTTTTTATTTTGGTTCGGGGTTTCCCTGTGGGGAATTCCCATGCCGTTTTTATCAATGAACTTCTATGTGTATTGTCGGTAATGCAATAGCCGCGGGTAGTTTTAAATGTGTTTTTTCCTTCCAAATGTCATTTTGCTGTCAGACTGTTCTAAACACGGGAAACATGCGCCCCTTTACAGGCATACTATAGACACCCCCCAGGTGCGAAATTTAAAGGGATATTACACTTTTATTGTTTGACTTTAAGCATTATTAAAATCACTGCTCCTGAAAAAACGGACGTTTTTAAAACTTTTTCTTGCATTGATCCATGTCCCCTGGGGCAGGACCCAGGTCCCCAAACACTTTTTATGACAATAACTTGCATATAAGCCTTTAAAATTAGCACCTTTGATTATTCATGTTCGTGTCCCATAGACTTTAACGGTGTTCGCGTGTTCGCTGTAAATAAGGCATGAAGCAGTAGTGAATTGACATTCTCAGGATTGCATGTGGTATACAGGAAAACCTATAAATACCTCATGCAATCTGGTTCTGTGAATGGAGCCCACAGTGTGGCACTGCACTACAAAAAAGTCAGGCTGTGTTATGAAGCATGTTTTCCCACTGTTTGCTAATTGTTATGAAGTTTAAAGCTTTAGTTTTTTTTGGTAGTGTAAACCTTGCAATAGTTTGTAAATATGTTGTAACTGCTACTTCCAATGTTAAATACTAGCCTATCACTGCTAGAGAAAAAAAGTGTTGCAGCAAGAATTACCTAATGAAAACATTTTTTGTTTAAGTTTCTGTTGTATGTAAGCCCACAGAATAAAAATGAAAAATGTATTAAATATATAAGTGTTATGTCAGAATATGGTGTCACTAACATTGTTAGAATTATACTGTTCCATGACTTGAGATTAAAACACATCACAAGTATTTACTGTATTAGAAAAATTCATGTTTTTCCCAAGATGCCCTCAAAGTATTTCTTCAAAAAAATATTTTTGCACTGATCCATGTTGCCCATTGCAGTGCCCTTCTCTTTATGCTGTTGTTTGATAACCCCTTGCAATTAGCCTTGTGTGGGCATAGAAAAGTGATGATGACCGCCATGTAGTCCAGATGACCAAATGGCGTGTGTCTTTGTTGCATTGGCCAGTCAGAAAAGGACTAGGTAACACCAGATGTTGCACAGTATGGAAGTTAATTGGCACCCAATGAAATGCAGAGAGGTTTGGAGAAACACAGCATGTACAGGATTTGTGCTGAAGCATTATTGGAGGCACTATCAAACCGAAACTGGTGAGGTGAGGCTGGAGTTCAGCTTTAAATCCAATAGGGTTGTTGTAATATTACATGAAACTATAGTATTATATGAAAAAGTGGTGTTCTTAGTATTTTTGAAATGAAGTAATGTTTCTATTTCCTTTATGCAATTCAGTGAGAAGTTTTAAAACTCCTGCATCACTTTTTTGTTCAATCAATCTTCTATCAATTCTAATTCAAACTGCAACAGAATGGTATATGATAATTAGGGATGAGCTTCGTGTTCAAGGCGAACGCATGTTCGACTCGAACATTGTGTGTTCGGTTGTTCGCCGAATTACGAACGTTATGGGCCGTTCGCGCCAAATTCGAGTGGCGTGTCATGGCCCGTAATTCACTGCAGCATTGCAGTGCATTGCTGGCTGATGATTGGCCAAGCATGCACTATGACCTGCATGCTTGGCCAATCACAGCGCCGTGTGTACAGAGAGCAATAATTGGCCAAAGCCAGGGAGGCTTTAGCCAATTATGGCTCAGTACACGCCATATATATATATATATATATATATATATATATATATATATATATACATACACTGTATCCAGTTTAGCTAGATTATTCTCTCTTCCTAATATACTGACAGGCAGGCAGGTGTTTTTACAGTATTTCCAGTTAGTGTACTGTGTACCCTGCACAGTTGCACCTACAGTATAGCTACCTGAAGCCAGGTGCGTGTGTCCGTCTTCTGATACTATTAATAGCACAGGCAGGCTCTTGAAATATTTCCAGTTAGTGTACTGTGTAACCCTGCACAGTTGCACCTACAGTATAGCTACCTGAACCCAGGTGCTTGTGTGCTTCTTCTGATACTATTAACAGCACCTGCAGGCTCTCAAAGTATTTCCAGTTAGTGTACTGTGTAACCCTGCACAGTTGCATGTACAGTATAGCTGCCTGAAACCAGGTGCTTGTGTGCTTCTTCTGATACTATTAATAGAACAGGCAGGCTCTTGAAGTATTTCCAGTTAGTGTACTGTGTACCCTGCACAGTTGCACCTACAGTATAGCTACCTGAAGCCAGGTGCTTGTGGGCTTCTTCTGATACTATTAATAGCACAGACAGGCTCTCAAAGTATTTCCAGTTAGTGTACTGTGTAACCCTGCACAGTTGCATGTACAGTATAGCTACCTGAAGCCAGGTGCTTGTGTGCTTCTTCTGATACTATTAACAGCACAGGCAGGCTCTTGAAGTATTTCCAGTTAGTGTACTGTGTAACCCTGCACAGTTGCACCTACAGTATAGCTACCTGAAGCCAGGTGCTTGTGTGCTTCTCCTGATACTATTAACAGCACCTGCAGGCTCTCAAAGTATTTCCAGTTAGTGTACTGTGTAACCCTGCACAGTTGCACCTACAGTATAGCTACCTTAAGACAAGTGCAGGTGTTCTCATATTAATACTACACGCAGGCAGTTGATTCTGCTAGCTGCAGTATAATCGATATATATATATATATATATATATATATATATATATATATATATATATATACATCCCAGTTTTGTGCAGCTACATCTCACTGCATGCCAATAGTATGTCTCAAAGGCTAACAAGGAGAGGCAGACAGTCACAAGCCAATAAAAGAGGACAAGCAGGCTCTGTGTCTAGAGGCAACAGTGCTGGTCCTGGCCATGGTGCATCCTCATCAGCACGTGGCCGTGGGACACACTTGGCCTTTTTTTCAGCAGCTGGCCATGTTGAGCCGCAACATGCAGAAGACTTGGTCAAGTGGACGACCAAGCTGTCCTCATCCTCCTCATCATCTCCCACCCAGGCTCAGGGTACTTTGTCTGGCAAAGCAGCTGCCAACGCGGCCTCTTCCCTCGGCTCAATGGCATCAGTCACTCCTTCCCTAGCCCCACCATGTCCTCCTGAGGAGTCACCCGAACTGTTTGACCACAGTGTTGGGTACATGCTCCAGGAGGATGCCCGGCGTTTTGAAGGCTCCGATGATGGTACTCAGTTAGAGGAAAGCAGTAACTTGAGCCCAGACAGAGGGGGTGCCCAAGAAGGACAGCAATCTGGCAGTCATGTTCCCCCTGCCGCAGCATACTTCCAGGTTGGCTCTAGTGATGAGGAGGGAGGGGATGATGAGGTCACTGACTCCACGTGGGTGCCCGATAGGAGAGAGGAGGAGGAACATCACCAACAAGGCAAGATGCCCTCCAGGGGCCAGCTTAAGGGCAGAACACTGACTGTATCACACGGCAGAGCTCCGCATGTGCAGGGAGCTGCTGTCTCTACACGTTATTCCAAAAGTTCTTAGGTGTGGGCCTTTTTTGAGACGAGTGCATCAGATCGCACTGCTGCTATTTGCAACATATGTCTCAAGCATATCTCGCGTGGCCAAAACATCTCTCGCTTGGGCACCACATGCTTGACCAGACATATGTTGACCTGCCATGCAGTTCATTGGCAAGTGTACCTAAAAGATCCACAGCAAAGAACAAAGAGGACCTCTCCTTGCTCCTCATCAGTTGGGATCTCCAACCCCACTATACCTTCAGTCCTCTCTGAGACCAGCACTGAGAGGAATGAAGGTGTAGAATTTGGTGTGTCACAGCCAAGTACTTGCGGGCAATCTACTATTGGTACACGAACGTAAGATTGTATCAGGCAAATTTCCCTGCCCTAGCTGCTGCACCACAGAAAGCAGTTCGCTCCCAGCCATCCACATGCCTAGCGGTTGAATGCTAGCTTGGCAAAATTGCTAGCACTTCAACTGCTACCTTTTCAGTTTGTAGACTCTGCCCCCTTCCGTGAGTTTGTGGAATGTGTGGTTCCTCAGGGGCAGGTTCCCAAACGCAACTTTTTCTCACAGAAGGCGATTATGGCTCTCTACCGGCATGTGGAAGGCAATGTCTTGGCCTTGCTGGACAGGGCGGTCAGCGGTAGGGTGCATATTACCGCTGACTCATGGTCCAGCAAGCATGGACAGGGACATTACCTAAGTTTCACAAGGCATTGGGTGACTCTGCTGGTAGCTGGGAAGAATGCAGGACAAGGTGCAGTAGTGTTGGAGGTTGTTCCGCCACTACGCCTCCAAAATGCTACTACTGGTGATTCTGACACCCCTCTTTCCTCCACCCCCTCCTCTTCTTCTTCCTCAATGGCCTCTTCCTGTGCTTTATCCTCGGAACCAGAGGTGCTCCGTAGGCGTTCAAGGGGCCAAAAGATGCCATGCGGTGCTTGAGCTGGTGTACTTGGGGGACAGGAGCCACACTGGGGCAGAAATTCTGTCAGCTCTGCAGGGGCAGGTTCAAAGGTGGTTGACGCCACGCCAGCTTAAGCCAGGAATGGTGATTTGCGACAATGGCACCAACCTCCTCTCCGCCCTCCGACAGGGACAACTGACTTATGTGCCCTGTTTGGCTCACATCCTTAACTTGGTGGTTCAGCGGCTTACAGGATGTCCTGAGGCAGGCCAAGAAAGTCTGTATGCAGTTCCGCCGGTCATATAATGCCAGTGCTCTGCTGGCTGACCTCCAAAAATTTAACCTGCCCAAGAACCTCCTAATCTGTGACATGCCCACCAGGTGGAGCTCAACGTTGGCCATGATGCAATGGCTGCACACGCAGCAGAGGGCCATCAATGAGTACCTGTGCAACTATGGCACCAGGACAGGGTCAGGGGAGTTTTTTTTTTTTCCCCACGCCAGTGGGCCATGATCAGGGATGCATGAACTGTCCTGTCACCATTTGAGGAGGCCATGAGGATGGTGAGCAGTGACAGTGCATGCATCAGTGACACTGTCCCCCTTGTCCATCTGTTGGAGCACACACTGCGTGGAATAATGGACAGGGCACTTGAGGCAGAACAGAGGCAGGAAGAGGAGGACTTCCTTAGCTCTCAAGGCCCCCTTTATTCAGACAGTGTTCCTGCGTGCCCGCTGATCACACAGGAAGAGGAGGAGGAGGATTGTGTCAGCATGGAGGTGGAGCCTGGCACTCAGCATCAGTCTGTAAGGGATCATTTACAGTCCCAAAAAACCCATGGACTTGTACGTGGCTGCGAGGAGGTGGCTGCAGATCATGTTGTCCTTAGTGACCCAGAGGACTCCTGACCGAATGCCTCAGCAAACCTACGCTGCATGGCCTCCCTGATCCTGCAAAGCCTGTGGAAGGATCCTCGTATTCGTGGTATTATGGAAGGAATCGTTACTGGCTGGCAACCCTCCTTGATCCACTTTACAAGGGTAAGGTTGCAGACCTTATCTTGCCATCGCAGAGGGAGCAGAGGATGAAACATCTTTGGGAGGCCTTGCAGAAAGGTTTGTGCAACGCGTTCCCAGAGACTGGGAGGTTACAAACTCCTGTTCCTGGACAACGTGTTGCTGAGGCTTCGGTTAGTCAAAGGAGTGGTGGAGAAGGTGGCCATCTGACCGATGTGTTCAGACAATTTTATAGTCCTCAGCCCCAAGGTATGATCGGTTCCAGCAACCATCGCCAGTGTTTGTTTTACATGTTGCAGGAATACCTAGGGGCAAGATCTGACATGGATACCTTTCCCACCCGAAAATCCTCTGGGTTACTGGGTCTTAGGGATGGATCACTGGGTGCGCCTGTCCACCAACTCGGTCAATCAGCTGACCTTCATAAAAATGAATCAGTCTTGGATTACCATCAGATACCAAGCACCTGATGCTGATGTAACCGAATAATTTTTTTTGTAATGTCAGATTCCTTCAAGATTCCCTATGCTGATGCTGAGTGACTATCCTGTTATGCTGAGTGACTATCCTCTTCCTCCTCAATGATCATGCTGATAGCTTGTAAGAATATTTTTGGTTCTGGGTGCCGCCACCAGTGGCTAAGGCCCAATTTTTCAGCCCCAGTCTAACAGGGGCGTGTAATTACAATTTTTGATGCAATATTTTGCAAGGAGGGTTTGTTGCTGCGCTCAACTAGAGTATTTGTGAGGGGTTGCAGTGTTGTGGCACCAGCACCAGTGCCTAATTCCCAATTTTTCAGCCCCTGTTTAACAGGGTCGTGTAATTACAATTTTTGATGCAATATTTTGCAGGAGGGCTGATTCCTGCGCTCCGACTAGAGTATATGTGAGGGGTTGCAGTTTTGTGGCACCAGTGCCTAAGGCCCAATTTTTCTGCTCTTGTCCAACAGGGACATGTAATTACAATTCTTGATCTAATATTTCAAAGCAGGGCCCGTTTCTGCACCCACCAAGAGTAACTGTGATGACTTACAGTAGGGATGAGCCGAACACCCCCCTGTTCAGTTCGCACCAGAACATGCGAACAGGAAAAAAGTTCGTTCGAACACGCAAACACCGTTAAAGTCTATGGGACATGAACATGAATAATCAAAAGTGCTAATTTTAAAGGCTTATATGCAAGTTATTGTCATAAAAAGTGTTTGGGGACCTGGGTCCTGCCCCAGGGGACATGGATCAATGCAAAAAAAGTTTTAAAAATGCCCGTTTTTTCAGGAGCAGTGATTTTAATAATGCTTAAAGTCAAACAATAAAAGTGTAATATCCCTTTAAATTTTGTAGCTGGGGGGTGTCTATAGTATGCCTGTAAAGGGGCGCATGTTTCCCGTGTTTAGAACAGTCTGACAGCAAAATGACATTTCGAAGAAAAAAACCCATTTAAAACTACTCGCGGCTATTGCATTGCCGACAATACACATAGAAGTTCATTGATAAAAACGGCATGGGAATTCCCCACAGGGGAACCCCGAACCAAAATTTAAAAAAAAAATGATGTGGGAGTCCCCCTAAATTCCATACCAGGCTCTTCAGGTCTGGTATGTATATTAAGGGGAACCCTGGCCAAAATTTTTTTAAAAAATGACGTGGGGTTCCCTCTAAATTCCATACCAGACCCTTCAGGTCTGGTATGGATTTTAAGGGGAACCCCGCACCAAAAAAACAAAACAGCGTGGGGTCCCCCCAAAAATCCATACCAGACCCTTATCCGAGCATGCAACCTGGCAGGCTGCAGGAAAAGAGGGGGGGGACGAGAGTGCGCCCCCCCTCCTGAACTGTACCAGGCCACATGCCCTCAACATTGGGAGGGTGCTTTGGGGTAGCCCCCCAAAACACCTTGTCCCCATGTTCATGATAACAAGGGCCTCATCCCCACAACCCTGGTCAGTGGTTGTGGGGGTCTGCGGGCGGGGGGCTTATCGGAATCTGGTTCTTCCTCTGGCGTTCTCGTCCAGCATCTCCTCCGCGGCATCTTCTATCTTCTTCTCCTCAGGCCGCTCCGCACCCATGGCATGGGGGGAGGCTCCCGCTCTTCTGTTCATCTTCTTCATCTTCTTCTTTTCTTCTCTTCTTCTCTTCTTCTCTTCTTCATTTTCTTCTCTGGGCCGCTCCGCACCCATGCTGGCATGGAGGGAGGCTCCCGCTGTGTGACGGTATCTCCTCGTCTGACGGTTCTTAAATAACGGGGGGCGGGGCCACCCAGTGACCCCGCCCCCCTCTGACGGACGGTGACTTGACGGGACTTCCCTGTGACATCACGGGGAATGCCACAGGGAAGTCCCGTCATGTCCCGTGCGTCAGAGGGGGGCAGGGTCACCGGGTGGCCCCGCCCCCCGTTATTTAAGAACCGTCAGACGAGGAGACGCCGTCACACAGCGGGAGCCTCCCTCCATGCCAGCATGGATACGGAGCGGCCCGGAGAAGAAAATGAAGAAGAGAAGAAGAGAAGAAGGAAGAAGAGAAGAAGATGAAGAAGAAAATGAAGAGAAGAGCGGGAGCCTCCCCCCATGCCATGGGTGCGGAGCGGCCCGAGGAGAAGAAGATAGAAGATGCCATAGAGGAGATGCTGGATGAGAACGCCGGAGGAAGAACCAGAAGAACCAGAAGAAGAAGAAGATGAAGGAAGATAGAAGAAAGAAGAAGCACTTAAATAAAGGAATACTTGCAAACGGAAGGAGACGACAGGAAGTGAGAAGAAATCTACCCCTAGGAAGGGAAATTCTCTCCTGTAAGAGTTAATATGGGAAAAGCGTTTCTCCTCTCCACTGATGCTTTATCACCAATCCTTGTTTCACTAAAAAAACCCAAATTGTCAAAAACATTTGTCATTGGGACAGAAAGTGAAGTGAAATCTTCTGAAGAGGTGCACAGACAACAAAACAAACGTCACAGGGGTGATAACCCTTCCTTATGTTTTCCAAAAAGGTTAAAATAGATTTTTGGCTGGAGCTACACTTTAAAAATGTACCAGTTCAAAATTACAAACAGATTCTACTTAACAACAAACCTACAGTCCCTGTCTTGTTTGCACCGCCTGTATACTGCTGTTCAGAGTATATAGGGCCTGGAGGCCCCACACCTTTCCTTTTTTTAATTTGGGTGCGGGATTTCCCTTAATATCCACACAAGACACAAAGGGCTTGGTAATGGACTGGGGGGTGGGGGTACCCATGCCATTTGTCTCACTGATTTACATTCATATTGCCGAGACCCGACATTACATTAAAGCCGCAAGCAGTTTTAAATGACTTTTATTCCTTTAAAAATGTCATTTTGTGCAAGCACTGGAAACACGCGCCACTTTACAGGCATACCATAGACACCCCCCAGGTACAATATTTAAAGGAATATTTCACTTTTTTTCACTTTAAGCATCATTAAAATCACTGCGCCCGAAAAAACTGCAGTTTTTAAATTTTTTTTTGCATTGATACATGTCCCCTGGGGCAGGACCCGGGTCCCCAAACCCTTTTTAGGACAATACCATGCAAATTAGCCTTTAAAATTAGCACTTTTGAGTTCGAACATTCAAGTCCCATAGACTTCAATGGGGTTCTAACGTTCGTGTGAAGTTTTGGTCCGTTCGCAAGTTCTGTTGCTAACCGGACCGGGGGGTGTTCGGCTCATTCCTAATGATAATAAAGCTAATCTAATTTACTTAATGATAGTGCTATGGTTTCCATTATTTTCTTCCATTTATCATGGTCAAAAGGTATCCTTCTCAATTTTCTTTTTCTGAAAAAAAGATACGTTTTACAGCCCTCTTTTTCTCAGTTTGCTAGTATTTAGTCACCAGCCGTTCTTCTGACTCTTGCAAACGTAATTTCTTTGCGACGTTGAAAGAATTCAGCTTTCAATATGGAAATGTTTTCACTGACATATAAACTCATCTCATTATGTCTGTGTTTTCTCTGATTTGAAAAGACCTTATATTTGAGATTCTTGTGATCACTTAACCCAAATCACATCTAAACACGCAATAAATATTGTTTTTTTATAAACGCTGCATATCAATATAGAAGGTTTGGTGTAAAAGTTCTTACAGCTTATAAAGGACCACTCCTGCACAGTTAGATCTATTTAATGCATTTGACATGGATTGACAGCAAAAGTGCAGCGCTATATATGTAAATGTGACATATGAAGAAATATAAATGAAAACCCACCAAGTGACATCATATCGATCAGTAGATGCATAAGTAAAAATCAATCAATCAAAAAACAAACTTTGTTCACAAGTGCATGTGAAAAAAAATATATAGGAAAAAACAATATATGTAATAGTCCAAAACATATTATTAGAGTCCACAAAAAGAAGAGGAAAAAACCCTCATCCAGGAGAGGTGTGATAAGAAGTAGATAATCCACCAAGGAGTGTGTGAGTAAGGTCTGCTTACCAGACGGCGATGACTGCTATTACAGCAGTCTCGCCCAGCATAGGGATTATGGTCTCCCAAAACCACAGATACAGAGCGGAACCAGTAGCTTTAACACTCGATCATGACCGGAAATAGAAAGCAGAACACATCCATAGCGCAATAACGTATGATAAAAGGTTTTTAATAAAATAAAAGAATTGCACTTACAATTTAGCAGAAAAAATATGGCATGAGATATATCATACACAGCAGCGGTGTCTCCGTGTGCCGCGATTCACTTCCTGCACTGCAAAGCCCGTCCGAGAATGTGATGACGTCACCTGTGTATGATATCTCTCATGCCATATTTTTTCTGCTAAATTGTAAGTGCAATTCTTTTATTTTATTAAAAACCTTTTATCATACGTTATTGCGCTATGGATGTGTTCTGCTTTCTATTTCCGGTCATGATCGAGTGTTAAAGCTACTGGTTCCGCTCTGTATCTGTGATTTTGGGAGACCATAATCCCTATGCTGGGCGAGACTGCTGTAATAGCAGTCATCGCCGTCTGGTAAGCAGACCTTACTCACACACTCCTTGGTGGATTATCTACTTCTTATCACACCTCTCCTGGATGAGGGTTTTTTCCTCTTCTTTTTGTGGACTCTAATAATATGTTTTGGACTATTACATATATTGTTTTTTCCTATATATTTTTTTTCACATGCACTTGTGAACAAAGTTTGTTTTTTGATTGATTGATTTTTACTTATGCATCTACTGATCGATATGATGTCACTTGGTGGGTTTTCATTTATATTTCTTCATATGCCACATTTACATATATAGCGCTGCACTTTTGCTGTTTACCATATTTTAGGAGTCAGATACTGGACTTTTGTAGGTGCTGGCAGCTTTGTTTCTTTCACAACTGTCTGTGGTTTTAGATCTGAGCGCAGCTTTGACTCTATTTTGGTTTTTTTTATATATTTAACATGGATTACCTATAAAGAAAAAAATATTTTATTTATGGGAACCTACCAAAGAAAATGGGGGATCTATGATACAACATTTCCATGTATATCTGTGTTAACAGTAGTAAAGGCTATATTGATTCAGGACATTTTCAATTTGTTGACTTGAACAATTTGTAGAGAAGAGTAGTCTAGTTATTTAATCACTGAAGCATGAGGCCAAAATTTAAAAAAATACAAATTTTCTAGTATAAAATAGGGATGAGGTACTAATATAGCCCATAATTCCTTGTAGCTTACCTTTAAAGTGGTTATAAACCTCTTATACAAAAGAAAATAAGAATAAATTGTGCTATGAGTGTATAAGTAGCTGCTAACATCTCACCTCACTAGCTGCTAACACCTCACCTCACTTGTGCAAAAATAAAATACATAAACAATGGTGCAGCGCTAAAAAATAAGAATTCATGGTTTATGCATATATTGAATGATCAATCAAGGTGACATTGAATGATATGTGATTATGAAAGATAAAGTGAATAAACACCTATTAAATAAAATATAAATGAGGTAGTCCAAAGTGTCAAAATGGTCATGCAAATCAATCATCATGACAAACCACCAGTCCAGGAAAGAATGATAGGTGAGTTTCCACGCGTATAGATAGTAGACCATCTACATGTCATTATTACATAGTTACATAGTAGGTGAGGTTGAAAAAAGTCCATCAAGTTCAACCTATGTGTGTGATTATATGTCAGTATTACATTGTATATCCCTGTATGTTGTGGTCATTCAAGTGCTTATCTAACAGTTTTTTGAGACTATCGATGCCCCCCACTGACACAACCACCTGTGGAAGGGAATTCCACATCCTAACCACTCTTACAGTAAAGAACCCTCTACGCAGTTTAACCACTTGCTTACTGGGCACTTAAACCCCCCTCCTGCCCAGACCAATTTTCAGCTTTCAGTGCTCTCACAGTTTGAATGACAATTACTCAGTCATGCAACACTGTACCCAAATGATATTTTTGTCATTTTTTTTCATACAAATAGTGCTTTCATTTGGTGGTATTTGATCACCTCTGGGTTTTTTATTTTTTGCGCTATAAATGAAAAAAGACCGAAAATTTTCTAAAAAATCAATTTTTCTTTGTTTCTGTGATAAAATTTTGCAAATTAGCAATTTTTCTTAATAAATGTTGGCCACAATTTATACTGCTACATATATTTGTTAAAAATAACCCAAATTAGTGGATATTATGTGGTCTGTGTGAAATGTATAGAGTCTACAAGCTATGGTGCAAATCATAAAAAAATGATCACATCTGATGTACTGTACTGTACTCTCATTTCTTGAGACCCTAACAAGCCAGGGAAGTACAAATGCCCCCCAAATGACCCCTTTTTGGAAAGTAGACATTCCAGGGTGTTTAGTAAGAGAGTATGGTAAGTTATTTGAAGTTGTCATTTTTTTCCACAATTCTTTGCAAAATTAAGATTTTATTTTATTTTTTATATTTTTTTCACAAAATTGTCATTGTAATAGCTTATTTCTCTCACATGGTATGTGCATACCACAAATGACACCCCAAAATACATTCTGCTCCTCCTCCTGATTATTACGATACCACATGTGTGACTACTACTTTTTCACTACCTGGCCACATACAGAGGCCCAACATGCAGGAGCACCATCAGGTGTTCAAGGAGCATAAATTACCCATCTAACATGTTGACTACCTATTACACTTTTGAAGGTCCTAGAGCATCAGGACAATGGAAACGCCCACAAAATGACCCCATTTTGGAAAGCTAACATCCCAACGTATAATCTATGAGGCATAATGAGTCGTTTTAACAGTTTATTTTTTTCCAGAAGTTTTTGGAAAATGTGGGAAAAAATGAAAACGCATTTTTTTCTACACAAAGTTGTCCGTTTATAAGATATTTCCAACACATAGCATTTACATAGCAAAAATAACACCATGAAATACATTCTGCTACTCTTTCTGAGTATAATGATACCACATATGTGAGACTTTTACACAGCCTGATCACGTACAGAGGCTTAACATTGAAGTAGCACCTTCAGGCGTTCTAGGAGCATAAATTACACATCTCATTTCTCACCCACCTATTACACTTTTGAAGGCCCTGGAGCACCAGGACAATGGAAACACCCACAAAATGACCACATTTTGGAAATCTAACACCCCAATGTATAATCTATGAGGCATAATGAGTATTTTGAACGGTTCATTTTTTTCCAGAAGTTTTTGGAAAATGTGGAAAAAAATGAAAACGCATTTTTTTTACACAAAGTTGTCCATTTATAAGATATTTCCAACACATAGCATTTACATAGCAAAAATAACACCACAAAATACATTCTGCTACTCCTCCTGAGTATAACAATACCACATGTGTGAGACTTTTACACAACCTGACCACATACAGAGGCCTAACATTGAAGTAGCACCTGGCGTTCTAGGAGCATAAATTACACATTTAATTTCTCACCCGCCTATTACATTTTGAAGGCCCTGGAGCATTAAGTCAATGGAAACGCCCACAAAATGACCCCATTTTGGAAAGCTAACACCCCAGCGTATAATCTATGAGGCATAATGAGTCTTTTTAATGTTTCATTTTTTCCAGAAGTTTTTGGAAAATGTGGAAAAAAAATGAAAATGAAAAATGAAAAAAGTTGTTCGTTTATAACATACAACAACATTCCAAAACACAGCATTTACATAGCAAAAATAAAACCATTTTTATTTGTTTTTTTATCATATTTAATTTTAATGAGTTTACATAATATATTATGAATTCGATATGCATGGGTAGGATTAGCCTAGTAACATAGTGCTAATATGGAGGGAGCTATTATGAATGGAGGGGGACGCTGCATGGCAGTTGTTTACCCTCTACAAATGAGTTTAATGAGTTTATAAAATGTATTATGAATTTGATATGTATGGGTAAGATTAGCCTAGTAACATAGTGCTTATATAGAGTGAGCAATTATGAATGAATGGGACGCTGCATGGCAGTTGTTTACCCTCCACAAAGGGACAGGAACGAACCCGATGATTCCCGTGGTGACGGTGTTGAAGGAGCCAGACTCCCATGCTATTTAAATGTAGAGTCGTTTTGCGTGGCCATGCCCTCTGAAGACGGAATTATGAAACGCGTCAGCGCGTGACCACGCGACTTGTCAGCTAGAGACAGGCAGCGTCATCCCAGGACTCATCGCGGTGGGTGGGACAGAAATATTTTCTGTCCAATAACCACGATGTAAGGAATAACAAGACTGTTGATACAGTAGGAATTAATAGTGGCCTAAAAAATAGATCACTTTTTAATCCCCCACAAGCGGCTAATCATCATGATGAGGTGTTCAAACAACTATTCTAATATATAGAGGACAGAGAACAGTTTTCCCTGAAGCACCACATCCCAAAATCAGAGAATATATAAAGACATGGAAATGGGGCAATTATATCCCCGGGATTTTAACGGTGCTGAAGATAATTACGGGTGAACTTGAACTACAAAGAATATATATATGCAACTAAACAAATTATATAAAAACAATTTTTATTTAGAAAACTACACATAATCACATATAATTAAAAAGATCCACTTTTAGAAACGGCACACAAGGCCCATCATTTGATGAATACCAATTTGCGACTCAACATGTTTCGCTCAACTTCTTGAGCTTCATCAGGAGTTTATGGTACATAAATGGTCTCAACTGTGGATGACAAAGAGGATATAGGTATAAACCACTGGGTTGAATGTAAACCATGCTACCAGTGCATGGGTGAAAAACAGTAGTTGCATATGGTTATTACAAAAATTACAAAAATGACATCAATGTTGTTAATAGATATTCATAAGGATTATTACACTATGACAGTCAAATCTCAAAATACGGACATAATGTTAAAACAACATATATGGGTTCACAAAAGTGTAAATACAACTATCTTACCAAGCCTGTTTAAAAGAAAAAGCAAAAGCACTGTGTATTGATTGTGAATATAGGAACGCAGGATATCACGTTTCCACTATTGACCGGATCGTCCGATACCAATGCCTCCCACATAAAATGGTCACAGAGGGACTGGTGTAAAAAGTGGTGATAAAACACTGCAAAATAAATATAAGGAATCTATAACTAAAGATGAAACTAAATTAAGAGGCCAGATAGAGCAAGTTTGATACCTGAAACATTCTGAGGGGTTCAAATGGAATGAGAAATTACCTTGAATTGAATCAACAGTGAGTATTGGTAAGGGGCCTTAACAAGGCCTTTCAGGATATAGAGTCATTTGTTTGCAGGTCTCAGATAAGATGACAGCTGCTTACAGACTGGATCAATAGAACTATCAGAACCTAGCAGTGCACAAATGCTGCAGAAAAAGAATGACAGGTATCAATGAACGGCCTTTTTCCCATACAGGGTACAAAAGTTTTGAACGGGTAAGCAATCAAAATTACCTGAGTGTAGTGGAGTGAATGGGCCAGCAGGGACGGGGAGGGAAAACACCACCTCCCCTTACACCAAGAAGCCTCTGACAGAGCGGTGGCGGCTGCGAGACTGCTACATATAGTCCCGTCCATCGCGGCGGCGTCTTACGTCACCGCCGAGATGCGGATACACAGTGAGGCATTTCCCCACAATGATGCAGCGTCACGGTGAGGGGCGGGTGGGAGGTAACATCAGGCTGAACCGGCCAATCCGGCCGGCGCCTGAGATTCATACGTCACTGGCGCTGAATGGATCACCGCGCATGCGCCAACCAACAGCAGCGCACAGGATGAATTCTCCCTATATGGTGAGAGTCCTTGAGCACCATCTTTGTAGAGGGAAAAAGGCCTTAATCACAAGGGCACCTACAAGATATCATGGACAAAGAAGAGCAATAGAGTAGTTTTAACCAGGTACAATGCCCTGATTGAGTGATTTCTGAACTAACAGTGCAAACAAAAAAAGCAACTTTAATATTGATTTGAATGAACCTAATAATTAAAATTAAGTACTTACTGTGGCCAAAAACGGGTCACATCTCTGATTGTATGAATAGGTCTGGCTTTTTGAAAAAAAGCCAGGACATGATTAAGAAATGAAACAGATCAAAATTAAAATTAAATGTGGAAAATGGAAACTGTAAACCCTTATTTCCTGACCTCTGCAAAGCGTGGGGATCTGCGCCTCTAGGGCCCTCCCTCCCCGTCCCTGCTCGCCCATTCACTCCACTACACTCAGGTAACTTTGATTGCTTACCCGTTCAAAACTTTTGTACCCTGTATGGGAAAAAGGCCGTTCATTGATACCTGTCATTCTTTTTCTGCAGCATTTGTGCACTGCTAGGTTCTGATAGTTCTATTGATCCAGTCTGTAAGCAGCTGTCATCTTATCTGAGACCTGCAAACAAATGACTCTATATCCTGACAGGCCTTGTTAAGGCCCCTTACCAATACTCACTGTTGATTCAATTCAAGGTAATTCCTCATTCCATTTGAACCCCTCAGAATGTTTCAGGTATCAAACTTGCTCTATCTGGCCTCTTAATTTAGTTTCATCTTTAGTTATAGATTCCTTATATTTATTTTGCAGTGTTTTATCACCACTTTTTACACCAGTCCCTCTGTGACCATTTTATGTGGGAGGCATTGGTATTGGACGATCCGGTATATAGTGGAAATGTGATATCCTGCGTTCCTATATTCACAATCAATACACAGTGCTTTTGCTTTTTCTTTTAAACAGGCTTGGTAAGATAGTTGTATTTACACTTTTGTGAACCCATATATGTTGTTTTAACATTATGTCTGTATTTTGAGATTTGACTGTCATAGTGTAATAATCCTTATGAATATCTATTAACAACATTGATGTCATTTTTGTAATTTTTGTAATAACCATATGCAACTACTGTTTTTCACCCATGCACTGGTAGCATGGTTTACATTCAACCCAGTGGTTTATACCTATATCCTCTTTGTCATCCACAGTTGAGACCATTTATGTAGCATAAACTCCTGATGAAGCTCAAGAAGTTGAGCGAAACATGTTGAGTCGCAAATTGGTATTCATCAAATAATGGGCCGTGTGTGCCGTTTCTAAAAGTGGATCTTTTTAATTATATGTGATTATGTGTGGCTTTCTAAATAAAAATTGTTTTTATATAATTTGTTTAGTTGCATATATATACATATATTCTTTGTAGTTCAAGTTCACTCGTAATTATCTTCAGCACCGTTAAAATCCCGGGGATATAATTGCCCCATTTTCATGTCTTTATATATGTTCAAACAACTATCCTAAAAGATTTGGACCAACTCACACCGAATAAACCCTTAAATCTGAAGTATATAACGGAAGGTATTAGACCACTTTCTGCAATCCAGTGTAACCACTACAAAAGCATATTTGAAAGACACCACCAGCTTTATACAGAAAAGTGTATCTTTTCAGAAAGATGCACAAATATTTCTGGTGACGGCCGACGTGGCGTCTTTATACACTATAATTCAGCATGAAGATGCTCTCTTGGCGCTCAACTGGGCCTTTAGTAAAAGGGGTGATATACCATGTATATAATGATTTTGGATTACTGTCTAACACACAACTATTTCTGGTATGCCGGTAACTTCTATAGCCAGAAAACTGGCGTTGCAGTGGGCGCAAAGTTTGCGCCAAGCCTGGCAAACTTGTTTATGAGTGAATGGGAGGACAAGTGGGTGTACCGAAACAGGATAGAAGAACTAGTTTTCTACCAACAATACCTAGACGACCTGTTTATGGTATGGGCACCTATGGGCACCTAGGCCTCTCTAGTGGAATACTCCCAATGGTTAAACAGTAATGCCAATAATATCAATTTAGAATTTAACTGGAGTCAGGAAGAGATACACTATTTGGACATTACTGTAATGAAAGGAGAAGAGCAGCTGTACACTAAAGCGTTCTTTAAGAGTACAGACCGTAATAGTTATATTCCGGCACAGAGTGGGCATCACCCACAATGGTTACGTAATATACCCAAAGGGCAATTCACACGGATATGCCGTAATTGCACATTTGATAGCGATTATGTGTCCCAGGCTGAACTAATTAAAAAATGCTTTGTGGAAAAAAGGATGTAAGGCCCAACCTCTGGAAAAACTGATAGCAAAGGTGGGCTCTAATACACAAGAAGCCTGTTTGGTCCCTAGAACAAAACAACAAGATTCTAAACATGAATGGGGTTTTATAAGCCGGTACCATGAACAGTATCATGAAATAGAAACCATTATTAGAAAACATTGGAATATATTGTGCATGGACCGAGTGCTGAGTAAACACCTGCCAGCCAATCCATCATTCATATACAGAAAGACAACTTCTTTCGGCGATCAGGTGGTTAAAAAGTTACTTGACCCTCCGAACAAAACTAGAATGTCCTGCGATCGAGTGGGTTTCTATGCATGTAGAAAAAGTAAGTCTTGTCAGCAAGTTGCTACACATTTGAGGGGGTTTGACTAATTTTACATCAACAGCTAACGGCAAGGAATTCCAGATCAAAGAATTCATTTCATGCATGTCAACACATGTAGTGTATGCCCTAGAATGTCCGTGCAGTCTCATGTATATTGGCCGCACTAAAAGAACTTAGGCAAGAGAGTGTCAGAACATATATATAATATCCTGATAGGGTACAAAGAACATAGTGTATCATTGCATTTCAGGGAGAAACATGATAGGGATCCAAAGGGCCTCAAGTTTTGGGGTATCGATAAAGTACACCCCAACTAGAGAGGAGCCAATATGGTTAGAGAGATATCCAAGCGGGAATCATTGTGGATATTTCTGGCCAATACACTTAGCCCTAATGGGCTCAATATTAAACTTGACCTGAACTGTTTTATTAGCAATCATTGATATCATTGATATTATTGGGTTCTTATCATCGATACCATTGGGTTTCTATTACGTTTAAACAATATCCTCCTCTTGACTAGCTCACGGCAGTCCACAGTATGCGGATAAGGTGCATAACTAACTTTTTTATTTATTTTCTATTTTTGCCCTTTTAATTTGAATTTTTGTATAGTTCTTTTCTTCTTATAAGTATTAATAGTGCATCTATCGCTACCATATTTATCAGATGCATTCAATATGCAGTTAGAGGCGATTGTGCATTTTTTATGTAAATTTTCCAGTATGCTGGAAGATTTATCCTTCTAAACCATATGTGGGATTTTATGCTTGGTTTTGAGAAAAGGCGTAGTATACAACCCTATATTTAGTGAATTAAGTACCGTATATACTCGAGTATAAGTCGAATTTTTCAGCACATTTTTTTGTGCTGAAAGTGCCCCCCTCGACTTATACTTGAGTCAAGCACTTTTCTGCAGCAAAAATTTTCATTTTCCGAACCGACTTTGGGGCCCCGTATCTCAGGACCACTTGGTGCTAGAAACCCCAAATTTGGTATGCAAACCCAGTGGACCTGGTGCCACAACATATCCAAAGCTGAAGTTCCTAGCACTAAGTGGCCCCGAGATACGGGGCCCCAAAATCGGTTCGGAAAATGTCATTCTCTGCTGCAGAAAAGTGCTTAACATTTTCTGAACCGATTTTGGGGCCCCATATCTCAGGGCCACTTGATGCTAGGAACCCCAAATTTGGTATGCAAACCCAGTGGACCTGGTACCACAACATATCCAAAGCTGAAGTTCCTAGCACTAAGTGGCCCCGAGATACGGGGCCCCAAAATCGGTTCGGAAAATGTCATTCTCTGCTGCAGAAAAGTGCTTAACATTTTCTGAACCGATTTTGGGGCCCCATATCTCAGGGCCACTTGATGCTAGGAACCACAAATTTGGTATGCAAACCCAGTGGACCTGGTACCACAATATATCCAAAGCTGGGGTTCCTAGCACCAAGTGGCCCTGAGATACGGGGCCCCAAAACTGGTTTGGAAAATGTCATTCTCTGCTGCAGAAAAGTGCTTGACATTTTCTGAACTGATTTTTGGGGCCCTGTATCTCGGGGCCACTTGGTGCTGGAAACCCTGGCTTTGGAAATTTTATGGTGCTAGTTCCACTGGGTTTGCACACCAAATTTGGGGTTTTTAGCACTAAGTGGCTCCGAGATACGGGGCCCCAAATTCGGTCAACTGTGTCTATCTGCAGCAATGTCATTTCGGGACCCTTTGGGTTCAGAGACCCCAAATTTTGGCTGCAGCTAGGGGGCATCTAGGAACCCTTAACTACCAAGTTTGAAGTTCAGGGGACCTATGGCTGCAAATAGGCACAGTGAGGCATGCAAATGGGCACAGTGATGCTGCAAATGGGCATTGTTGACCCTCTTTTCCACTTACAGTAGCTGTGCATTTCTCACCCTCGTCTTATACTCGGGTCAATACGTTTTTCCCATTTTTTTTGTGGTAAATTAGGGCCTCGACTTATACTCGGAACGACTTATACTCGAGTATATACGGTAGCTACTATAATGGGATTGAATTATAGTGATTGAATCTCACTTATTTTGATTGTAACTATAGTAGTTAATAGTTACGATTTTCTGGGTATTTTAGTAGTATTTGTTGAATTCAACCTCCTTTACATAAGACGGAATAATGTCCAACCCCAGAGATATTATTGTCCGCTTCCACTTCTACGAGAGCAAAGAAGCCCTCACACTTGCAACACGTAACAAGTCACGTATTGACTATAAACAACACAAAATCCAGATATTCAACGATCTCTCTCCAATCACTTTGGCCAAACTACCCATCTACAAAAAAATCAAGTTCCATACCACTGGGGATTCCCCTTCCGCCTAACCGTTTCCAAAGATGGTGTTCAACATTCCCTGAGACCTTTACGAAAGTGAAGCCTTTATCCGCAACCTAGGCCTTCCCCCCTGCCTGAGGAAGATTCTATGCCCCAAGCTTCGAACCCCAAACCACTCACCACACCAGCCAAAATTTGGACCCCAGTTCAACGAAGATCCCAGAAGAACTTCTCTACCCCACAACGAGCCAATCGTCACAGATATCCAACCTGATGTGACATTTTTTTTTTTTTTAATTTTCCCTTTTCTCAATTTTTCTGGCCTTTTTTCCGTGGCCAGATAATATTTACCATGGATATCCTAGTGACCTCACAGTAATCGGATCACTTTGTTGAGAGGTCACACCTCTTACCGCTGTTTCTGATAGATGCCTTCTTGGGGTTTTTTTTCCCCCCCTTAACTTTTTTTTTTTTTAATTTATTTCTTTTTTTATATATATACTTCTCTGTCATATACCAGCTTGTCTTAAGATTTATCTACTTGTTCATAATAACATGCCAAATATCTTTGCTCCTCCTGTCTGTTCTTTTTTTTTGGTTTTACAAAAAACAGAGACGAGGATCTCCCCACCTCCCCCCCTCCTCCATTAATCCCTGCAGACTAACACGCCCCCCCTCATGACCCAAGCTTATGCCTGGGCAGCCTGAATTTTTTTCTCAGGCTTTTCAAAAATTATTTTCTTTTTTTAACATTTTTCATCTTCTTATGCAATTTAGTTCCTAACTTTTTTACCTCCTTTGGAGTTTTCATATGCAGGTCTTTTTTCTTTTTTTCCCTTTTTGACCTATATACGTTTTTTCAGTGTTGTACTTACATTAATATAACAATTGTAAGAAATGTTTGTTTACAAATGTTCCTTTTTAAGGATGCTCATTTATATGCTCCCAGTCTTTATACTGAATTAGCACTTTTTTGTTTGGCCAAATATGGCCCTCAAAGTTTATTCTTGTAATGTTAAAGGATTAAATTCCATAGGCAAAAGGTGGCAGGCCTTAAAAGAATTTAAATCATCCAAAGCAGAGGTGATTATGGTTCAGGAAACCCATTTTAAGCCCACTGGCTCCTTTAAGTTTGCTTCTAGACACTTACCCGTAGCATATACTGCCTCTGATCCCTCTGGAAAAGCGGGAGTGGCAATTCTTATTAAACGCACTAGCCCAATAAAAGTACTCTCCTCCTACCTAGATCCTCACGGTAGGTTCATATTCCTGAAGTGTAGTCACTTATCTACCTCCTTTTCCTTGATTAACATTTATGCACCAAATGTAGGACAAATCGGTTTCCTTGAAAAAGTTTTTGAGAAACTACAAAACTTCTCCCAGCCCTTCATGATCATGGGAGGCGACTTCAATGTGTGCATGTCCCCGACCAGGGACAGGAAAACTCTGTTCCAAACCACCCCACAGTCTTCCTCTAAGAAACTATCAACATCCTTTCACAAACTAGTCAGATCCCATAATCTATTTGATTCTTGGAGAATAAAACACCCGACCCAAAAACACTATACATTTTATTCTCATCCCCACAAGTCTTATTCTAGACTAGATTACTTCCTTATTACAGGCCCTCTATTGCCCTATGTAGTATCTTCTGAAATAAATCCTATTACCTGGTCAGATCATGCACCCATTGAACTCAATGTATTATTGACAAAGTCTTTTACTAAAACCTGCCACTGGCGCTTCAATGAATCCTTGCTTAAAAACCCTTTATCTCAAACCCAACTACAGCAGAAACTAACTGAGTTTTTCCAGCTTATTGATGGTTCTGTCCCGGAGATTTCCACCCTGTGGGAGGCCCATAAAGCCTTTTTTAGGGGTGAATGCATAGCTATAGGCTCACGCCTAAAGAAAGATTCTGTACAACTTAAGAAGGATCTTATTACCCAACTACAGACAGCGAAAAGAACTCTGTTGGCCTCCCCCACGGTGGAAAAACGGAGAAACGTCATCTCAATCCGAGACCGGATTAAGTCTTTTGATATGAATCAAATTTCCAAATCCATGTTGTGGGCTAAGCAAAAATTTTACGATTATGCAAACAAACCACATAGGATGCTAGTGAACAAATTAAAACCACGGCCCTTTCTATCTATACCCGACCACTTGATACAATCTGATGGCACCCCCACATACTGTCCGAAAGCTATGTCAAAGGTCTTTGGTGATTTTTATAAGCGGCTTTATAACTGTTTAGGTCCTGATTCACATCCTCAATTCTCACAATCAGAGTTTGATAAATTTATAAATTCCCTCCCGCTACCAAAGATCTCTGCTGACCATCTATCCTCCCTTAACTCTCCGATTACTGGAGAGGAAATAGGAGAGGTGATTAAAAATCTTCCAACCCACAAATCTCCGGGCCCTGACGGAGAAGAAGCTGTTTTCTATCTATACAGATATCCTCATCATGCTTCTTTACAATGTTTGCACTAATTTTATGTTGATTGTTTCTATGTAAATTGTGATGACTTTTCCTTATACCTTTTGGTATGCTGATTTATATTTGTTGAAAAATTTATTGAAAAAAAAAAATAAAAAAAAAAAAAGACGGAATAATGTTGGGATGTCATGTTTAATATTTTAATATAATATTCCATTTTTATTTGTTTTTTATCATATTTAATTTTAATGAGTTTATATAATATATGATGGATTTGATATGCATGGGTAGGATTAGCCTAGTAACATAGTGCTAATGTGGAGTGAGCTATTATGAATGGATGGGACACTGAATGGCAGTTGTTTACCCTCCACAAATGAGTTTAATGAGTTTATAAAATGTATGATGAATTTGATATGCATGGGTAAGATTAGCCTAGTAACATAGTGCTAATATAGAGTGAGCAATTATGAATGGATGGGATGCTGCACGGCAGTTGTTTACCCTCCACAAAGGGGCCGGAACGAACCCCATGATTCCTGTGATGGTGTTGAAGGAGCCCGCCTCCCATGCTATTTAAATGTAGAGTCGTGTTGCGTGGCCACGCCCTCTGAAGACGGAATTACGAAACACGTCAGGGCGTGACCATGCGACTTGTCAGCTAGAGACAGGCAGCGTCATCCCAGGACTCATGGCGGTGGGCAGGCCGTTCGGAGCTTCGACCAGCGGTGACCTGACGCTGACATGTTATGCTGTTTTCTTGCTTTTATTGTGTAAGCACATTTGTATAAGGGGGCTTTTGGGGCTTTTTCTAATAAAACGTTTTACACTATGGAGAGCCTCCCCTTCTTTTTCCTACATGTTGTTTACCATGACATTGCATTACCCTGACTGAGGAGGATTGGGATATTCTAGCAGTGGACGAGCAGATCTATGGGAGAAAGGATATGACAGGCTTGTCTATTTCTTACCTCAGCTCACATCCAAAGGGGGCTGGTCACGCGGTGAAGTGGTGAAGGTGTAGTGACCCTTGGATATGCACACTCCAGAAGGAATAGAATCCCTTTCTTTTGTTTGATGTCCACTGCTTGCAATGAACTTTTCATGGGAAAATTTTGAGTCAGTGCAGTGATTGCAATTGATAACAGATACCATCGTTGGTTTTTGTATGAACTTTTGATTTGGGACTTTTTGATTTCATGTCACTGCACTGAATGTTGTGCTTTTACATATCCTCGTTCGAGCTAACACTTGAAAGTTGAGTGATATTACATGCGTTTGTTTGTTTGACTATTTTAGGATTATATGAGTTATTGTATTTTATTCATTCATTTTTAAATGCATTAGGCGCTGTTAATATTACCTTTTTCTAAGACAGTATACTTTGTCCTTAAAAATAACACCGCAAAATACATTCTTCTACTCCTCTTGAGTATAACGATACCACATGTGTGAGATTTTTTTCACAGCCTGACCACATACAGAGGCCTAAAATTGAAGTAGCACCTTCAGGCGTTCTACGAGCATAAATTACACATTTCATTTCTCAACCATCTATTACACTTTTGAAGGCCCTGGAGCACCAGGACAATGGAAACGCCCAGAAAATGATCCCATTTTGGAAAGCTAACACCCCAACGTATAATCTATGAGGCATAATGAGTCTTTTGAACGTTTCATTTTTTCCAGAAGTTTTTGGAAAATGTGGAAAAAAATGAAAACGTATTTTTTTTACACAAAGTTGTCCGTTTATAAGATATTTCCAACACATAGCATTTACATATCAAAAACGACACCTCAGAATATATTCTGCCACTCCTTCTGAGTATGGCAATACCACATGTGTGAGACTTTTACACAGCCTGGCCACATACAGAGATCCAACATGCAAGGAACACCGTCAGGTGTTCCAGGGACACATAGTATGCACATACCAAGAATTACACTCCAAAATACATTACGCTGAGCAAAGGGTAAACAAAAGATTACCTGTGGTTTTAGTAGTGCAGTTGTCCACAGGAGGATAGCACTGGTCCAGGCAGCAGGCAGGGACTTGGTTAGCAACAGCGAACACAATTTCAGGCAGCAGGCAGGGATACTGTCCATATACAGTCCAGGGTCAGTGCAGGCAGAGATATTGCCAGCAGTGCCAAAAATATTGGTTCTGGTAGTAGGCAGGAACATGGTCCATGTGCTGTGGTCAGTGCGACAGACAGAGGCATGAGGGCAGTAAGTCCTACAGGCAGAAGTAGGGCTTCGTTCAGGACAGAATGGGAACAGGGGTAGAGGCTTCTCCCACCCAAATCTCTTTGAAGCCTCTGAGTCTCCAGACCCTAATCTAGGAATGAGAAAACAAAGAAAATTGTTTTCTTCATCCAGAAAAACTATTCTGGAGCCCCTCACATATGTGAGACCCCTGTGTTGAATCCCACTAGTCAAGTTGCAGGGTACAAGATCAGTCCAAGAGGCAGGAAAATAACATGGTGAAACAGTCCAAGGTCAGTTCCAGATCAGGCAGAGGTATGTACAGAATCGTTAGGCTGAAGCATGGTCGAATAACAGTCCAGGGTCAGTTCCAGATCAGGCAGAGGTATGTACAGAATCGGTAGGCAGAAACATGGTCGAATAACAGTTCAGAGCCAGTTCCAGATCAGGCAGTGGTATGTACAGAATCGGCAGGCAGAAGCCTGGTCGAATAACAAGCCAGGGTCAGTTACAGAGCAGGCAGTGGCATAAGGGGTGTGAAGGTGTGTGAAGGCAGGAACTGAGGATTACGTTTACCATACTTCACTAATAATTTATTGAAGTATGGTAACAGCGAAAACATTCACCTATGCAGAGGCCTGGTTGGGAAGGACAATGTGCACAATAATAAGATGTGTCTCTTCTGACTCCTGCTCTGGTACACACCTTACATCTTTTTTGACGTCTTTGGCCTGTTGGTTTGGGAGGGATTTTATTGGGAAAGTGGTGTTCGGAGAGTCGACTAAGAACATCTGATCGGATGTTTTCTGGTGGGCAGTTCGGGAATATAAGGGCTGTGTAAATTTCCTCCTGGTAGCCAAGGAAGGGTTGGGGGTTTTGGGTGGAGTTGGGGTAAATGATATAGGCATTGAAAACGGCCAATTGAAAAAAAATAAATTGCTACTTTTTCATACCAATGGTATGTCTGTCTTGTGGGAAGGTATGGTTCGAGCATTTGGTCGTTGAAGTCGACTCCCCCCATAAACAAATTGTATTCATGGATGCATGTTGGTTTTGGATGGGGCCATTCCTTCTGGGGATTTCCACGTAGGTGTTATTGTGGATGGAAGACAATGTGTAGACATCCCCTCTGTTCCTCCACTTCACTGCCAGAATCTCCTTGATTCCCAGACTTGCCGCTTCTCCATTTCTCAGCTTCTTATTGACAAGACTTTGAGGTTCTTTTTTACCGTGCCACATGCTGGCGTCTTCTTCCGGTGAAGGTTGTGGAACAGGGGCAGAGATGTGTAGAAGTTGTCTACGTATAAATGGTAGCGTTTCTCCAGTAGGGGGTATATGAGGTCCCAAACAACTTTCCCACTGGATCCCAAGTAGTCCGGGCAATTAGGGGGCTGCAGCTGGGTGTCCTTCCCTTCATAGACTATGAAGGAATATGTGTACCCTGTGGCTCGGTCACATAATTTGTACACCTTCACCCCATAGCGGGCCCTTTTGCTGGGGATAAATTGCCAAATTTTAAGCCTGCCACTAAATTTAACAAGGGACACATCCACACATATGCGTTGGTCCGGGGTAAACAGCTTGGGGAATACTTCAGAAAAATAATTTAGTATTGGCCGAATTTTGTAAAGCCTGTCATAATTTGGGTCATTTCGGGGAGGGCACTGGATATTGTCACTGAAATGTAGGAACCTCATGATCATCAGATACCTGGTTCTGGGCATTACCGCGGAGAAGAGCAGCATGTGGTGGATGGGGTGAGTTGACCAATAGGAACACAACTGATTTTTTTTGGTGAGTCCCATTTTAAATGTGAGGCCCAAAAAAAACCTTGAACTCCTCCACTGTTAGGTCTCTCCATTCGTAGGGACGGGCATAATATGATGTTGGATTTTGCAAAATAAATTGCTGTGCATACAGATTGCACTGGGCCACAATTGATGCCAACATATCCTCCGTAAAAATTAAATTAAAAAAAATATTTGGGGGAAAATTCTCCATGTCCACCTGGACTCCTGGCTGGGCAGTGAAAGGGGGAACATTAGCTTCTCCTGAATTAGGAGGAAGCCACAAAGGGTTCTGAAGGGCATAGGGAAGGATGGCATGGGTCCTAACCTTTTGGGGCTGAGGTGACACCCCACTGGTACTTGGCCTTTCTTGCCAAGGTACTGTGGTGCTGGTGGATGGCACTGTGGTACTGGTGGATGTCCCTGCGGTGCTGGTGGATGCCACTGCCTCCTCACCAGAACGCCTTTGTTTGGCAGGCCGAATATCTTCCTCCTCTGAGTCTGTCAGTGGTCCATTACTGAGGACTGGCTCATAATTTACATCAGGCTCAGAATCCAAATTTGAAAGGGAATCTGAAAAAGAGAGCTTTCCGTTGCTCTCGTTGGCCGTGGAAAGAATTTGGTATGCCTCCTCGGCGGAAAAGCTTTTTTTGGACATGGTTGCTGGTGGTGATGAGACTGCTCAGGTGTGTGCTAAGCCTGCACTTATGGGCACTGACGAGGTGGCACTGATGAGCACAAATGTGCACTGATTGATGGCACAGATGTGTACTGATGAGGCAGCACAGATGGGCACTGATCGCACAGATGTGCACTGATGAGGTGGCACAGATGTGCACTGATGAGGTGGCACAGATGGGCACTGATGAGGCAGCACAGATGGGCACTGATGAAGCAGCACAGATGTGCACTGATTGATTGCACAGATGTGCACTAATGAGGTGGCACAGGTGGGCACAGATATGCACTGATGAGATGGCACTGATGAAGTGGCACAGATGGGCACTGAGGTGGCACAGATGGGCACTGATGAGGCAGCACAGATGTGCACTGATTGATTGCACAGATGTGCACTAATGAGGCAGCACAGATAGGTACAGATATGCACTGATGAGGTGGCACAGATGGGCACTGTTGAGGTGGGACAAATGGGCACTGTTGAGGTGGCACAAATGGGCAAGGATGAGGCGGCACAGATGTGCACTGATTGATTGCACAGATGTGCACTGATGAGGCGGCACATATGGCACTGCTTGGTACAGATGTGCACTGTTGAGGTGGCACAGATGGGCACTGTTGAGGTGGCACAAATGGGCACTGATGAGGCAGCACAGATGGGCACTGATGAGGTGGCACAGATGTGCACTGATGAGGCGGCACAGATGAGCACTGATTGGTACAGATGGGCACTGATGAGGTGGCACAGATGGGCACTGATGAGGTGGCATAGATGCACACTGATGGCACAGATGATGCACTGATGGCACAAGTGGGCACTGATGCACACAGGTGGGCACAGATGGCACTAGCTATAGATGCTAATTGTCACTGTGGGCACTGATTGGGCACTGTTTGGGCACACTGTTTGTTTTTTCTACTACAAAATTCACTTACAATTGTTCACAGAAGCTCTTTCTCCTCACACACTGTCTCTGTGTGAGGAGAGAGAGCCGGCAATGAGAGATTATCTCATATGTTAACATTTGAGATCATCTCTCATTTGCCACGGCAATCGCCAATGAGATGTAAACGGCCGCTGTGATTGGCCATTTACAGCGATCTGTGATTAGCTGTGTCCAAGGGACATGGGCAACACAGATTTTCCCCGATGCGCTCTCATGAGTGCACACCGGGAGTGAGGAAAGGGGACGACATCAATGGATACCATCCCAGCAATGTAGATCCGTGCTGTAGCTGTCATTTGGCTATAGCGCGGATCTGAACTGGTTAAGGTTAAACCTCTTTTCTTCTAATTTTAGTGAGTGGCCACGTGTCTTGTTAAACTCCCTCCCGCAAAAAAGTTTTATCCCTATTGTGGGGTCACCAGTATGGTATTTGTAAATAGAAATCATATCCCCTCTCAAGCGCTTCTTTTCCAGAGAGAATAAGTTCAGTGCTCGCAACCTTTCTTCATAACTAATATCCTCCAGACCTTTTATTAGCTTTAGAAAAAAAAAAATTGTGTTGAGTGCGCTACTCTACTTTGGATACACCACTCTGTTCAAATTCATACCTGCACAAACATTCAAAACCTTATATCACATAAAATAGTGCCTTAATTATCCACCCTACTGAGTATATTCTAAATATATCTCAACATAAATAAATACAAAATTGATATATGACATTTGTATCCAAACTACAATTCCAAATTCATGTGCAAAGTGCAGTGAGCAATAGTTGCAGAGGTTTCTGTATAACCTTCCTTGGAATTTACAACGTGTATTATCCGTGACCTTTTGTGACACTTTCACAGCTTTCGTGACAAGACCACCACCACATGGATTAGCCACTACCAGATACCAATTAACAATGCGCCTTTGGTTCATTTAGTAGGGATAACCACTCCACCTGCACCGTTTCTTTGCTGACCCTTTGCTGACCCTTTGCTGACAGCGATCATTGCGCAGTATGTAAAAGCTGTTTATTTAAACTAAGTTAAGAAAAAGATAGTACACTCACATTTCCAGGTGCCTGTGAGCCAGCACCAAGCTATTCCATCAGCTAATAATGGGTGTAGAGATGGCGTCGTATGATTCCCGTGTCTGCGTGCGGTGCAAGCCTCGTTTACACCCGGCTTGTGCTTCAAACCTCGCTCTCGCCCAGCCCGGAAGTGACGTATTGACATGACGAAAATCTCCCAGCAGCCTCTACGCGTTTCGCATCACAGTATGCGTCATCAGGAGGCACCTGGAAATGTGAGTGTACTATCTTTTTCTTAAATTAGTTTAAATAAACAGCTTTTACATACTGCGCAATGATCGCTGTCTATTTCTCATGAGGAGGACATGGTCCATATATAGCGCATTGGGGTCAGCAAAGAAACGGTGCAGGTGGAGTGGTTATCCCTACTAAATGAATCAAAGGCGCATTGTTAATTGGCATCTGGTAATCCATGTGGTGGTGGTCTTGTCACGAAAATGGTGAAAGTGTCACGAAGAGTCATGAAAAATACACGTTGTAAATTCCAAGGAAGGTTATACAGAAACCTCTGCAACTATTGCTCACTGCACTTTGCACATGAATTTGGACATTATAGTTTGGATACAAATGTCATATATCAATTTTTGTATTTATTTATGTTGAGATATTTTTAGGATATACTCAGTAGGGTGGATAATTAAGGCACTATTTCATGTGATATAAGGTTTTGGATGTTTGTGCAGGTATGAATTTGAACAGAGTGGTGTATCCAAAGTAGAGTAGCACACTCAACACAAATATTTTTTTTTCTATTTTTTCACCTAGTGGTGTTCTTTTTGATTGCAGCAACTCAATTTTATTTTTATTGATTATTATATTTTTCATATATTAATTTGTTTGTGCCGGTGACACATATATGCTCCTTTATTAGCTTTGTTGCCCTTCTTTGTACTCGTTACATTTAATGTACATACTTCCTGAGGACTGGTGCCCAGAACTGGACAGCATACTCCAGGTGAGGCCAGACCAAAGTCTTGTAGAGTGGGAGAATTATCGCTTTATCCCTGGAGTTAATCCCCTTTTTAATGCATGCCAATATTCTGTTTGCTTTGCTTGCAGCTGCTTGGCATTGCATGCCATTGCTGAGTCTGCCATCTACTAGGAGCCCCAGGTCCTTCTCCATCCTAGATTCCCCCAGAGGTTCTCCCCCTAGTGAGTAGATTGCATTCATATTTTTGCCACCCAAATGCATTATTTTACTTTTTTCTAAATTAAACCTCATTTGCCATGTAGTTACCCACCCCATTAATTTGTTCAGATCTTTTTGCAAGGTTTGCACATCCTGCAGAGAAGTTATTGCCCTGCTTAGCTTAGTGTTGTCTGCAAATACAAAGATTGAGCTGGTTACCCCACCCTCCAGGTTGTTTATGAACAAATTAAACAGGATTGGTCCCAGCACAGAACCCTGGGGGACCCCACTTCCCATCCCTGACCATTCTGAGTATTCTCCATTTATCACCACCCTCTTAACTCACTCTTGTAGCCAGTTTTCAATCCATGTACTCACCTTATGGTCCATGCCAATGGACCTTACTTTTTACAGTAAACGTTTATGGGGAACTGTGTCAAATGCTTTTGCAAAATCCAGATACACCACGTCTACGGGCCTTCCTTTATCTAGATGGCAGCTCACCTCCACATAGAAGGCTAATAGATTGGTTTGGCAAGAACGATTCTTCATGAATCCATGCTGATTACAGCTAATAATACAGTTTTTATTTATAAAATCTTGTATATAGCCCCTTATCTTCCCCTCCAAGAGCTTGCATACTATTGATGTTAGGCTAACTGGTCTGTAATTCCCAGGGATGTATTTTGACCCTTTTTTAAATATTGGTGCTACATTGGCTTTTCTCCAATCAGATGGTACCATTCCAGTCAGCAGACTGTCGGTAAAAAATAGGAACAATGGTCTGGCAGTTACTTGACTAAGTTTCCTAAGTACCCTTGGGTGCAAACCATCTGGTCCCGGTGATTTATTAATGTTATTTTTCCCAAGTCTATTTCTAATTCTGTCCTCTGTTTGCCATGAGGGTGCTTCCTGTGATGTGTCATGAGGACAAACACTGCAGTTTTGGTTACTGAAGCCCGCCGATTCCTTTGTGAAGACTGAGGAGAAGAATAGATTCAATACCTTTGCCATCTCCCCATCCTCTATAACCAGATGTCCTTCCTCATTCTTTATGGGGCCAATATGATTTGTCCTCCCTTTTTTACTGTTTATATACTTAAAGAATTTTTGGATATTTTTTTTGCTCTCCTCCGCTATGTGTCTTTAGTGTTCTATCTTAGCCACCCTAATTGCACCCTTACATATCTTGTTGCATTCTTTGTAAAGTCTGAAAGCTGATGATGATCCCTCAGCCTTGTATTTTTTAAAGGCCTTCTCCTTTTATATGCATTTTTACATTGGAGTTAAGACATCCAGGACTTTTATTCGCTCTTTTAAATTTATTTTCCAATGGGATGCACTGGCTAATGCCCTTATTCAATATGCTCTTAAAACAATCCCATCTCTCCTTTATGTTCTTTGTCTAAGATTGTATCCCAATTTATATTTTCTAGCAAGGATCGTAGTTTAGGGAAGTTGGCTCTTTTGAAATTCAGTGTCCTTGTGTTCCCCTTGTGTTTCCTATTTGTGTGATTTATACTGAAACCAATTGACCTGTGATCGCTGTTTCCTAAATTACCCCGTATTTCCACATCTGTGATCAGGTCTGTATTGTTGATAATCAGCAGATTTAGTAACGCCTTGTCTCTAGTTGGTGCGTCTACCATCTGACCCATGAAATTGTCCTACAAGAAATTTAGGAACTAGCGAGCCTTAGATGAATGCGTGGTTCCCTCCGCCCAGTCTATGTCTGGATAATTCCCATCCTTGCTGCTAATCTAGATTGTGATAGGAGGTCTGTTTCCCCCTCTTTCCTCAGGTTAGGGGGCCTATAGCACACTCCCAGTATTATTTTCCCCTTAGCTTTATCTGTCAGGAAAGGGTCCATCCGCTGGTAAGATATATCATTTGGCATGCAGTACTGGGGTCCACCAGCAGGTGTCTCCTGGCAGTGTTGAACTGTCAGGAGAATATTTCCCTGCTGGTGTCATTTCATCTTTTGGCCGCAGTACTGATGTCCACCAGCGGATGGATCCTGGCAGTATGGAGCAGACAACACTCCCTGCGCTCAGGTGTGACTTGAAGCCAATTATAGTCAGCCTTATATATACCCGGCAAGCCCTCACATGCTCGCCTTGGTATCTTTCTCCCTGTGCCTTGACCTTGCTGCCTGCATCCTGTTTGTGTACCTGCTCTGTCCCGTCCCGCTCTGCTCTGGTCTGCTCTGATCCGATCCGATCCCTATCCCAGGCCCATCCTGTTCTTGTCCCTCCTGATTCCCTTGGATCCCTACCCTGCAGCTTTACCATCCATCCTCTCCCCTTCCTGCTGGTTTCCCGTCCTTACCCATCTGCTGACCTCCCTGTGTATGACCTTGGCCTGGCTTTGTTTACGATTACGGTATCTCCATTTACTTGTATATATTGTTGTTTGTAGTGGGTTGGTTTTGCACTGTTTATATTCCGTTTACTTATCACTTGTTTAATAAACACCATTATTTCACTTACATGTGTTTCTGGTCTCCTCTGTGCAGTCCACACAGTCTGGTCAATTAGATTCCCTGACATTATCCCTTTGGCACTCTACCCATAAGGATTCCACTTCCTCCCAAACTTCCTTATTGATGTCATCTCTCACATTCACTTGTACATTATTCTTGATAAAGGCATACCCCTCCCCCTTTTTACCCTCGCTATCCCTGCGATAAAGGGGATACCCTTGAATGGTTGCCAGCCAATCATGAGAGCTGTTGAACCAGGTCTCTATAATTCCCACAAAATCTAAATCCTACTTGTTTAACAGTATCTCTAGTTCACCCATCTTTTCCGCCAGGCTCTTGGCATTGGTGAACATGCCACGTAGTTTAGACCGGTCGCATGCTATCCTCTTATTGGGGGTTACTATACTTACCTTGTGTTTATGGGCTTTAGTCAACCTACCACTAATGCCCCCAATACTACCCTCTAGAATATGTTCATTGCTGACTATTTCTACCGCTGGATCCTCCCCCCGTAGTCTAGTTTAAAAACCCCTCTAACTTTTCGGCCATGTTCACTCCCAGCAGATCTGCACCCTCCTCATTTAGGAGCTGTCTGTCCCTTCTATAGAAATGGTGACCGACTGAGAAGTCGGCCCAGTTCTCCAGGAACCCAAACCCCTCCTTAATACATCAGCTCCTCAGTCACTTGTTTACTTCCCTAATCTCCCTTTGCCTTTCTGGTGTGGCTGGATGCACCGGTAGTATTCCTGAGAATACTACCTTGGAGGTCCTTTTCCTCCATTTAGCTCCTAAGTCCCTAAAATCATTCTTTAGGACACTCCATCTGCCTCTGACTTTGTAATTGGCACCAACGTGCACCATGACAGCCGGGTCTTCCCCAGCCCCTCCCAGTAATCTGTCCACCAGATCCATGATGTACTGAACCCGAGCGCCCAGTGGACAGCATACAGTTCAGCGCTTCAGGTCTTTGTGACAGATTGCCCTCTCTGTCCTTCTAAGAATTGAGGACCCTACCACTAGAATCTGTCTATCCTTTCCCTTCACTTCCCCCCACTCTCGCCGGAGGAGTTCATCCCCTGGCAGCTAGGAGAGTCCCTCAGACCCAGCAGTGCTGGCCCCTGACCGGTTTCACCAATGTCACTCAATGAAGCATACTTATCGGGATGCTCCAGCCCAGGATCTGTCTCCATGGCACTTCCCCCTCTATTCTTCCTGACTGTCACCCATCTACTTGTTTCTAGTGCCTGCACCTCTTTGTCTCTACCTGCCTCTGTGCTGGCCCCTGCTGGGTACATTCCAGACTCACCTTTAGTATAGAGGGTCTTCTCAGTGCTGACAGTGGCTTCCCTAGATTCAGAACCTGGACTCCCAGGGAAACAATGTGCTTACATTTTGCACAGCAGCATTCGCCCTCGATCAGATGATCAAGGAACGCATACATGCAGCAAGATGTACACCGAGTCGCATCTCCGCACCCACCAGGCATCGTACCTACCAATTTAATGATGATTGGGGATTATACCCTGTCTAAAATTACCTAACAACTAGCTTCCTGACACTAATACTCAATAATATAATACACAGGTACTCAACAAGACAATACACAGATACTCGCCGCCCATGTGCACTCCATTCCGAGGCCTGGACACACTGCGTTACTAGGGAATCCCAGACTCTGCCTCACCCTGTGCACAGTACAAGGAGGGATCCCGCTGGATGGAGTGATTTATGGATCCTTCCTTTATATAAGCCACACTGAGAAAAGCAACACAATTTAGTGAAGGTTTTACATTATGTGCAGATGCTTGGTATTCCTTTGCATATATCCATGGGATGGGAGGTTCTGTGAGTGCAGTGACCAACTACAATAGCTCTATCCTGGAGGGCTGGGAGATCGGCAAATAGCTCTTATGGTCAGATTGAGCCGCTCTTGAATTGATTGGAAATCACAAACAGCTCTGTCGACCTAATACAAATGGTACATGAGCCTACTTGCTCTGGTAAGTGTGTTGGCTATACATTTGGTGGTGGATCACTGATTAGTTTTGGAGTTTTGTACTATCTATACACTTGGAAACTCACCTAGCATCTATTCCTGGACTCACTATGTATGGTGGTTTGTAATGATGATTGATTCACATGACCATTAAACTTGCATTTTGACACTTTGGATTACCTAGTTTATATTTATATAGGTGTTTATTCACTTTATCTTTCATACTCACAAATCATTTAATATCACCTTGATTGATCATTCAATATGTGCATGTACCCATGTATTGTTATTTTTTAGAGCTGCACCATTGTTTATGTAGGTTATAAACCTCTGACAAAAAATAAGTACAAAGCATACATACAGTTTTGGGAGACTATCCCATATAAATTGGACTTTTAAGGATGTACAGCTGACACTGAGGTGTGCACATAGTTTCATTTAAAAACAAGTTTATTTCATACAAAAATATAAAAATTTACACAAAGACATATAAACATCTCATAAATTGTGAACATAACGTAGTACTGATTTTGATATTGATACTTGTTTCCAATTCTGATAAGAGTTCATACATGTAGAATCACCCACGCGTTTTGCAGAGTGATATCTCCACTTCTTCAGGGAAATTCAAGATATATCTGTATATATTCTCTCAATAATAGGATGTGGATGTAGCAGCTGTCCCTAGAACTGGTAATAAACCTTTGAACTATATGTACAAAGCTTATCCCCGTATAGTCTCTACTTGTTTCAATTCAGAACGCTAAGCATAATTTCTGTCTGATACCTCGTTCCACTGCTATCTGCATGGGTCACTTATGACAGGTTTTCCTGCCACAAATAGGTAAAAAGCTGACAGGGGATGGAGTTCCAGCACAGCCTGTGATTGAGAGTCTCAGCTCTCTTCCTGTTTGTTGTGTAAAGGGATGTGTGTCCCTTCCCTGCAATCAGCTCTCATCTCTCCTCACTGAGCCTTGCAGAGTATAACTTCAGCCCCCACACCCCCTTGCTTTGTCAAAGCTCAGGCAAGCTTTGTAAACTCTGGTCTTTGAACTGCTGTAGAGAAGAGGGCTGTAAATAAACAAAAACATCCTATGTATGAGGATTTGTTGAAATTTAAGCTGTTAGCATTTACAACTTACTGACACTGATAAAGCTTAACAGTGCATGTTCATTGTACCCACATGTGATATCCATGTACCCAACCCTAATAATCCTATCACCCATAACCATATACCCCATGTAACCCTCATAATGAACTACTCTTATTTGGTTTCTTTTGGTCATATACAGTACATATGCAGATGAAAATGCTAGTTATATTACTATAAGAAATGCCATAAAGTAGGGTGAGTGAGCATTGTCACCCTAGGACAGGAAGTGTGCTACTGTCAGAGATAAGATAAGGGACAAGTTTCTTGGCTTTAGCTACTATTTAAAGGTGACAGGAAAAGGGCCAATGATACAGTCAGGTCCATAAATATTGGGACATCGACACAATTCTAATCTTTTTGGCTCTATACACCACCACAATGGATATGAAGTGAAACAAACAAGATATGCTTTAACTGCAGACTTTCAGCTTTAATTTTAGGGTATTTACATCCAAATCAGGAGAATGGTGTAGGAATTACAACAGTTTGTATATGTGCCTCCCACTTTTTAAGGGGCCAAAAGTAAAGGGACAATTGGCTGCTCAGCTGTTCCATGGAGAGGTTTGTGTTATTCCCTCATTATCCCATTTACAAAGAGCATATAAAAGGTCCAGAGTTCATTTCAAGTGTGCTATTTGTATTTGGAATCTGTTGCTGTCAACTCCCAATATGAGATCCAAAGAGCTGTCACTATCAGTGAAGCAAGCCATCATTAGGGTGAAAAAAACAAAACAAACCCATCAAACCCAAAGATATCAAAAACATTAGGTGTGGCCAAATCAACTGTTTGGAACATCCTTAAAAAGAAAGAAAGCACTGGTGAGCTTAGCAACACCAAAACACCCGGAAGACCACGGAAAACAACTGTGGTGGATGACCGAAGAATTCTTTCCCTGGTGAAGAAAACACCCTTCACAACAGTTGGCCAGATCAAGAACACTCTCCAGGAGCTGGTGTATGTGTGTCAAAATCAATAATCAAGAGAAGACTTTACCAGAGTGAATACAGAGGGTTCACCACAAGATGTAAATCATTGGTGAGCTTCAAAAACAAGAAGGCCAGATTAGAGTTTGCCAAACAACATCTAAAAAAGCCTTCACAGTTCTGGAACAACATTCTATGGACAGATGAGACCAAGATCAACTTGTACCAGGGTGATGGGAAGAGAAGAGTATGGAGAAGGAAAGGAACTGCTCATGATCCAAAGCATACCACCTAATCAGTGAAGCATGATGGTGGTAGTGTCATGGCGTGGGCATGTATGGCTGCCAATGGAACTGGTTATCTTGTATTTATTGATGATGTGACTGCTGATAAAAGCAGCAGGATGAATTCTGAAGTGTTTCGGGCAATTGTATCTGCTCATATTCAGCAAAATGCTTCGGAACTCATTGATGACAATGACCCGAAGCACACTGAGAAAGCAGCCAAAGAGTTTTTTAAGGGAAAGAAGTGGAATGTTATGCAATAGCCAAGTCAATCACCTGACCTGAATCCGATTGAGCATGCATTTCACTTGCTGAAGACAAAACTGAAGGGAAAATGCCCCAAGAACTGAAGACAGTTGCAGTAGAGGCCTGGCAGAGCATCACCAGGGATGAATCCCAGTGGCTGGTGATGTCTATGCATTCCAGACTTCAGGCTGTAATTGACTGCAAAGGATTTGCAACCAAGTATTAAAAAGTGAAAGTTTGATGGATGATTGTTAATCTGTCCCATTACTTTTGGTCCCTTAAAAAGTGGGAGGCACATATACAAACTGTTGTAATTCCTACACCATTCACCTGATTTGGATGTAAATACCCTAAAATTAAAGCAGAAAGTCTGCAGTTAAAGCATATCTTGTTTGTTTCACTTCAAATCCATTGTTGTGGTGTATAGAGCCAAAATGATTAGAATTGTGTCGATGTCCCAATATTTATGGACCTGATTGTAGCTTCTATATTTCTATCCTGGCAGGTGCTTTATATACAGTACAAGGATCCCTATTCTCTGCTTGGCTGCCACATTTATATAAAATGCATCGACAAAGTACAATGAATTTTAAAAATGTTAGAAATAAATGTAATAGTGCAATTTATGGCAACATCTAAATTGGCCAGGGAAGAAGCTGATTGAATACAGTCTTGCTCACCTTCAATGAAGTGCAGAGAACATATTAGGGTAAATTAGACCTCTGATGTTTACTTAAAAATAACCTGTCACCTGGACTATTCTATCAGATAGGGGGCTTTTAAGCCCACTTGTAATAGCAGTGCAGTTAGGTTAGAAATATATATATATATATAAAGTATATAAAATAAATAGTCCCTGCAGTGCTCATACATGCATGCACATTTGAACACAAATGCACACCACACATATTACGTACAACCATGCATTCTGGAGTGAGAGCAATAACTGTAGGGACATCATTATAAATTAATTCTAAATTGAGGCTTTTATAGTGTCATTTATTGAAAATGTTAGATACCATTTTTTTGGGGCATTTCTTGGACACAAGCAATGAAGTAACCCATTTACTCAATGCAGTCTCTTTTATTTTACAAAATATGTGGATTACACTGTTTTTTTGTACACTATACTTATTTCAAGTGTATTTTATACTGAATATATCAATTTAATAAACTATAGCACAAAATGTTATGATACATAAAATATAGGAAATATAAAAAGTATAATTATAATCTTGGGGTATAAGTGCATTTTCACATAGAAAAATGTGCATTTCGGTATGTTTGTGCAAAATTAAAAATGTCTCTGGCAGCAAAAGGGTTAAACCCCAAAACAATGTGTAATATATTGCAGTTTATGAGTTCCCAAATGTGGCAGTGCATTCATTTTTTTCCTTTATTTTTACCTGATGATCCTGATAGTAACACTTCTTGTCTTACGGTAACAATGCTTGCTCACTGTACTGTATCTATGGAGGCAGTATTGTTACCCTTGGCTGCTCTTCTAGTTAGGACTACATACACCTCCCCTATCATCATCTCTATTACGTAAGGGAGTCAGTTTCTAGTCCATAGAAAAAAGTTTGCAAGGCAGATAACATTATGTCATAATATCTGTTAAGTGCACGGGAAGAAACAAGAACACCACAATACTGCCACCACATCTAAAGACTCATATAGGGCGTACACACGGTCAGACTTTGTTCGGACATTCCGACCACAAAATCCTAGGATTTTTTCCAACGGATGTTGGCTCAAACTTATTTTGTCTACACACGGTCGCACAAAGTTGTCGGAATTTCCGATCGCCAACCACGCGGTCACGTACACCACGTACGACGAGACTAGAAAAGGCCGGTTCAGAACCAAGCGCGGCACCCTTTGGGCTCCTTTTGCTAATCTCGTGTTAGTAAAAGTTTGGTGAGAGACGATTCGTGCTTTTTCAGACTCGTGGCTTTCAGATTGTTTTCTGCCGTTCAGTTTGTGCTTGTGGGTTTGTATCTGCTCTTCAGTGCGTGCAGTCAGTTCGTATTGGAGTTTTCTGTGCGATCTTGTCTGCTCGTTGCTGTTTTTCAGGTCGCTCTTCACAGGCTTTGCTGTTCTTCAGTGCGTTCTGTTACTTCGTTCTGAGCAGCCGACCGTTTTCTAGCCACGTTTCGTATGCGTACACTCTTGTGCTGTGCGGGGGCTTGGTGTTGGGGTCCTGACCTTGACACAAGTCCAGTCCATGAACAGGGTGGGGAGGAGTTCCTGGACCAAGAATTGGTTGCTTCAGCGTGACCAGTTCTCTCATATGCCTTTGCTCCATGAGATCCGTGAAAATAATCCTGATGATTTCAGGAACTTTCTCAGGATGACGGACCCCGTGTTTCACCGTTTGTTGGCTTTGCTGACCCCCTATATCAGCAGGCAGGATACCTGCATGAGGCAAGCCATCACTCCGGAGCAGAGGTTGGTCGCTACCCTGCGGTATTTGGCGACAGGGAGAAGCCTGCAGGACTTGAAGTTCTCGACAGGCATCTCCCCCCAGGCTCTGGGGATCATTATCCCAGAGACCTGTTCTGCCATCATCCAGGTCCTGCAGAAGGAGTATATGAAGGTAAGATTTGTATCCTTTTATATCACATTTTATTGTATTGAATGTTTGCTAATATATTGTATTTCTTTCCTCATTCCCTAATTACCATGATTGTAATATGCTGTGAATGTCCCCTTTGTTCTCATGCATGCTGGATTTTTATGTAATTATTATTTTATGTCCTTCATACATATTTGCCCTTCACTAACCTCCCCAGCATGGTGTCTCCTGCCCTATATTCACCTCATGTAGTCACTTAACAATGTATTTTATCAGCTCCATAGTAGTGCTTTACCCCAAACACCCCCTAAAATGTTTGGAAATGTTATTTTTTATTTAAATTCAGGCAGAGTGCCAGAGTTTTGTTTTGTGGTGTCCCCCAAAATTTTTTAGTAACCCTCCCTCCCCCAACTGCTAAGTCAGCTGATCCCAATTCTCTATCCTCAATCATCTATCTGCTGACTTTGCCAAACCCATACACACTATACCCACCTCTTTACTGGTCAGATTTATGGATGAATTCCCCAAAGCATGTAGTGCAAGGGCCTGCCTGTATACTTTCAAATGGTACTGTTTAAATTTTTGGGATCCTATTATTATCTTGATAGGTAATAGCAGAATGTCCAAATGTCCTCAAATGTGTACAATGTGTATTTATATCTTTGTATTATGACACTTCTTACCTGTCCAGTGGTCTGCCAATAGTGTAACTAAGAAGGGTCTGTTCAAAGTAATACCCATTATTTAGGCATTCATCTCTCAATGAAGTGAAGAGGGTTACCTGTCCAAGATTTCCACACACCCCATAATGTTAGAAATGGCCCATGAGAGGGGGGGAGGGGGAATATGATAGGTGTACCTTATACTTTGGCCTTGTTAAATTCCCCTTAGTAAATGCTATCTGGAGGTTGCCCCATAATGTTTGTGTATAATCTTCTTGCCATGTTTCCGAGTAAAAATAGTAATGTTTATTGTTTTTTCCTCAACAGTTTCCTTCCACGCCACAGGAATGGCAGACTGTGGCCTCCCACTTTGCCCAGCGGTGGGACTTTCCTAACTGCGGAGGGGCAATTGATGGGAAACACGTCCACATCATCCCACCACCCAACTCGGGGTTGTACTATTATAATTACAAGGGGTTTAATAGTATAGTGATGTTGGCGGTGGTGTCGGCTAATTACGACTTCTTGTATGTGGACGTGGGGAAGAATGGCCGGATGTCCGATGGTGGAGTCATCGCCCAGACTGAGTTTTACAGGCGTCTCCAGAATGGCAGCTTGGACTTTCCAGCTCCAGAGAACAATGTTGAAGGACTCCCATTTGTGTTCGTTGCTGATGAAGCGTTTGCGCTGGGGGACCACCTGATGCGGCCATTCCCAATGAGGACCCTCACCCCGGAACAGAGGGTTTTTAATTACCGGCTGGCCAGAGCCCGAAGAGTGGTGGAGAACACATTTGGAATCCTGGCCAGCCGGTTCTGCCTATATATGACACCCATCCATATGGCGGAGTATAAACTGAACCATATTATACTGGCGTGCTGTGTTCTCCATAACATTTTAAGGAAACATTCGGCCAACTATGCTGGCTCAGTTGGGCCTGAGGCCGGAATCCTACATCAAACCACACTGACGGCGCTTGAAAGTGGCCGTCCTGGCTTGCCCTCCCTGAGTGCCCATGATGTCCGGTTACGCTACCTGGAGTTCTTTGCGGGTAGGGGGGCTATCAATATGCCAGACAATCTGTGAAGCCTTTTTATAATAAAAAAAAAAGAAATTCTTGGTGGACATTTACTGCTTGTGTTTGTTTTAGCTGACCCTGACAGAAATGTTTTGAGTGCAGAAAATGTTGTGATTGTGTAACCTTATACAAAGCACTGTTGGCTGTTATTTCCTAAATGCAAAAACACATTTCACTACAAGTGCACTTGCAAATGCACTGAAACTGCACTTGTAGTGCCAAGAGGATTTGCCCTTAGTAAATAACCCCCATTTGCAATGAAAACAGCAATTACATCACCCCAAAAGTGTTGTAGCGTTGAGACAATAATCCACACATTCTTCATTAACAATCTTTTTAATACCTGCACAATCACATGTGCATTTACCAAAGGTTTTGAAAAAAACCCAACATGTTTGTGGTATACCAATTTTTGTGGTGGCATTATCAAAACACAAAATGTCCATTTTACATAAAACAGGTATGTGTAAAACCAACAAGAAAGACACAAATCTTGAACTTACAAAGTTCACATTAGGTAGAACTTGAAGGCAATATCATACATGAGTATTTAGGAACTGTGTTTGATATTGCGTTCAGATGGAAAAGCCAAATTTGGAAGATGCACACAATTTTGCCAATGTCAACATGTGCTATCTGCCATCATGGGGGATCAAAGGATGTGTTTTGGGGGAGCAAGCCCTTCCTCTCAGCTACTTTATAATTGAGGAAGGGGTTGCACCCCCAAAACGCGTCCATTGATCTCCCGTGATGGCAGATAGCACATGTTGACACACTGTGTGCATCCTCCAAATTTGGCTTTGGGAAAAATCACAAAAACATTTAGCACATTGTAGCACACAAAAGAAGAAAGTGATTTTGAGGGGCTTTAAACTCGCCCCAAAACATCAATGATTTTTTTATTTTTTGGAATAACATCATTGATGTTTTGCTTGATGATTTCCAATTGTAAATTACACCCCATGATCTCCCCGATCAGGATCTGGGCACTTTCGGATGTGAAAGGATCTGGATCCACAACCTCATGATCACCAAAAAGAGAGGAACCCCAAAATAAATTAGGTCTAAAAAAAATGCCGCCATCCCTCTCTTATCTGAGCCTGTGGTCGCAGACACTCACCTGTTGTGGGGACTAGTTCCACCACATCTTCTTCCTCCTGCTCAGCTTGTGTTGGGGGGATTTCCCCTTCTTCCAGATTGGGGGGGTCTGGTCTCTTCGGATGAGGGGTGTCTTCCGAGTCTTTTCTCCCCTATGTAAAGCAAAAATTATATAATTAGCACACAGATATTTGATGGAAGAACTATAAAGATGAAACATTGCTTGGAAGTGGGGTACAATTGTCTATTTTAGCAGAGTTCCAAGATGTAGCTTTTTTAGTGTCCTTTGTCAAGCTGCAATACTTTACCTCATTGGTACAAGCTTCAAAGATGGAGACCCCCCCTATAGTATACACTGGAGCACGTGTGTGGCCCCCTAATAAAAATGGTGTTCTTTTGTCCCACACTAGTGCTCCAGTGTCCAGATGTGAAAACAGCTGCTGAGTTACCTCTCCTTACACAGAATCTAGTTTGCATTTAATTCTAGTAACAAAGCCATCCACACAACCCAATTCTTTGAAGACAGGTATAGGGCGTCAAAATGGTGGCCAAATGCATATGGCCTAAACAATGGTATTTTATAGTTGGAACGAAAAATGTTTGATCCGAACGAATAATGTGCCCATGAACATGAAAGTTGCCATTTCAAACTGTACAACAGTTCCTAATAGCACATGGAGCAGCACAAACTTAATAAACACAAAAAGAATAGGAACACAGCACAACTACTTACTTTTTTGCAGCACTCTCCGGATCTTTCTGTACTGCTCATGTTCTCGTAATTTGAGGTCCGACCACCGCTTCCTGAGCTGATCTTTCGATCGTCATACCCCGAAATTCCGGTGCAGACTCCTGACCACTTTCGCCATGATCTTGGCCTTTCAGACATTGGGGTTGGGGTAAGGCCCATACTTTCCATCATAGTCGAACTTCTTCAGGATGTCCACCATTTCCAACATCTCCCCAAAGGACATATTTGAGTCCTTAAATCTCCTTCTGGATCGGGACGTTTCAGGCTCCGGCCTTTCCTCCCCCTCCTCCTCGTTGCTACAATTAGCACGCACTTGCTGTCTATCTGCCATGTGCTCTTCCCCCACTGTGCCGAACGAAAAGGGGCTGGGGAATAGACTAGAAAGAATGTCAGGGGCGGGCAGAGTTATACGCATGCACAGTGTGTATAAAGCGTAACACACGTGCGTATTACATACGATCTGTGAGCGGAGGAAGGAGCATCGGAGACGCCGATCGTGATAACAAAGGTAAGATCTAAACTTGCGCCTATACTGCTTCGAAATGGAAGCCTATATTGTAACAAGATTAGGGGAGTTTGGCCTGACATTAGGGTTTGGCTTGTGTTGTGTTTTGCAGAGAAAATGGATGGGTTCAACGACCACAATTTCCTGCCCCTGTTCATTGACAAATACAGGGAGCTGCCCTGTCTGTGGCAAGTGAGACACCCCCACTATAATCACAAACAGAAGAGGCAGGCAGCGCTGGAGAAACTGCTGGAGTTGGTGAAGCCGGTGGTCCCCACAGCAACCATCCCTTATTTAAAAGCTAAAATTGGTGGCCTGAGGAGCACATATCTTAGGGAGCGCAAGAAGGTCACAGATTCCCAGAGATCCGGAGCTGCAGCAGATGACGTTTATGTCCCCAGGCTCTGGTACTATGAGAGACTGCGATTTCTGTCAGACCACACTGAAGTCAGGGAATCACTCTCCACTCTTCCTTCCACGCTTCCTTCCACCCCAGCTGAGGCTTCCGATATCCAACCTGGGCCTTCCAACCAGGAAGAAGTGGAGGAGCCCAGCTGGAGTCAGGTATAGCATTGTTCTACTGATTTCTGGTCAATAAATAAATGATGTTTACTAGTTAGTTAGTTTTGTTAGTATTGTTAGTATGTTAGTATTGATCACTAAGTGCTGATTGAAAGTGTTTTACATATCAATAGACAGTAGTGGGCACCCAAAATTGGGACAAGAATGAAAAATGCTGGGCTCAGAAGGATAGTCTGTTATATTTGTTAACATTCAATTTGCAACAGTCAGGAGGTGAAAATTGTGTGTGATTGATGAATAAAAAACTCAAACTATGTCCCTTTTTCATACACAGGAAGACCTCAGCCAGGAGGAGGTTGTGGAATGTGGCAGTCAGGAGGAGGTGGGGATTAGTGGCAGCCAGGAGGAGGCGGGGCTAAGTGTCAGCCAGGAGAAGCCTGAGACCAGTCGCAGCCTGACTGAGTCTCAGGTCTCTCCCCTCCGCCTGCCATATAAACAAGCCAGGAAGGCCACTCCGAGTCCCGTGCAGGATTCAGCATTCAGGCTGATCCAGGAGGCTTCTGCGTCCCTCAGAGCCTTACCAACTCCTGAAGAGGCCTTTGCCTGCATGGCTGCCACCAAATTGCAGGGCATGCAGGAGGGTCAATGCAGGCTCTGTGAGGACCTTCTGTACAAAGTCCTACGTAAGGGGGTGAGTGGGGAACTAACACCCAAGACGGATGTCATTGAGTTGGACCATCCTCCTCCTCCTCCTGCTGCCACAACTTCACCACCAGAGCCACCGCGTGGAAGGAAGGGTGGAAGGAAGACCAAAGAGTGATGGCCCTGGGTTCAGTCTGGTCTGACAGAAGCTGCAGTCTCTTGTATGACCACAGCCTGGGGACACAGATGTCATCTGATGCTTTCTGGATCTCTGGGACTTCTGGACCAGACTGCCCTCCCTTAGATAAGGACTCCTCAGGCCACCAATTTGGCTTTCAAATTATTGATGTGTGTCCTGGGGGTCCAAGGCTTCACCCACTTCTGCAGTTTCTCCAGCGTTGCCTCCCTTTTTGTTTAGTTGTGACCCCTTAATAAAATGTTTTAGGTAAATTCTACTCTCCTGTGTGTGTTTTCATCCAAAAAGGACAGTTTGTTGGTGACGATTCAAGTACATTTCTAAAGTACAATGTGAAATTAACAAGGGACAACAACACCAAACAATCTCCTACAGATTAAATAGAACAACATATCAATGGTGTTGTGGGAACTTGACACGAAAAACACACACAACAATTTTCGGGAGTACAAATCAAAATCGCCCAAAAAAAAAATACAAACACAAAAAAAAATCTACATTAAAGCCAAAAAATATATAAAAAATATACAAAAATATGTTGTCAGATGTGAGAAATCAAAATATATTGAGGGAATCACGATAAATAGTAACGAAATAAGTTTGTGAGAAGTGTGTGTGAATATGAGCAGCAAAACTACTTAATTTTTGTCACATGATAAAGAAGAAGAGATTGCGCTGTATTAAACTATTTTTAACATTGCAGCGTGACGAAAGTGCTGTATCCATTGCGAACGCTAAGTTTACCAGAACGAGCTGTTCCGTCTTGGAATTTCTTCTGAGCATGCGTGGCACTTTGTGCGTCGGAACAGGCCACACACGGTCGGAATTGACGCGATCGGATTTTGTTGTCGGAAAATTTTATCTCCTGCTCTCCAACTTTGTGTGTTGGAAAATCCAATGGAAAATGTCCGATGGAGCCCACACACGGTCGGAATTTCCGACAAAATGCTCTGATCGGACATTTTCCATCGGAAAATCCGACCGTGTGTACGGGGCAATAGACTGCAATATATTATATTTTTGTGCATTTTAAGCATAACAATATTTTAAGCATAACAATATAGAACTGAAATGCATTTTTTCACTACAGTGCTAATGATTGCTCTAAGTGATGGACGGCTTTTACATTGTCACCTGAACTCCTCTGAACTACAACAAAATGCACCTTTTTTCAGCCAAATGGGCAAAGCAGGGCAAATGTCCTTCTGAAGTGCCCCTCACAAGTACTGAGATTTTATATGTAATGTATTAAAAAAATATCAAACAGAATACCTCTTTACAGATGTCAAAAACCTAATCTGTTTACGCATACCTATGAAGACTGTTGCATATGCTATCTTTGACAATATTTTATTTTATACATAAGATATCAGTAATGTAACAACTGCATGCTCAAATTCAAATCAACAGATCTACTGAAATGTATGCCAACTCAATATGCCAAGCAAATTATTGATTTTGAAACCACTGTAGTTTAAAATACACAGAACTAACAATATGCCATGTTTTATTTCTCTATGGACTCTACGAGCATTAACAGTGCAATCCTGTCAAAAATGCAGATAGATACATTTGGTGCATCCCATCTAAATTAGAAAAAAGGCATCAGGTGGACCCATCAGATTTTCATAAAATCCCATGAGAAATTTTCCATGTGAAAAGCGTGCACCGCCATACATTTTATTATCAAAACCCTCAACAAAGAAACAGATGTTGTGTCTACATTAGCTTTTAGAATTTAGTTACACTTTGGTTTCACAAACACAGTGTTGATATTCTAAGTACTTCCAAGTGGGAATTCTAGCTAAATTCATGTATATTTGAAAACATATTTTCTTTAAAAGCTGACACCCTTGGACATTTTCTTGACATAGAAGCTAGACAATCTTGTAATGTATAACTAAGGCATAAATGTCAAGTAGGAAATAAAACATCCTCTTTGGGAGTTTACAAACAGCTAAATGAAAGGCAAATAGTCCAGCAGCGAATTAAGAGATTAAAAAGTAATGATGAAAAGTAAAAGTTTGAAACCTCTCAGGCAATGTTATATATTACTGTTAATTTTTGTAACAGAATCCAAGATGAGCTGTGGTTTGTGTATAGCTTGGGGCAGGAAAGAGAAAAAAAAAAGATATGCATGGCTGGTACAGTACATACCTCGGAGGGGAAAACAAGGCAATTAGGGCAGATCGTGCATGATCTTTGCCCCCTGAAACGCTTGGTAGATTTTCCAATTTTCCCCTTAGCCCATTTCACTTGCATTTTACTATTTACTTTTTATTTTCTCTATTTTTTTAAAGCTGACATATTATGCAGTGTTAAAGTGGATCTAAACTCAAACCGAATGCTAATTACTTTTAAAAACCATCATGTATCCAAAACAATTGGTAATTTTTTTTTCAAAAATATTGTTTTTGCCCCTTTTCATTGTTTTTTGCATTTTAATACTGGTGATTCCCTCTAGTTCTTTCAACTTCTATATGCACTCACTCAAGCCTTGATCACATATTGTTACTCCACCTTTGTTACCTGATAGTGACAAGGGTGGATCAAGCCTTCCCAATGTGTTAGCATGGTCTCTTGTAGTCCACACAGGAGTGAATGTGACAGTGTGACAATGGAGGCGCGTACTAGGGAGAAACCTGTCGCCCTATAACAGAAAGTGTCAGATCAAGGACCTTCATGGGAACATTCTTTGAATTAAAGTAACACATTTAAGAAGATTGAACACAATCTTTTCAATTACATTAACATGTACTGTAAAAGGTTATATTCACAGAACAATTTACATTCACATCTGTACCCACTAATGAAACTACAGTCTAATGTCCACACTTATGAATGTATGCATTAGCTGAAGTTCATGAAAGAGAACTTAACCCATGCTTACTCCCAATATATAATCAAGTGTAGACTGCAAATCACCTCACTTCAAAGTTAATAGATCAGACCCATGCGCTCTTGTCCTTCATTCCTAAGAAAATATTTAAGAACAGATTTATAGTCAAACCACTATTCCAGTGTTCTCTCTTTCAATTGCTGGCCAGAATCAACATATTTCTGAGTTTCAGTCTGAAGGGATGTTTAACAATGTTGGAACATTGTGTCCCAACTGGCGCAAAATCTACTGCCAGAAATATACAATCAAAAGAAGGTGTGTCTCGGGTTGGTGGGGAAGAGTGGGTTAAGGAGAAAGAAGGGAATGGGGAGGAGTATTAGCTAGAATAGTGCAAAACCAACACATATACATAGAGAGAGAGAGAAAACTAGAGAGATCACCTTAAAAATATTAGAACAAGCAAAAAAACAAACAATTTTTTTGACTCACACATCCAGGGTTGACACACTCAAAGTCTAGATCATTGAAAAAGTTGATCATCCCACAAGAGACTGAGATAATTTCACCCACTTTCTTTTTTTTTTCCAAATATAGTTTTATTGAATTTTCAAAAATAGAGCACGGCCCACAAAAATACAGTAGTAGTCTATAACAATGGAGGTCGCAGCCTCCTAGTAGCATGTCACATTAGGCAGTAGTGTACATCAGAACATTCAGTATGCATATTGGAGATTACACAAATGACATGTACAGTTATCTCAAAGCTATATGGCTCTAGTGTTGCAAAATACTTACACAGAAGTATTAAAATAACGGGCAGCCCATGTCCCTAAACTCTAAACAATTACTTTATTAAAAGAGAGATATAGATGAGTTGGAGGTAGCTACAAATACAAAGCTAAGAAAGAAAGAACGAGAAGTACTGGAGAGGGGGAGAGGGAAGTAGGGAGGTAAGAAGGGGGGGAAGGGGGTGGGAGGGGTAGTGTTTGGGTGTAATTGGCTCTGTGGTTCAGGTCAGTAGAGAACTCCTGTCCTATCTTGATTTTTAGAGGCTCAAGTCCCAAAGAGGGCCTTACCCTCCTCTGAGTGTATAAACATGTTCCAGAGAGTCCAAGATTTCTTGTAGGTTTCCTGTCTATCTTGGGCTGTCATTATCAAATCCTACATCTTATTTATATCTTCCACCTTCCACAGCCACATCGCTCTGGTCGGTGGACTCTGTTGTTTCCAGAGCAAGGGAATGCAGGATTTAGCTGCGTTTGTCAGGTGACGTAGTATAGACTTTTTAAAGATTCTTGGAGAGAAAGTGGATATGTGGGGTAGAAAAAATGCCGGGACGTTCGGGATCTGAAAGTCTGTGAATTTCTGGGAGACGGTGCAAACCTCAGTCCAGAAAGCTGTCAGCCTAGGACAGGAGTAAAACAAGTGCAGTATCATTCCTCTGTCTTCACGGCATCGCCAGTAGTGTTCTGGCGTGTCAGGAAAAATAATATGCAGGCGTCTGGGTGTCAGGTACCACCTCGTCAGAATCTTATAATTGGTCTCCTGTATTTTAGTGCATAGTGAGGACTTGAGGGAGTAACTGATTATGTTATGTTTTTGGGCTGTAGTGAAGGTGCGGTGGAGGTCTGTTTCCCATTTTGTGATGCAAGGCAAACATGGTTGTTGGGGGGGGGTGTGTTCAGGAGGACATACATTTTGGAAAGGACCTGTGTTAGCGGTTCTGTCTCCAAGCAGTACTCCTCAAACGTGGTCAAAGGCCTAGAGTAATTTTGGGGATTTGGAATAGCCTGGGGAAAGTTGTGTATTTGTGCTGCGTTCCAGAATGTGAGTCGGAAAAGGCCTGTAGAGTCCATTAACTCTGGAATGGAGGGCCATCTATCTCTTATCACGAACTGGAAGGCAGTTACACAGTAATGCCTCGTACACACATTCAGACATTCCGACAGCAGAATCCATGTTTTTTTTCCGATGGATTTTGGTTCAAACTTGTCTTGCATACACACGGTCACACAAAGTTGGTTGGAAATTCCGAATGTCAAGAACACGGTGACGTACAACACGTACGACGGGACTAGAAAAGGGAAGTTCAATTGCCAGTGCGCCACCCTTTGGGCTTCTTCTGCTAATCTCATGTTTATCTCGTGTTAGTAAAAGTTTGGTGAGAGATAATTCGCGCTTTTCAGACTCGTGCTTTTCCGATCGTTACTGCTGTTCAGTTTGTGCTTGTGGGTTTGTATCTGTTCTTCAGTGCTTGTAGTCAGTTTACATTTGTTTGTCAGTACGTATTATTATAGTACGTATTTGATTCTCAGCGCATTCTTGTCTGCTCGTTTCTGATTTTCTGATTTTCAGCTCGCTCTTCTCAGGCCTTGCTGTTTTTCAATGCTTTCCGTTAGTCCGTTCTGACCAGCCGACCGTTTTGAAGCCATGTTGCGGGTACGTACTTGTCGTAGAGTTTGTGCTGTGCTTGGTGTTGGGGTTCTTACTTTGACCCAAGTCCAGTCCATGAACAGGGCGAGGAGGAGTTCATGGACGAAGAATTGGTTGCTCCAGCGTGACCAATTCTCTCATATGCCTTTGTTGCAGGAGATCCAAGAGAATAATCCTTATGATTTCAGGAATTATCTCTGGATGACGGAACCCGTTTTTCACCGTTTGTTGGCTTTGCTGTCCCCTTATATTACAAAGCAGGACACCTGCATGCCACAAGCCATCACTCCCGAGCAGAGGCTAGTTGCCAGGTTGCTGTACTTGGCGATGGGGAGAAGTCTGCAGGACATCAAGTTCTCGACAGGCATCTCCTCCCAGGCTCTGGGGATCATTATTCCAGAGACCTGTTCTGCCATCATTCAGGTCCTGCAGAAGGACTATATTAGGGTAAGATTTCTCCTTTAACATCACATTCTATGTATCTAATGTTTGCTAATGTATTGCATTTCTTTCATCATTCCCTAATTACCATGATTGTAATATGCTGTGAATGCCCTCTTTGTCCTCATGCATGCTGGAAGTTTTTAATGCTCCTTTTTTGCATATTTGCCTTCAAAAACCTCCCCAGCATGCTATCCTGGGCACATACATCCTAGCCTAGTCACTTAACAATGTATTTTGTCAGCTCCATAGTAGTGCTTTACCCTAAACACTCCTTAAATGTGTAAAAATGTTATTTGTGTGCTTAAATTCAAGCAGCGCCAGAGGTTTTTTTGGGTCCCAAAATCATTTGGAACCCTCCCTCCCCCCAACCGCTAAGCCAACCGATACCAATCCTCTATCTGCTGACTTTGCCCAACCCATACACACTATACCTACTTCTTTTGTGGTCATATTTATCGATGAATTCCCCAAAGCATGTAGTGAAAGGGTCTGCCTGAATACTTTCAAATGGTACTGTTTAAAGTTTTTTCTCCTATTATCTTGATATGTAATTGCAGAATGTAAAAATGTGCTTCAATTAGGACAGTGTGTATTTCTATTTTTGTATCATGACACTTCTTACCTGTCCAGTGGGCTGACAATAGTGTAAGTAAGGAGGGGCTGGCCAAAGTAAAACACATTCTTTATGCATTCAGCTCTCAGTAAAGTGGAGAGGGTTACCTGTCCAAAACACCCTCCCTAAAATTTTTACAGTGGGCCATCAGAGTTTCCTTCAACTCCACAGGAATGGCAGACTGTGGCATCCCACTTTGCTGGGACTTTCCCAAATGTGGAGTGCAATTGATGGGAAACACGTCCACATAGTCCCACCCCCCAACTTGGGTCATACTATTACAACTATAAGGGGTTTAATGGTATTGTGATGTTGGCGGTGGTGTCGACGACATATGAGTTTCTCTATGTGGACGTGGGGAAGAATGGCCGGATGTTGGATAGTGGAGTCATCGCCCAGACCGAGTTCCACAAGCATCTCCAGAGTGGTGGCTTGGGATTGCCACCTCCGGAAGAGAACGTGGAAGGACTCCCGTTTGTGTTTGTTGCTGATGAAGCATTTGGTCTGGGTGAACACCTAATGTGGCCGTTCCTGATGAGGACCCTCACCCGGAGCAGAGGGTTTTTAATTACCAGCTGGCCAGAGTCAGAAGGGTGGTGGAGAATGCTTTTGGGATAATGGCCAGCCGGTTCCACCTATTCCCCACTGCAATTAACATGGCGGAATATAAACTTAATCACATAATTCTTGCCTGCTGCATTTTGCATAACTTTTTGCGCAAAAATGCAGCAAACTATGTGGCTTCAATTGGGCCTGAGGCCGGATTCTTACCGGATCCAACACTGACGGCTCTCAAAGCTGGCCGTCCTGGCTTGCCCCCCAAAGCACCCGTGAAGTTCGCCAAAAAGTATATAGGGTACTTTGCAGGTAGGGGGGCAATTGATATGCCACCAAATGACATTTTTTAAATTAATATCATTTTGAAACAGAACTAATATTTCATTTGATTTACTGCTTGGGTTTCTTTTAGCTGTCTCCTAGGTTCTCCAATTAGCTTTTTTTGGCCTTTTCTTCAGTAGTGCAAACTTAACTTATTTGATACATGAGGTGACAATCTCTTCTTCAGCAAAATATTATGTTGTGGGTCTGCTATGCACACACCTTGTTTTTGTTGTTAATGTCTGTAATGCATTAATGATAAAAAATATTCATCATTTTCAGCACCATGATTGAAATTTGTGGATTCACGAAAATGGGCTGATTGTGGCAATTTATAAACCACTGTGGGTGTTATTTACTAAAGGCAAATCCACTTTACAATACAAGTGCACTGCAAAAGTGCACTTGAAACTGCACTGAAAGTGCACTTGTAGTGCAACGTGGATTTGCCTTTAGTAAATAACCCCCATTGTCACTGTAAACACCAACTTACTCCAAAAACTGCTATTGAGCATTGAAAGAAGCCACACATTGTTGAGCAGAAAACATTTTACTCAAAGCACATTCACATGTGCGTTTAGAAAAGGGTTTTTGAACAAACCAACATCTTTGGTGTTTTACATTTTTTTTTTTTTTTTTTTTGTAACATTAGAACTAGCCTTTTTTTGGTTGAACAGGCATGTTTCAAAACATAACATACACAACTCAGGAACCTACAAAGTTCAACTTTGATAAATTGAAGGCAATATGAGACCTTATAAGGTCCAAACCTTGTTGATGTTGCCTTCATCAGATGGGGTGATGTCACCCCTGTAAAAGCCAAATTTTGAAGATGCACACAAATTGGGATTCAAACTGGGGATTTCCCTCCTGATCCCATGCCTAATGTCAACATGTGCTAGCTCCCATCATGGGGGATCAATGGACGTGTTTTGGGGTTCCAACCCCTTCCTCTCACCTAATTGAATTGAGAGGAAGGGGTTGCACCCACAAAACGTGTACCTTGATATCCCGTGATGGCAGATAGCACATGTTGACACACTGTGTGCATCTTCAAAATTTGGCTTTTAAAATACTTAAAAACTTTTTTTAAATTCAAAAATACACAATAAAACTGTACAATTCTGTTGTTTTTTATATTCTGCCTAAAACATCAATGATGTTCTTCATTTTTTTGAACATCATTGATGTTTTCGTTTATATTGTCTAAATCACGATTGCACCCCATTATCTCCCCGATGAGGATCTGGGCACTTTCACTTGTGAAATGAGTTTCTTCTTCCACAACATCCACATCACCTAAAAGAAAAAAAACACACCATGTATTATAGATATGCAGGTATCCATCTATTACCTGAAGCTGTGGTCTCAGACACTCACCTGTTGTGGTGACAATTTTGCCCACTTCATAAACCTCTCCTTCCTCCACATCCTCTGCTTGTGTTTTGATGACTTCCCCTTCTTTAGGAGGTGGGGGGTCCCTGGTGTCCTCAGATGTCCCAAGTCTTTTCTCCCCTATGTGAATAAAAAAAAGATATACTTAGCACACAGATATTTGAGGGCAGAAATATGAATATGAAACATTGCTTGGAAGTGTTGTACAATTGTCTGTTTTGGCAGAGTTCCAAGCTGAAGACATTTTTAGTTCCTTTCTAAAGCTGGAATACTTACCTTTTTTGTACAAGTTTCACATATGGAGACACCCCTAGTATCCACTGGAGCACCTGTGTGGGACACCCTAAAAAGTTTGTTCTGGTGTCCCACACTAGTGCACCTGCGTCCAGATGTGTAAACAGCTGCTGAGTGTGCTCTCCTTACACTGAATCAAGTTTGCATTTCATTCTAGTTACAAACCCATCTAGACAACAATGTCATAAACTTCTTTGAATACAAATAGGCATGACCAAATGTAGTTAACCTGCATCTGTCAAAAATATCGTATTAGTGGGCGAACTAACAATGTTTATTACGAAAAATTACTGTGCCCACGAACATGAAAGTTGCCATTTTAGACTGTACAACAGTTAAGAAAAGCACATGGAGCAGCATGCAAGTAATACTAAAACAGAAACACACAACAAATACTTACTTTTTAGAAGCAGTTTTTAGAAGCAGTTTGAGGTCTGACCATTGTTTCCTCAGTTAATCCTTGGATCGCCGTACACCAAAATTCTTCTGCAGACTTTTCACAACTTTAGTCATGATCTTGGCCTTTCTCACATTTTTGTTGGGTAAGGTCCATGCTTCGTGTCATAGTCGGCCCTCTTCAAGATGTCCACCATCTCCACTATCTCTATAAAGGACATATTTGAGGCCATAAATCTCCTCTGGGATTGGGATGTTCGTGGCTCTGGGCTTTCCTCATTGCTGCTCTCCTCTGCATGCACCTGCTGTGTCTCCACCATGTTCTCTACCCAAATGGAAATGGGCGGAAGAACTCTGGACTGCCGCACTCCAAAGAAAGTTTCTTATGCCTTTTATTGTAGACAAGGATCACATAGTACAAAGTACAAACCACAGCAAAGTGATACAGGAAAAACTGACGCATTTCACACTATAATAAGTGGCATAAGAAACTTTCTTCAGAGTGCGGCTGTCCAGAGTTCTTCCACCCATTTCCATTTGTACATGCATTAGCCAGCAGCTGGGGCTCTTTGTCTCTAGAGGAGAAGGATTTGTCTCAGTTTATCTACCTAGAGCATTGGTGTTTTCTTCTCTCTATGTTCTCTACCCACTGCGCTGAAAGAGAAGGGGCGAGGAATACACTAGAACGAACTTCAGGGGTGGGCGGAGTTTCACGCATTCGCAGTGTATATAAAGCGTAACACACGTGCGTCATACGTACGATCTCTGAGAGGAGGACGGAGTATCGGAAGTGACGATCGTTATAATGAAGGTATAATTTTAACTTGGTGCATCAGTGGCCTATACTGGTTATAGATTGAGGCCTATATTGGGTCAAGATTAGGAGAGTTTCGCCTGACATTAGGGTTTGTCTTGTGTTGTGTCTTGCAGAGAAAATGGATGGGTTCAAAGACCACAGCTTCCTCCCAATATTCATAGATAAATACAGGGAGCTGCCCTGTCTGTGGCAGGTCAGACATCCACATTATAATAACAAAATAAAGATGCAGGCAGCACTGGAGAAACTGCTGGAGATGGTGAAGCTGCAGATACCCATGGCAGACATCAACTATTTAAAAAAAAAATTGGTGGCCTGAGGAGCACCTATAATCGTGAGTGTACTAAGGTCCAGAAATCCATGAGATCAGGAGCAGCAGCAGATGACATTTATGTCCCCAGTCTGTGGTACTATGACAGACTGCATTTTCTGGCAGACCAGACTGATGTCAGGGAATCCCTCTCAACCCTTCCTTCCACGCTTCCTTCCACCCCAGATGAGGCTTCCGATGCCCACCCTGGGCTTTCCAGCCAGAAAGAAGTGGAGGAGCCCAGCTTGAGCCAGGTAAAGCATTGTTCAACATATTTCTTGTCGTAAAGTAGATGATGTGAAATAGATGTTATTATTGATCACTAATTGCTGATTTAATAAAGTGTTTTACATATCAATAGACAGTAGTAGCCACAAAGGTTTGGGACAAGAATGAAAAATGCTGGGGTCAGAATGATAGTCTTTTCTATTTGTTAACATTCAATTTGCAACAGTCATGAGCTGAAAATTGTGTGTGATTGATGAACAAAATATTAAAACTATGTCCCCTTTTCTTACATAGGAAAGTCTCAGCCAGGAGGAGGCTGTGGAATGTGGCAGCCAGGAGGAGTCTGTGGAATGTGGCAGCCAGGAGGAGGCAGGGCTTAGTGGCAGCCAGGAGGTGGCAGGGGTTAGTGGCAGCCAGGAGGTGGCAGGGGTTAGTGGCAGCCAGGAGGTGGCAGGGCCCAGTAGCCTGACACAATCTCAGGTCCCTCCTCTCTGCCTTCCACAAAAAAGGACCAGGATGGGGAGTAATGTGGAGGAGGCAGCACTCAGGCTGATTAGGGAGGCTAATGCTGCCCTCAGAACCCCCCTCAATCCTCAAGAGGCCTCTGCCTCCATGGCAGCCTGCAAAATGCAGGACATGGAGGAGGGCCAACGCATCATGTGTGAGGAAATTATTTATCTCACATTAAATAAGGGGTTGAGGGGCCAAATCACACACAATACCCACCTGTGTGAGTTGGACCATCCTCCTCCTCCACCTCCTGCCACACCTCCAACACCACAGCCACAGCCTGGAAGCAAGCGTGTAAGGAAGACAAGAAAGTGATGGCCTGGGTTCAGTCTGGTCTTTCAAAAGGTGCAAGCTGTTGTATGACCACAGCCTGGGGACATAGATGTCATCTGTTGCTGTTCCTTATCTCTTGGAGTCCTGGACCGGATTGTGCTCACTATTATATGGACTCCTCAGGCCACCAATTTTGGCTGGAAAATAATTGATGTGTGCCCTGGGGTACAAAGGCTTTGCCAATTTCAGCAGTTTCTCCAGCGCTGCTTTCCTCTTTATTTTGTTATGACCCATAACAAATGGATTTTTTTGAAGAAATACTTGCCTATGTGTTTAACTTCAAAAAGGACAGTTTGTTTGTGAGTAGGCAGGTACATTTCCAAAATACAATGTCAAATTAACAAGGGACACCAACACCAAACAACCTCCCTGAGATTAAAAAATACAAGATAATAATGGTGTTGTGGTGACTTGACACACAAAACGAGCAAAAAATATTAGGGTAAAAATAAAACAGGAGATCTTGATTGAACCCTCCCTCCCAAAAAAAAAAATCACTATAAAAACAAAAACAGAAAATTATTCTGGAGATCTGACGAAAAAAAAAATTATATTCAGGAGATCACGAGAAATAATAAAGAAATCAGTTTGTGAGAACTCGGTGTGAATATGAGCAGCAAAACAACTTCATTCTTATAAAAACAAAAAATGATTCTGGAGATCTGACGAAAAAAAAAATTATATTCAGGAGATCACAAGAAATAATAAAGAAATCAGTTTGTGAGAACTTGGTGTGAATATGAGCAGCAAAACAACTTCATTCTTCTAGCATTCTAAAGAAGAAGAGAATGTGCTGCATTCAAATATTTACATATCTGCAACGTGACGAATGTGCTATCTCCATTACGAATGGTAGTTTTACCAGACCGAGCGCTTTCGTCTCGTAATTTATTCTGAGCATGCGTGGCACTTTGTGTGTTGGTATTGTCTACACACGATTGGAATTTACACAAACGGATTTTGTTGTCAGAAAATTTGAGAACCAGATCTCAAATTTTGTGCAACAGAAATTCCGATGGAAACTGTCCGATGGAGCCTACACAAAATTTCCGACAAAAGGCTCCCATTGAACATGTTCCGTCGGGAAATCCGACAGTGTGTACGAGGCATTAGAGTTCCTCAGTGCTTGAAATTGTGTAGACAAGATCCTGGGGGGAAACCTTAGATTACCCAGAATCGGGGTTAAGGGTGACGATTTAGTTGTTAGGGAAGTTTGTAGGACAACTTGAGAACACTGCCGCAGAGGGTGTGATTTTAGTTCTGAGGGTAGGGAGTCACTGCACCATAGTGCATTCCTCAGGGGATTAGCAGTTTGATGCTGTTCTATTTGTGCTCATAATTTGGACCCATGGTGGCGTCGCCAGTCGATAACCCTGCCCTGCCCCCGTCTGACCGACTGTTACACCTTGTATGTCTGGGTTCAATCTGATCTTAGATAGGAAGGGTTCTAATGAGAGGGCAAATAGAAAGGGGACAACGGTCATCCTTGCCTCGTCCCATTGGTTATTGGGAAAGGGTCAGACAGAACTCCATTTGCCTTTACCTGGGCTGTTGGGTTGGAATTTATTCCAGCTATCCGACTGAGCATAACCTCCCCCAGACCAATATGCCTGAATACCGCAAACATAAATGTCCAGTTTACCCGGTCAAATGCCTTTTCAGCGTCGGTGTTTAGAAATATACATGGGGTATTCGTGGACCATGCAACATATAGCAGATTCAAAACTTTAGAGGAACTGTCCCTAGCCTCCGTGGAAGGGATGAAGCCAACCTGGTCAACATGTATAAGTTGCTGGAGGTGTTGTGCCAATCAGGGAGACAAGATCTTAGTGAATAGCTTGAGGTCCACATTCAGAAGTGATATGGGCCTTTAACTACCACATGCTGCCCAGTCTTTCCCTTTCTTGTGGACCACTGAGATATGGGCACCTAGGGTGTCTCTGGCAAATACAATACCGGAGCCCACCGCATTAAATAGTGTGATCATATGTGGACCTAGTATTGGAAGAAGCATTTTATAATATTGTAAAGTATAGCCATCGGGACCTGGGGCCTTCCCTGGTTTCATTGTCCCTATGGCTTGTTGGAGTTCCAGCAGGGTTATAAGAGAGTCCAATTCTGCCCGGTTTTCCGGGGGGAGAGTATATATTCAGGCTATCTGACTGAGCATCACCTCCCCCAGACCAATATGTCTGAGTACAGCAAACATAAATGTCCAGTTTACCCGGTCAAATGCCTTTTCGGCCTCTGTGTTTAGAAATATACATGGGGTATTCATGGACCGTGCAACATACAGTACCTGACCGCGAGATTGTGTTTCCAGCGCGATACCATCGTGCTAGTTCTCAGCGACAGGGTACTGTGCATGTCGGGCTGGCTCACTCATCGGGAAAGGAAAACTTTTTTTTCCTTTCGCGATGAGTGACAGGCAGTGCTGACAGCTGTCTGGTATAAATCCTGAGGGGGAACGCCGTGCCAAATTTTAAATGATAAAAACCGGCATGGGTTCCCCCCTGGAGTCATGCCCCTTATGACGCCAGAGTCCCTGTGCATGCTGGGACCATGGCGTCACAAGGGGGCGGGGTCACTGCCTATATAAATGGCTCCGCAGCTCGCACAAAGCATTCCAGCTGGAGAGAGCATTGTGTCAACATTGGAAGAAGAGAAGAAGAGAAGAAGCAATGAGACATTGGCGACAAGACAGCGGCGACAAGACAGCGGCGACAAGACAGCGGCAGCAGACCGGGCCCCCGCTGGCAAAAGAGCTTTAAGAAGATAGCGGAGGGGCCCGGGAGAAGAGGCGGAACACCGGGAGAAGTCAGAAAAAGACCCCCCCGAAGTCGGAAGAAGACCCCGGAGCTGCCTAATAAATTACTCTTAAAACCTGTGTAGTGTGGTTTTTTTTTAATTGACACTTTTCCCTAGGTGAATGGGTAGGGGTACCATGTACCCCATACTCATTCACATAGGGTGGGGGGCCGGTATCTGGGGGCCCCCTTATTAAAGGGGGCTCCCAGATTCCGATAAGCCCTCCTCCTGCAGACCCCGACAACCAATGGCCAAGGTGCTTTGGCGTGGGGGGCCCCCAGGGCGCCCCCCTCCCCCAAGGCACCCACCCCCCCATGTTGAAGGCATGTGGCCTGGTACGGCTCAGGAGGGGGGGCGCTTGCTCGTCCCCACCCCCTTTCCTGGCGGGCCGGGCTGCGTGCTCGGATAAGGGTCTGGTATGGATTTTGGGGGGACCCCCACGCTGATTTTTCAGCGTAGGGGGTTCCCCTTACAATCCATACCAGACCTAAGGGCCTGGTAGGCCCCTGGGGGGGAACCCACGCCGTTTTTTTCATTTAAAATCTGGCGCAGCGTTCCCCCTCAGGATTCATACCAGACAGCTGTCGGCACTGCCTATCACTCATCGCGAAAGGAAAAAAAGTTTTCCTTTCCAGATGAGTGAGCCATCTTGGCGCTGGCTCCCGCGACGGGGCTCGCAGGTGTCAAATCTCGCCGATAAATGCGGCAAGATTGACACAATATCGCGGTCACCTACTGTATAGCAGATTCAAAACTTTAGAGGTACTGTCCCTAGCCTCTCTGGAAGAGATGAAGCCAACCTGGTCAAGATGTATACGTTTCTGGAGGTGTTGTGCCAATCGGGTAGATAAGATCTTAGTGAATAACTTGAGGTCCCCATTGAGAAGTGAGCCCACCGCATTAAATAGTGTGATCATATATGGACCTAGTATTGGAAGAAGCGTTTTATAATATTATAAAGTATAGCCGTTGGGACCTGGGGCCTTCCCTGGTTTCATTGTCCCTATGGCTTGTTGGAGTTTGGAGTTCCAGCAGGGTTATAGGAGAGTCTTTTTTTTTTTTTTTTTTTCTTTTTTAAATTTTTTTTCACTTTTAAATTTTTATTGATAACAATATAAAAAATTACATACTTTTCGTGGCATATTGCAATTGAAGTGTAATTTACAAAGATAATAAGACATATTACAAAGGCAAAATATTAAAGCTAAATACCTCGCGTATCTTCTGTGCTCTGTGGTAATTACAAACATTAATAAATATGTAAGTGGCAGCAACTTACAATGTGCTATTTAGGGAGCTTGTTTGGAAGAAGGGCCAGGCTAGGATCAAATTGCAGACACTGCAGCGACCTGCCTGGGAAGGAGGATTGGCAATTCCTCATCCGTATGGCTATTACCTAGCTGCTCAAATGCAGCACCTAGGGGGCTGTGAATCCCTGGGTGAAGCAAGTGCCAGCAATAAAATACTGTTGGAAGGTAGCCCACACAGTTGCCTGGTAGACGCACTAGAGGCGGGCTCACTCCAGAGAAAGCTGCCAACACATAAATTAGTAAATAAGATCTGGCAGATAGTTAAAAAGATCATGGGGTATAGAGGCATCACTGAGTTTTCACCCATATGGGCTAACGAATCCCTGGGGGAATTAAGGGGTATAGAAAAGAACCCTGTCTGGGAAAGTTACGGAATTCATAGAGTGGCTCAGCTGTACAGCGATACTAACTTGAAATCCTTTATGGAACTAAGAACGGAATTCGGAGTTCCGTATAATATATTTTATAATTACTTACAGATCAGGCACGCACTGAATACCCAATTTAGGTTCTCTCCTATGAAGCGATGTAACACTCCGCTTCTTAATAAAATAGTTAAAGCAACAAGCACTAAGGGGCTGATTGGGGTTGTGTATACGCAGTTATTGGATAAGATTCTGGTTCAAGGCGTGCCTCTTGGGGCTAGAGAGGGATGGGAGGCGGATGTGGGGGAATTGACGGACGACCAGTGGAAAAAAATATTGGAATCTGGGCAGACGGTGTCCGTCTCTCCGTCACAGAAGGCCTCACACCTCCTCCTTATACATAGAGCATATTACACTCCCAGAAGACTGTACAGGTTTGGGGGAAGGCCAGACGACAGATGCCCCAGGTGCTACAGGACAGGAGATCTTATACACATGGTTTGGAGATGTCCAAAACTGGCAAGATACTGGTCGGAAGTGATAGGGACAATAAACCGTAGATTCAAGGTAAACATGGAATTAGACGCCAAGGTGTGTGTGTTGGGGTTGGTGGGCGCTAATATGGGTAACACCAGAACAACCATTGCTATAGTAAGATGCTTATACCAAGCGAGAAAGTTGATAGCACAACACTGGCTCTCAACAAACCCTCCAACTATAGGGGAATGGCTTAAAACAATGGACTCCTTGGTCTGGACAGAAAGGACAGTATACACCAAAAAAGGGAATTACAGCAAATTTATTGGCATATGGAAGCCTTGGCTCCAGGTGCTGAATATTCAACATTTATTCTGAACTAATTTACCCCTGATCCCCTCACGAGTGTGGGGGCGAATAAAGGTCCAAACCAGATAAACCTGGGTGTAGGAACAGGTTTCACTGGGGTTTAAGACAGGGGTAACACGCCGCGAGTCCCAGTGTTAATTTACTTAACTCTTGCGCTGATTACAAGGGAGGGGGAAGGTTAAGGTGGGTAGTAGATAAAGGGTGGTTGGGTAGATTAGGGAGGGTAGGATGGGGGGGGGAATAATAAAATGAGGGAAAAATAGCACATTGTAAGTTATAGGAGAGTCTAATTCTGCCCGGGTTTCCGGGGGGAGAGATGGTAGTTGAGAGGACATAATATAGTCCTCCATATCTGATTGGGGTGATGTCGCCAGTGGTAAGTTGTACAAGTTGGAATAGAAACTTTTGAACTCTTGAGTGATATGTGTAGGTAGGACCACTCTTTGACCACCTGTCGTGATGATGTGGGGGATATATGTGGAGAGTTTATGTTCTCTAACCATTCTTGCCAGCAATTTGCCATATTTGTCCCCTGATTCATAGGTTGCTCTGCGGCAAAACTGTAATGTCGCCTTAACTCTGTAATGGAGTAGGTCAGTGATCTGTTTCCTGAGAATTGTTAAGTCAGCCTCTAAAGACTGTGAGGGGGCGTGTTTGTGTCTAGATTCAGTAGCGGCTAGTTTCTGTAGCTGTCGGGAGAGTTGTTCAGTGTGTTCCCGTTTAATGCGGGCACCATACTTGATGAGGATCCCTCTGATGACCGTTTTGTGGGCTTCCCACAGGATCCCTGGGTCACAGTCTGGTTGGTCATTTTCCTGAAAATAAAAGTTCAGTGCTCTAGTCAATACCTCTGGGGTTTGCAGGAGGCTCTCATTAAGAAGCCAAAATCGATGTCTAAGTGATGAGGTGTCGGACAGGTTGTAGGTCAGGAATATAGATGCGTGGTCTTACCACGCCCTGTTGCCTATTGATGTAGCACCCACGGTATGTAGCTGAGTGTGGGGGATCAAAAAGTAATCTATTCTGGTATATACCTGATGCATGGGAGAGTAAAATGTGTAGTCGCGCTCTCCCAAACATTGCAAGAGCCAGATATCTATCAGTTGGGTTTTGTGCAGCGTCTTAGCCAGTCGTTTGAGCTGATTCAGTGGGATGGACAATTTTCCCAAAGAAGAGTCTACCGAGGGGATCAAGGGGGCATTGAAGTCCCCGCTGAGGAACAGTTGTCCTTCCCTAAATTCCTGAAGTTTCTCTATAGCATCATTCAGGAATGTGGCCTGGTGTTCCTTGGGGGGCATATATTGTTGCTAGTGTCACCTGTATGTCACCCAGTAGGCCCTTAAGGAAAACATATTGTCCCGTTGGATCTATCAAAGAGCTATGGAATTGTCAAGGGATTTTACTGGATATCAGTATGGAGACCCCTTTGGATTTGTACGTCACAGGGTAAAATCTATTTCGCAGATACTGGAGTTTGTTATGTTTGAAATGCATCTCTTGGATAAATGCAATGTCTGTGTGGGATTGTTTCAGGTCATCTAACAGCATGCGTCTTTTCTCTGACATGTTGAGGCCTTTTGCACTAAGTGACATCACTTTAATACTGTTTAACGCCATGGCGTGGTGGGAGGGAGGTTAAAAGTCAAAAAGTAAGGAAGAAGGAATAGAGGGGAGTAGTATAGAGAGAAAGAGTGAGTTGGAGTAAAAAGAAAAGTAAATCAGACAGTAAAGAGTTAGATAGAGAAAACATGGCCTAATGCCCTGTGTCTTTTAAAAAGTATGTTTTCTGCATATGACACCCGGGAGGTTGTATGGCACCCCCCAGGAGGATATGCTATCCTATCTGGGAGAGGGGTAGGAAAAGGCTCAAGAGGTGAGCCCCTAACCATCCCTCCCACCCCAACATATCTTAAAAGTGCATGAATGTACTTCAATTCTATAAAAAGAAAAAGGGTTTAACTTGCATATATATGTGCCTGAGAGTGCCGACTACCAGGGCACCAGCCACAGTCCCCCCATTGTCCGTCCAGTTTGTTTTGCTCCAGCCAATCTGGTAGCTACATTTCGCTCTTCTGACTAGAAGAGAAATTTATTGGTATTTTAAACTAGACACCCATATCCCCAAAGAGATGAACTTGGCGTGGAATATCTCTCATTCTTAGGACTAAAAAAAAAGTGACTCTATGTAAACATTGCTTTACTGGAAATGTATGTTTTTTTTATTTAAAATTGATGCATTCATATCACTCACACACACATATATATATATATATATATATATATATATATATATATAAATATATATATATATATATATATATATATATATATATATATATATATATATATATATATATATATATATATATATATATATATATATATATATATATATACACACTGTAGCAAAGTGTCATTTCTTCAGTGATATAATTAAGATATAATAAAATATTTATAAAAATGTGAGGGTTGTACTCCCTTTTGTGAGATATATATATATATATATATATATATATATATATATATATATATATACATACAGTTGCAATAAAAAGTATGTGAACCCTTTCGGAATGATATGGATTCTGCACAAATTGGTCATCTGATTGGTCATCTGATCTGATCGTCATGTGATCTGATCATCTAAGTCACAACAATAGACAATCACAGTCTGCCTAAACTATTAACACACAAAGAATTAAATATATTTATTTCCATAAATTGAGAAAGTATATTTATGTCCATAAATGGAGAAAGTTCAGTACTACTGCTACTCTTCCTAGGAGTGGGCGTCCTGTAAAGATGACTGCAAGAGCACAGGCTGCTCAATGAGGTGAAGAAGAATCCTAGAGTGTCAGCTAAAGACTTACAAAAGTCTCTGGCATATGCTAACATCCCTGTTAGCGAATCTACGATACGTAAAACACTAAACAAGAATGGATTTCATGGGAGGATACCAAAGAGGAAGCCACTGCTGTCCATAAAAAACATTGCTGCACATTTACAGTTTGCATAAGAGCACCTGGTTGTTCCACAGCAGTACTGGCAAAATATTCTGTGGACAGATGAAACCAAAGTTGAGTTGTTTGGAAGAAACACACAACGCTATGTGTGGATAAAGAGGGGCACAGCACACCAACTTCAAAACCTCATCCCAACTGTGAAGTATGATGGTGGGGGCATCATGGTTTGGGGCTGCTTTGCTGCGTCAGGGCCTGGACGGATTGCTATCATCGAAGGAAAAATAAATTCCCAAGTTTATCAAGACATTTTGCAGGAGAACTTAAGGCCATCTGTCCACCAGCTGAAGCTCAACAGAAGATGGGTGTTGCAACAGGACAACGACCCAAAGCATAGAATTAAATCAACAACAGAATAGCTTAAACAGAAGAAAATACGCCTTCTGGAGTGGCCCAGTCAGAGTCCTGACCTCAACCCGATTGAGATGCTGTGGCATGACCTCAAGAAAGCGATTCACACCAGACATCCCAAGAATATTGCTGAAATGAAACAGTTCTATAAAGAGGAATGGTCAAGAATTACTCCTGACCATTGTGCACATCTGATCTGCAACTACTGGTTTGGATGAAGTTATTGCTGCCAAAAGAAGTTCAACCAGTTATTAAATCCAAGGGTTCACATACTTTCTCCGCCAGCACTGTGAATGTTTACATGGTGTGTTCAATAAAAACATGGTAACATTTAATTATTTGCGTGTTATTAGTTTAAGCAGACTGTGATTGTCTATTGTTGTGATGAAGATCAGATCACATTTTATGACCAATTTGTGCAGAAATCCATATCATTCTAAAATGGTTCACATACTTTTTATTGCAACTGTATATATATATATTACACAAAAGGGAGTACAACCCTCACATTTTTATAAATATTTTATTATATCTTTTCATGTGACAACACTGAAGAAATGACACTTTGCTACAGTGTAAAGTAGTGAGTGTACAGTTTGTATAAGAGTGTAGAGTTGGTCGGTGAAACAGTCTGTAGGAGACAGACAAAGGCCTGGTGTGTAAGGCCAGAGCAGCAGTGCTGCAAGTAAGAGCCAACTAGGCTGAATGTCGTTTTGTTGATGGAAAAAGGCATGCTGAACCCCTTGCGAGGGAAACCTGTTTGTTTGCTGAACTTGCTTTTAATAAAAATGGGCAAACAAAGCCCTTAAGAAGAAGAAACAGCTAGTGGCGGTGTCCTTAAAGTTCTACATTTGACGCTAGTCCTTTACAATATATATATATATATATATATATATATATATATATATATATATATATATATATATATATATATATATATATATATATATGTATATAGTGCCTTGCAAAAGTATTCACCCCCTTGGTTTTTCACCTATTTTGTTACATTACAGCCTTTAGTTCAATGTTTTTTTTAATCTGAATTATATGTGATGCATCAGAACACAATAGTCTAAGTTGGTGAAGTAAAATATGAAAAATATATACATAAAACTATTTTTCAGAAATAAAAAAATGACAATTGGCATGTGTATTCACCCCCTTTGTTATAAAACCCATAAAAAGCTCTGGTGCAACCAATTACCTTCAGAAGTCACATAATTGGTGAAATGATGTCCACCTGTGTGCAATCTAAGTGTCACATGATCTGTCATTACTTATACACACCTTTTTGAAAGGCCCCAGAGGCTGCAACACCTCAGCAAGAGGCACCACTAACCAAACACTGCCATGAAGACCAAGGAACTCTCAAAAACAAGTAAAGGACAATGTTGTTGAGAAGTACAAGTCAGGGTTAGGTTATAAAAAAATATACAAATCTTTGATGATCCCTAGGAGCACTATCAAGTCTATCATAACCAAATGGAAAGAACATGGCACAACAGCAAACCTGCCAGGAGACGGCCGCACACCAAAACTCACAGACCGAGCAAGGAGGGCATTAATCAGAAAGGCAGCACAGAGACCTAAGGTAACCCTGGAGGAGCTGCAGAGTTCCACAGCAGAGACTGTAGTATCTGTACATAGGACGATAATAAGCCATAAGCTCCGTAGAGTTGGGCTTTATGGCAGATGGGCCAGAAGAAAGCCATTACTTTCAGCAAAAAACAAAATGGCATGTTTTGAGTTTGTGAAAAGTCATGTGGGAGACTCCCAAAACGTATGGAGGAAGGTGATCTGGTCTGATGAGACTAAAATGGAACTTTTTGGCCATCAAAGAAAATGCTATGTCCAACACATCACATCACCCAAAGAACACCATCCCCACAGTGAAACATGGTGGTGGCAGCATCACGCTGTGGGGATGGTTTTCAGCAGTCGGGACTGGGAAACTGGTCAGAGTTGAGGGAACGATGGATGGTGCTAAATAAAGGGATATTCTTGAGCAAAACCTGAACCACAATGTGTGTGATTTGAGGCTAGGACGAAGGTTCACCTTCCAGCAGGACAATGACCCCAAACACACTGCTAAACCAACACTTGAAAGGTTTAAGGGGAAACATGTAAATGTGTTGGAATGGCTAGTCAAAGCCCAGACCTCAATCTAATAGAAAATCTGTGGTCAGACTTAACGATTGTTGTTCACAAGCGCAAACTATCCAACTTGAAGGAGCTGGGGCAGTTTTGCAAGGAGGAATGGGCAAAAATCCCAGTTGTAAGATGTGGCAAGCTCATAGAGACTTATCCAAAGTGACTTGGAGCTGTGATAGCAGCAAAAGGTGGCTCTACAAAGTATTGACTTTAGGGGGGTGAATAGTTATGCACATTGACTTTTTCTGTTATTTTGTCCTATTTGTTGTCTGCTTCACAATAAAAATTAAAAAAAATCTTCAAAGTTGTGGGCATATTCTGTAAATTAAATGATGCAAATCCTCAAACAATCCATGTTAATTCCAGGTTGTGAGGCAACAAAACACGAAAAATGCTAAAGGGGTGAATACTTTTGCAAGGCACTGTATATACATACACAGTATATATTAATGTGATTTTTAGATAATCATTCAACATTAGGTGTTTTTATTATTCCTGCCCCCCGCCCATTCCCTTCTTCGCAACTGATTTTCAAACATGCTGTAAAAAAAAAATATACATTAATAAGTACATACATTGCTTTCAAGTGCTAATTATACACTGCCTGTCATAAGAGGTACTTGAACTGGTCACAAATATTAGACTGTGTAGGACAGCCCTTGGAATTAAAAATCATATAAAAACCAGTTACATTTATTTTAGTTATACAGTACTTGCTTTAAAGATGTTTTTGGACAGTGCTTGATGTTTTACCAGATTTTGACCTCAAGAAAATAGCAAGACTTGTCTATTTAAGGTGACTTTAACCTTAGCTGATGCGGCTGGAAAATAACACAACCTTTCTTAATAGAAATACTGTTTAGCAGAGTTTACATGCACATAAAGGCATAAAGCATGGTGTTATTTGTATTTATTAGAACTCCAAATGACAGGTAAATGAGATAGATTTATTCATGCCGTATTCACTAAAATGTTTTACAGTCAATACTATAAAAATAACACAAATTGATTTATATAATATCCAATTGCAGTGCAACATTAAGCTAAACACTGAGATGCATTACTGGTTGAGACACTGTAGTTAAATTACAGCCTAGAATATACCTTAGCTAATGTCAGTTACAACAAAAGCCTTAGGTACTTTCATGCACATGAGCAAACATACATGCATAAATATGTTTAAGGCATTTACTGTGGCAGACTTTTCTGTAATTGGCTTTTGCAATTGTTATAGATGTTTCTACTCTCCCTTTTCTCACAGCCCTATAATAAGCATTCAGGCAGTATGTGTGTTCTAGTTATAATTATCACAACCCACTGCAGTCTTTCAGCCTGTTTGCAACCAAGTTAAACAAAGTCTATAGTTTCAAAATAATATATCAAACTTTAGAAAAAATGTAATTCCAAATGAATGACAGAATGCAATTCCAGGATTCAAACAAAAATTCTGATAAGATATTTTTGCATTTCATATTAAACTTAAAATTCAGTATTTCATAAATCATGGTATACAGTATATGTGAACATTATTGCCTTAAAAAAAACATCAGAGAGGGGAAGAGGAGTGAGGAGAACCAATGTTTAAATTATATGTATTTGCTAATTCCCCATAGTGTTTTCTAGAATTTTTACACTGTATCTCTTGTTACAAAGATGCATATGTATTTTGTATGCTCTTCAGTTCCATCTAGTGGCCATAACAAGATATTTCACTACTGCCCATATTAACAGAACATTCATTCAGAAGTGAAAATAGCCTAAAGATCATTCACTTTTGCTCAATTCACACAAAACAAATTTGCATGCAGATTCACTGGTTATGCAAATGTTTTCTTTTATAAATCAACCTCTTAAGGCCCGTGCACATGATCAGACTTTCCAACAGGAAATGTTCGATGACAGGCTGTTGGCGGTAAATCCGACCATGTATGCTCCATCAGACTATTGTTGTCAGACTTTCCGCTAACAAATGTTGGCTAGCAGGTTTTCAAATTTTCCATGGGCAAATGTGTGTTGTCGGATTTTCCGAGCGTGTGTACACAAGTCAGTCGGGCAAAAGTCCAAAGTACAAACACGCATGCTCGGAAGCAAGGACGAGCCAGAAGCAGTCGGTCTTGAAAACTAACGTTCGTAATGGAGAATTAACATTCGTGACGTGGCAAATTATGAAATCTTGAAATGCAGCGCACAATTCTCTTCTTTAATGGGATAATAATGAAGCTGCTTTGCTGGTGATAATGATGGAGTTATTGCAAACAAATTTTCAAAGGCTTTTTTTTCTAGTGATAACAAGAATAATATTATTATGCTTTTTTTTATTTTTATTTGGGCAAGTAACCACAACACCATTATCCCCTAGTTTTTAAGATCAAAGATACAACTGTGTTGGTGTCCCTTGTCAATTTAACATTGTATTTTTTTAAATGTAACTGTCTACTCCCAAACTATGATTTGAAGTAAAACGCATAGCCAAGTATTATTCTACACAATTTTTTTATTGTGCATTAAAAAAGGAAAACAAATAAAATTAGACATGCTATCTGCCAATAGAACTTAACCAAAAAGTACATTCCATGCATCCAAAAATATAGAAAATATACCAAATCAAATCATTATTCAACCAAAAAAATAATGTCAAAGCAATAACTCCAAGGCCAATAATAAATAACATGTTATCTCCTCCGATTCTGCAACATGTCTGGTTGACGAACGGCCGTTCAGAAACAAACTGAAAAGCACAGAATGAAAAGCGCGAACTGAAAAGTGTGAAAATGAAAAGCGCAAATCAACACTCACCAAACTTCTACTAACATGAAATTAGCAGAAGGAGCCCAAAGGGTGGCGCTAAAGAGTTGAAAAAAACACGTAATATGTCTAGTACATCACTACGTTCATAATTGTTGGCCAACATTTGTGTGGCCCTGTGTATGCAAGACAAGTTTGAGCCAACGCCCTTCGGACAACATTTCATGGTTTTGTTGGTGAACAATCCAATCGTGTGTACGAGGCTTAAGTGTACAAAGGAAGCTAAATTTTCTTATCTGTCTTACTTCCTGTCATGTCTTTAGAGCCGGAAGGTAAAGCAAATGTGCCCTTTGGGAACACAATCAGCAATAAACATCTGATAGTAGTTCCAAACACTCCCTACATTACCCACTAAGCTAAATTAAGCTGCACTAAGCTTCATGAAAATCAAAGCATTGTTTGTAAAAAATAAAATATTTCCTGCCCACCATATATATCATTTCTCAATTGTTTAAAATAATACAAAGTCTATTTTGGTTACATGGTTGTAAAGGCAGAACTTTTTTTATCTTAAGGCATTCTATGCCTTAGATTAAAAAAACCTTCTGTGTGCAGTAGCCCCTCTCAGCCCCTCTAATACTTACCAGACATGGGGGTTGATTTACTAAAATGGGAGAGTGCAAAGTCTGGTGCAGCTGTGCATGGTAGCAAATTCAGATTCTAAGTTTAGCTTGTTCAATTCAGCTTTGGCAAAAAAAAATGGAAGCTGATTGATTTCTATGCAGAGTTGCACCAGATTTAGCACGCTCCAATTTTAGTAAATCAACCCCATGGTGTCTGAATGAAGCCTATTTGGCCAACAAATTCTATTGTTTCGACATTCAACTGGCTATCAAGGAATATTTACTGCAAAATGCCACTCTGGATATCTTCCACTGCGGAAAGCACACAAACTGGGCACTTGTATCCACCATTCCCCCCAACCAAGGACAAAAGGCTTAAAATGCAGCATTTAGGGGAAACTTTTCAAAAACACCTCCAATTCCAAGCTCATCCTACACCAACTAACAAGACCTTGCTAGATAAAACTGAGCTCAAATTGGACCAACTATTGCCTGAAGCAGCTGAAAAGTCCATTTGCAGAGCCCAGCACACCCTGTATACTAAAGCTAACAAACTGGATACCTTATTGGCTCTATGTCTCCGTCAACCTGATCTGGTGTATAAACCCATTACATCTCCAGATAACGAGGGATACCTACACCAGTGGTCCAGTTAAGGTGCTTTTGGAATTCTGTAAATGCTTATCCCACCAATATGAGTCTAAAATGGACTTTGCTCCATCTCATGCCTTTTTCTGTGATTTATCCTTACCCAACGAACTGCGATGCACTGGACAGATCTATTTTGGTTGAGGAGGTGCTATGTGCTATCAAATCTCTTAAAGCTTGCAAATGACCTGGACCTGATGGTCTACAGGTGACTTACTACAAAAAGTTTGCTGAATGGCTGGCCCCTCTCTTGGCTAATGTCTTTAATTCTCTCCTGAAGCATCGTTCATTTGGTAGTGATACACTGATGGCTATTATATCTATGATTCCTAAACCCAATACGGATCACACCTCCTGATCTAATTTTAAGCCCAATACATACTATATTATACTAAATCTGAATATCAAATTGCTAGACAAAATTCTCGCTGTGCGACTGACGTTTCATTGGAGGCGTAATACACAAAGACCAAGTAGGTTTTATCCCCCGTTGTCAAGCGAGTGACAATATAAGGAGAGTGATCCATTTGCAACATTTAGCTTGCAAAAGAGAGATCCCTCTGCATTTATTGTCTTTAGATATAAAAAAAAAGCCTTTGATACGGTTTCCTGGTCCTAGCTTCATTATGTATTACAAAAGTGGGGTTTTGGTCCCAATTTCCTCAATTTGGGTCTCATCCCTTCATGATAGCCCACAGGCTTATGTCAAAAACGTGGATTTTTAATCTGACTGTTTCCCAATTGCCCAGGGAACTAGGTAGGAATCCCCCTCTCCCCCTTAAGTTTTGCTCTTGCCAAAGAACCCTTGGCCTTAGCTATCTGAGCAGCCCCAGATATTAAAGGCATCAAAGTGGCACACACATATTTTCAGCACTTTAATTACATTTCCACACAACCCATCACTACACCTTCAATCCACCCACCCAGCTATCACATTAATCACACCGCTTTGCCATATTTAATAAACCCTCTGTACTTTTTTACTATATTGAACTAATTAACTAACTATATACACTGTTCAACATCCTAACCCTCCACTATCCATAGCCAATCATGCAGTTTTGGATGCGCACCAGTTGGTTTTAAGCCCATTAATGAATTACGCCCAAAATAAATGGCTAATTACCATATCATTATTCATATTTTTTTTAATATATTTTCTATTTATATACATATATATACATAACCATAGCTAAACCACAGGGGTGTGCACATGTGTAATTACTGGCTAAATAACCACAACTCAAGTTAATATAGATTCAATATAATTAATATAGAATGCAGAGAAATTGAAGGTGTCGCTGGCTTCCCCCTTCCCCTTGATTTAGGCCCCCTCTGTTGCCCCCAGTCCCCCCAAGGGGTGACTCCTTGTAAGATGTGTGGAGGTGGGGGTTCTTGCCTCTATCGAGGGTGGAGGAACAATGTGGGAGCATCTGGGATTGCCAAGATTAGAGGTGTTTTTAGAATAACAGCAATTTATCCAACTGTGGCATGAAGTTTTATCGACAAGAAGTGGTGAATATGCATATTTAACTCCAGAGTATGAAATGATTCAAATAGAATAATTGATCAAATTATAGATAGCATAATTTAAAATGTTTTCTTTTTCGCATAGAAGAAATTTCCCTGAAGAAGAATTTTACCTTTACGTAACCCTTTACGTAACCCTGCCCCCTTATGACGTCACGGGGAATGCCACAGGGAGGTCCCCATCAAGTCCCCGTGCATCAGAGGGGGCGGGGTCACCGGGTGGCCCCCCTGTTATTTAAGAATAGTCTGAAGAGGAGAAGCGTCACACAATGGGAGCCTCCATCCATGCCATCATGGATGCGGAGCAGCCCGAAAAGAAGATGAAGAGAAGAAGATGAAGAAAAAAAGATGAAGAGAAAAAGATGAAGAGAGAAGCGTCACAAAGGGGGAGCCTCCCTCCATGCCATCATGGATGTGGAGCGGCCCGAGGAGAAGAAGATAAGAAGACGCTGCGGATGAAGATGCCAGACGAGAACACCGGAGGCAGAACCAGAAGAACCAGAAGAAGCAGAAGAACCAGAAGAAGAAGATGGAGGAAGAAACCGAAGGAAGATAGACGATAGAAGAAAGAAGATAGAAGAAAGAAGAAGCCTTTAAATAAAGGAATTGTCAAAAACTGTCTCTTATCATTTTTAACATTTTTGACACTTTTTTGTGAAATGGTAGGGGTACATTTGTACGTCCTTATCATTTCACACAGGGGGGAGGGCTGGGATCTGGGGGTCCCCTTGTTAAAGAGGGGCTTCCAGATTCCGATAAGCCCCCCGCCTGCAGACCCCCACAACCAGCGGGCAAGGGTTGTGGGGATGAGGCCCTTGTCCCCATCAACATGGGGACAAGGTGTTTTGGGGGGCTACCCCAAAGCACCCTCCCAAAGTTGAGGGCATGTGGCCTGGTACGGTTCTGGAAGGCGCTCTCTCATCCCCCCTCTTTTTCTGCGGCCTGCCAGGTTGCGTGCTCGGATAAGGACCTGGTATGGATTTTTGGGGGGGACCCCACGCTGTTTTTTTTTAAATTTTGGCCAGGGTTCCCCTAATATCCATACCAGACCTGAAGGGCCTAGTATGGAATTTAGGGGGACCCCCACGTAATTTTTTTTTAAATTTTGGTTCGGGGTTCCCCTGTGGGGAATTCCCATGTTGTTTTTATCAATGAACTTTTATGTGTATTGTCGGACCGGCAATTCATTAATAGCCGCGAGTAGTTTTAAATGACTTTTTTTCCTTTGAAATGTCATTTTGCTGTCAGACTGTTCTAAACACGGGAAACATGCGCCCCTTTACAGGCACCCCCAGGTACAAAATTTAAATGAATATTACACTTTTATTGTTTCACTTTAAGCATTATTAAAATCACTGCTCCCGAAAAAACTGCAGTTTTAAAACTTTTTTTTTGCATTGATCCATGTCCCCTGGGGCAGGACCCAGGTCCCCAAACACTTTTTATGACACTAACTTGCATATAAGACTTTAAAATTAGCACTTTTGATTATTCATATTCGTGTCCCATAGACTTTAACGGTGTTCGCGTGTTCGAACACATTTTTTGCCTGTTCGCAAGTTCTGGTGCGAACCAGGGGGTGTTCAGCTCATCCCTACTCACCAGTGATCCATCCCTTTTATACCGTACCAACTACCTCTCCATGTTAACTCATTTAACGGCTCTTATGTCCAGTTGGGGGTCACTATGTGTCTCAGATGGGCCACGTAATGACTATAAAGATGTCTCTTTTATCTAAGCTGCTTAATTTTCTTTTGGTCTTCCCCATAGTGGTGCCATCTTATTTTTTTGCATTATACAAAGCCGAGTGCATAAATACATAGTAAACCTAGAGTACCGACTTCCGGTTCCGGCGCCATGTAGGAGCAGCGTGATGCAATGGCTCCGGAGGGGACAGCTATAAAAGCCAGCTACTTATCTCCACTGGTCGCGGCAGCCCGACCCATCACTGTCTCCCCCGCACTCCCTGGACAGCGCGGATGGACCGCTTGCTCATTCAGGGCAGCTCAGGCACTGAACAAGACTCCATCCCCGCAAACACTGGGAATTGCAATGTACAGTTGAAAGAGCCCACCGCCTGGGGACCCCCTCTAACGAACGACGTTCCCCGTGCCAAATTATCGTTCATTATCTAAACTACTCGGACAGATTGGCTATACTAAAATCCTTCCGAAATGCCTGTGCACTTCAATTGGATGGCCATAATGTCAGGGTATTTATACTGAAATGTTAAACAGTGTTATATTTATGGAAATTAGCAAGAATCTTTAATTTAGGAGATTCACGTATATTTCCACAAATCAACCCAATAACTCAAATTCGTTTATCTGCACTAATTTGAAGACTTTAAGATAAAACTTTATCGTCTCTCACCAAATTTGGCTTTTAAACTGTATTAAAACTTTAGATAAAATTATTGTAAAAAATAAAAAAAAAATTCCAGGAATCTTTTTAGGATTTAAATTTTCCCTAGTACATCAATCATGTTCTTCAGTCTTTGTTCAATCTCCTTGGTTTTTTCTTTGATAATGTCCAAATCACGACTACAAAACATGATTTCCTGGATCATCCGTGCACTGTCACTGGAGAAATGACTCGATTTTGGTACCACAACTTGAACATCACCTAAAATAAAAATACACACCATGTATTATAAATATGCAGGCATACATCTATTACCTGAATCTGTGGTATCTGACACTGACCTGTTGTGGTGACAAACTCCACCACATCTCCTTCCTCTACATCCTCAGCTTGTGACCTTTGTTCCCCTTCTTCAGGACCTGGGGGGGTCACTGCTGTCCCAATATTTTCCGACTCTTTGCTCCCCTATGAGAATGAAACAAAAGGTATACTTAGTACACAGATATTTGATTTCAGAAATAGGAATATGAAACATTGTTTGGAAGTGGGGTACAATTGTCTGTTTTGGCAGAGTTCAAAGCTGAAGACATGATTTTTGCTCTTACTAAAGCTGGAATACTTCCCTTTTTTGGACAATTTTGCACATGTAGACACCCCAAGTATCCACTGGAGCACCTGTGTGGGACACCCTAAAAAGTTGTTCTTGTGTCCCACACTAGTGCTCCAGAGTCCAGATGTGTAAACATCTGCTGAGTGTCCTCTCCTTACATTACACTGAATCAAGTTTGCAATTCATTCTAGTTTGAAACACATCTAGACAACAATATCCTAAACTTCTTTGAATACAAATTATCATGACCAAATGTAGTTAACCCTGTATCTGGCAAAAAACAGCGTATTTATTTTCAAACGAACAATGTTTACTACGACCGATTACTGTGCCCACGAACATGAAAGTAGCCATTTTAAACTGTCAACAGTAAAGAAAAGCACATGGAAGTCCAAGTAATAATAGGAATAGGGACACACGACAACTACTTACTTTTTAGAAGCACTTTCTTGATCCTTCTGTACTGGTCCTGCTCCCTTAATTTGAGGTCCGAACAGCGTTTCCTCAATTGCTCCTTGGATAATCGTACCCCAAAATTCCGGCGCAGACTCATGGGTTTAGGTACGGTCCATACTTCCCATCATAGTCGGCCCTTTTCAATATGTCGACTATCTCCACCATCTCTTCAAAGGACATATTTAAGGCCTTAAATCTTCTCCTCCTGGATCGGGACATTTCTTGCTCCGGCTTTCCTCCTTATTACTGCTATTAAGCACCTGCTGTGTCTACGCCATGTCGTCTCCCACTGCGACGAAAGAGACGGGGCGGGGAATATTCTAAAAAGAACATCAGGGGCAGGCAACACGGGTGTAGTTTCACGCATGCGCAGTGTATATAAAGCGTAACACGCGTGCGTCGTACATACGATCTGTGAGCGGAGGAAGGTGTAGTATAAGCACCGATCGTTATAACAAAGGTACAATTTTAAGTTGGTGCATCAGTGGCCTATACTGCTTATAGATTGAGGCCAAGATTAGGGGAATTTCGCCTGACATTAGGGTTTGTCTTGTGTTGTGTCTTGCAGAGAAAGTGGATCTATTCAATGACGAGGACTTTATGCCCATACTCATTGATATGTACAGGGAGCTGCTCTGTCTGTGACAGGTAAACCACCCCTATTATAACAATTAAACAAAGAGGAAGGCAGCGCTGGATCAATTGGTGGAATTTGTGAAGCCGGTGATCCCCACGGCAGACATCCCCTATTTGAAGGACCTAATTGGTGGCATGAGGAGCACTTATAATAGGGATCTCAAGAAGGTCCAGGATTCCCTGAGATCAAGAGCTGCAGCAGGCTAAGGTACTATGACAGACTGCATTTTCTGGCTGGCCAGACTGAACCCAGGCCAGCACTCTCCAATCCCCCCCCCCAGCTGAGGCTTCTGACGTCCAACCTGGGCCTTCCAGGCAGCAACATGTGGGGGAGCCCAGCTTGAGCCAGGTATAGCATTCTTCAAAATATTTCTGGTTGTCAAATTAATTATGTTAAATATATGCTAATTTGTATCACTAATTTTTGATTTCATATTTTCATGGTTTACATATCAATAGACAGCAGTGGCCACAAATAATTGGGACAAGAATGAAAAATGCTGGGGTCAGAATGATAGTATTTTCTATTTATTAACATTAAATTTGCAACAGTCATGAGTTGAAAATTGTGTGTGATTGATGAACCAAAAACTAAAACGATGTCCCTTTTTCATACACAGGAAAGCCTCAGCCAGGCCGTGGAAAGTGGCAGCCAGGAGGTGGCCGGGCCCAGTAGCCTGCCAGTATAGCAGGTCCCTTCCCTCCTCCTTCCACCAAAAAGTGGCAGGAAGAGGAGTAACGTGAAGGAGGCAGCAATTACCCTATTTATAAAGGCTACTGCAGCCCTCAGAACCCCCCACAGTGTTCAAGAGGACTTTGCATACGTTACAGCATGCAAAATGCTGGAAATGGAGGAGGGCCAACGCCTCTTATGTGAGGAAGTGATGTTACTAGCCCTAAACAAGGGCTTGAGGGGCCAACTCAAAAGTCAAAGCCACATTTGTGGGTTGAACCATGGTCCTCCTCCAGGTCCTCCGCCTCCACCTTCTGCCACACCTCCAACACCACAGCCACAGCCTGGAAGTGTCTAAGGAAGACCAGAGAGTGATGGCCTGGGTTCAGTCTGGTCTGGAAAAAGATGCAGGCTGTTGCATGACCACAGCCTGGGGACAGATATGTCATCTGCTGCTGTTCCTGATCTCTTGTAGTCCTGGACCAGATTGTGCTCACTATTATAAGGACTCCTCAGGCCATCAATTTTGATTCTAAAATTATTGATGTCTGCCCTGGGGTACAAAGGCTTTGCAAATTTCACCAGTTTCTCCAGCGTTGCCTTCCTCTTTATTTTGTTATGACCCAGATTAAATGGATATTTTGTTTTCAGCAATACTTGCCTATGTGTTTTACTTCAAAAAGGACAGGTTTGTTTTTGAGTAGGTAAGATACATTTAAAAAATTTAATGTCAAATTAACAAGGGACACCAACCAACCTCATTGAGATTTACAAAGACAAGATAATAATGGTGTTGTGGAAACGTGACATACAAAAAAAATGGAGATCATTATAAAATAATTAAAAAAAACAAATGGAGATCACTATAAAATAATTTTAAAAAAAAACAGGCGATCTTGATTCCAAAAAAAATAAAAATTAATTATAAACATTATTAGGGAGATCTGGCTTTAAAAACAAAAAAAAGACTATTCATGAGATCAGGAGAAATAATAATGAAATAAGTTTGTGAGAAGTCTGTGTGAATATGAGCAGCAAAACAACTTCATTCTTCTAGCATTATAAATAAGAAGAGAATGCACTGCATTGAAAGATTAAAAAATTTGCAGTGTGACGAATGTGCCATCTCCATTACGAACGGTTGTTTTACCAGATTGAGCGGCTCCATCTCGTACTTGATTCTGAGCATGTGTGGTTTTTTGCATACACATGAACGGAATTTCCGATAGAAACTTTTTCCATCTTTTTCCACCTGTATTTTACAAATTCAGATGATGTATGTGTATTTTTTGCTTTTTAGCGATTTACTATTTATAATACCTTTTACGGATGTACAAATCAAGTGTAATGAATTGTATTTGTTTTTTACTCATGCTTTATACTAGGCCACTATGCCGGGTAACGCACATTAATTGCTGATCCCATTTGTTTATTTAGCATTCTGTGATCAATAAAACATTTTTTTGCACTTCCCGTGCCTGGAAACTGGAATATGTCACGTGACTTCTTCAGAGGAACGTGAAGAAGTCACATGACGTGACAATATGCATTAGGATTGGAGCACGGGACGCTGCCACAGACAAACAACAGGAGATGAGCTCGGCGCTCGTAGTTACTACACATTGCAGCATTGTTTTAAATGCAAGTTGATTGGACTTGTTTTATTAAATAAATATACCTTTTATATGGGATCACGCTATGTGCGTCTCTTTCCCCCTCACACTGTACATCACTACTCTACCTGACAAACACTGAGGAGAGAGGCACGGGGACATATTCCAGTTTCCAGGCGCGGGGATAGATTCCAGATTGGTGACACTCCTGGAGGCATACGAGCTCGGTGCTCGTGGATTAATGCCCACACTCACTTCATGACAGTGAGTGCAACCTCCCCCTGTGTGTGTCTTGCCCCCCCTCCACTGTGGTCGTTGCAGAGTTATTTTACATGCTGTATACTTTTTATTTTTTATATTTCGCTTGGCATGTTCATAATTGTCACTGTCTGTATACACGGAACGTCTACACCTGCGGGTCATTTGCAACACAGGCTGTACACCTTACAGTTGTAAGGTAATCGGCTTGCAAACACGGAGGTGTCCTCACTGAAGATCCCCCCTCCCTTCACGATTGGACTTGTTTTGTGTTTCTCATCACGTGTTTTTGTTTTTTGGACTGGATGATAGAACTAATATTCATGTTTGCCCTAGGGATTTGTCACTTGTAGTTCACCAGGATCTGGCACGTTATTGCTAATGGGGCACTAGCCCACATATATTTTTCTTGCATTATATATATATATTTTTTTTTTGCATTGTGTCATTATTCATCCTATTTGTGTTAGTATATGCATTTTTGTTTTGCTATATTCAAGCAGTCACTGTTTCACGATTACCTTTATATATTAGGCTTTGTCTGCCCGCAACATGTCATGTTGATCAGCTACGTTGCACTGCACTGCATCCCCACCATATTCTTTTAGCATGTAGGATCTATTCATGCATTGGCCCGTTTCTGCTTTTTTAGTTCACTTTGCCACTTTAGTCATCTTTGTAGCTTCCCCCCCCTTCATCACAGCGCAACTACCATCTTCCCCCACTGTAATCTGTAAGATTACAGTATACTGTATCTGTACTGTGTGTTTTACTGTTTGAATTTGCCACTGAACTCCGTCCCCGTGTGTCGCAATGCTCGCAGGGAACAGAGCTCGGCACTGTGAATCGAGCAAGACACGGCGGCTCGCAGATCACAGTGGGGAGACATCGCAGGATCCAGGGGACAAGGTAAGTAACCTCTACATGGATCCTGTGATGCGATCCTGAGTCTGGCTCAGGGATACCGCTTTTGGCATTAAAAATCCACCCCGAGCCAGACTCGGGAATAATTTGGGTACTGGTGCGGTAGTTAAAAATATTTTGGTCAGATGGTTAAGGAAAGAGGAGTTGGTTTCAAATATTGCTGACCTAAGACCAAAACAGGTGGAGGAGTGTTGGAGGAATTTGGAGACAGAAGGGGTGACCAATAAATAAAAAGAGATCATTTGGATGAGTTTTCACGAATGCTTGCTGACAATGCCCTTTTTAAAATCTAGAGATTTTGTAAGAAATGAGAGGTGCATAAGGGAAGGATGTGGGGGTATTGAAAAAGTAAGACGTGTTGCTAGAGTGCTTTTTTGGTTGGCTGGCTTTGTAAAAAATGTGTTGAGAGGGAGGTTACACCAGAGTTATGTCTATATGGTTTGGTGGGTGGTGGGTCTGATGTGAGGAGGAGAGAGTGGATTTTGTCAGCAATTGTAAAATAAGTGGTTTGGGAAGCAAGATGTAGCTACAGGAAAAGAAGTTTTGTATTGTCTGAAGAGGAATGTACAGAGTGGGTATTAAGCAAAATGCACTATGTTTTGTTATAGGATAGGAAGGTGTTAGGTGTGGAGGAGGCAGATGTTTTTTGGAAATTTGGGAGGTGGAGGTTGGGATGAGCAGGTGGGATGTTTTTTTTCATGTATTTTTGTGTTTTTAATGTTGTTATTCTTTTAAAACCTTTTTTGATATAAAAAAACTTACTTGAATGATGTAAAGAACGTTGCTCAGTCTCTTGAGAGTTGATCAAAGGAGTTCAAAGTATGCGATTCATGCTGATGGGAGAAAAAAAAATACTGCATTTTTAGATGTACTTTAAGTGTTTCAGAATAAATTGTATTTCATGTTTTGATATATACTGATCTGGCGTCCTCCTTTATTATTTACATGTCTTTGAGGTGACCCCATACCCATTGAGGAGCTGCCAGTGACTGTACTGTAAGTGTCTTTCCTCCTATCAAGATTACCATCCTCCTGCACATGTTTTCTATGGATTTTATATGACTGTCTGTAATGCAGCGTACACATGGGTGGACTTTCTGACCGGACTGGTCCGACTGACTTTCCGATGGACTTTTGACAGACTTCCGACGGACTTTTTTTACGAACGGACTTGCCTACATACAACCAGACTACGGACGGACTTGCCTACACACGACCGGACTTTCCGGCAGACCTAGTTCCCGACAGAGTTTTGGCGGACTTTCCAAATGAACGGCCTTGCCCAAACATGAACAAGTCTGTTCATTTAGAATGTGACTCGGGTACGACGGGACTAGAAAAGGAAGTCAATCTTGCCGCTTTTATCAGTGAAATGGACGCCTTGTGAGCCCCATCACGGGGAATACCAGGCCCTTAAAACTGGTATGGATTTTAAGAGGAACCCCTACGCCGAAAACACGGCGTGGGGGTCCCCCCAAAATCCATACCAGACCCTTATCCAAGCACGCAGCCTGGCAGGTCAGGAAAGTGGGTGGGGACGAGCGAGTCCCCTCTCCTGAACTGTACCAGGGCGCATGCCCTCAACATGGGGGGTGGGTGCTTTGGGGGAGGGGGTAAATTTGGATATTTTCAGTTTTTAGGCTCCTATTAAACTGGCCAATTTTTCATCTTATTTTTCCATTTTTCATTTTTTATATATTTTTTCATAATTTTTCATTTTTTCATTTTTTATTTTTTATCCTTATTTTTATTTTTATTTTCATTTTTTATTTTTCATTTTCATTTTTTATCTTCAAAAAATCTTTTTTCTCCTTTTTATTCATTTTTATTGATTTTTTCACTTTACTATCTTATTTTATTATTATTCATACTTTCACTATGTATATCTATATTTTCAATTTTTTATCTAATTTTTTATTTTTGCCTGTTGTATTAAATGTACAGCGCATTACATCATTTTTGATTAGTTTGGAGTATATCATATGTACTGTGGAGCGGTTCCCTATTGGCGCTGAGATGCTTTTTTTGAGTATGATTTTTTATCTATAGGACACCGGATGTTTCTTGCCTATTAGACTTCGTTACTCTATATCTGGACTTGTAGTCACACGTTAGAGCACTTCCTATTTACAGTTATGTTCTGCCTCTATAGGAGGCTTCCAATGACAGCCAGATCGAGGCTTGGTATGCCCTTGCGCATGCCCAGTCGAGTGACGGGCTTGCGCGGAAATGAGGCTTGGTTGTAATCTGTTTATTTGCCGTTTGAGCATTTCCTGTTCATGTGTTATGTTCCGCCTCTATAGGAGGTCTTTAATGATGACCGGATCGAGTCTCTGCGCATGCCCAGTAGTACGACGGGCTTGCGCAGATACGAAGCTTGGTTGTATTTTGTTTCTATAAAAGGTGATGGTTCATTGCGTCGCCCGTGCCCCGTAGAAGACGTCACGTATGACGAAACATGTAGGGTGTGGCCTCGCAGTGCTTGCCATCACGTGTTTCATGTTTGCACGGGTGTTCAGCCTTTGTTTTTATGCCGGCTTTTTAAAACCAATGATTTTTATATTTGAATTTTTGTATTCATACCTTTGGTCTTTTAAGTAATAAACTCCTCACTATTATTACTACACCATTGGAGTCTTTTCCCCTTTTTTTTATTCATGGATCCTCCGAACCACGAGTCTCCCTCCTGACGCTGCAGCAGTAAGATCAGCTCTGAGTTGGTGGTGCTCGTAAGCAAGACCCGGACATCTATATCTCATCTGTCCCTGCAGAGGGTTATATCTGCAAGTGCGTATGACCTCGCCACAGAGGAGGTCCAACAAATGGGGTAAGGGCACATTCATTACTCCTCTCCCGCAACTAATGGTGGCTCGGAAGTGTTTCTGCACCCTTTTCACCTTTCTACCCTGATGTGACACATCAAAGGAACAGCTTTTTCTCCTCAAATTTTTGTTTTTGCTATTTTTTTTTTTTTTTTTTTAATGGACTGAATGTGGTGTCTTTTAAACGATTGAGTGTTCAATCGCATCTTCAGAACTTTCATTTCTATTTCTTTTTCTATTAATTTTTTATGGAGATATGTTATAAATTTGTTGTTTTGTTATTTCCTTACATTGGGATTTAAATATATTGTAGCTCTGGATATCATCTCAAGGAGCCTTCTAATCGTAAAACCTCAGTTACTAACCCCTTAGTGGTGTAGGAGGCCCACAAGAAGGTGATTCAGGGTGCATTGATCAAAATAGGAGCCCACCTTAAAAGGGAGAGGTCTTGCCACACAGAGGAACTTTTCGTTCAGCTACGCAATCTAGAGTGCTTCCACAAGGCCAGCCTTGCTCGCTTCACATACCAGGATCTCCTTCAAGTTTGTGAGAAGCTCTGTGTGCTCCTATTCCACAAAATGAAGCAAAAACTAGCATGAGCTCACCGTACAATGTACGAATTTGCCAACAAACCGGGCACACTTCTGGCGAGGGCACTGAGAGGTCCACGCAGGAACACCTACATCTCCCACATTATGGGCTCTTCAGGGCAGAAGCTCCATACTTCCTCTGACATGGTGATAGGGTTCAGATCCTTCTACGAGGGCTTGTACAACTTAAACTTCTCCACCACTCCGGACTCTCCTTCTGGTGATGCGGCCACTCCCCAGTCCTACCTTGCCTCCTCGGGCATGCCATCTCTCCTCCTTGCATCTCAGGAGGAACTGAAGGAGCCAATTACAGTGGAGGAACTGGGTGGCCCTTTGCCCACTCGAAGCCCAAGAAGGCCCCTGGCCCGGATGGCCTCATCCTGGGCTATTACAAAGTTTTTTTCGAGACCCTATCTCAACCATTGGTCTCGGCTTTGAACTCAATCATCGAAGGGGAGCCATTCCTGATTGATACAATGCGAGCCTACATCTCTCTTTTCCCGAAAGAAGGGAAAGATCCGTTGCACTGTGGGAATTATCGCACCGATAGCGCTTCTGAATACGGATCTGAAACTGTTTGCCAAAATCTTGGCAAACAGACTGCTCCCACACATCTTGAGCCTTGATCACAGAGACCAAGCAGGTTTTGTACCCCTCCGCGAACCACGAGACAATACCATCCAGGTGGTGAACTTGATCCATGCAGCCAAGTCCTCGAATTGGCCTCTTCTCTTGCTGTCCATGGACACAGAGAAATCCTTCGACCTTCGAACTGGTCTTTCATGTGAGCTACTCTAGAACACGTTGGTCTACTGTCCTCCATGCTGAGTTGAATACTATCCCTCTACTCGAACCTCATGGCTGCAGTCAAGGTCAATGAAAGAAATCTGACTTTTTCAACATCCATAACGGCACACAACAGGGCTTCCTCCTGTCCCCCTTATTCTTCATACTTACCCTAGAGCCCTTCCTGTGCACAGTTAGGGTGGATTCTGCCATTGCCGGCTTTCAGAAAGCTTCTGGGATGCACAAAGAGGCCTCATTTGCAGATGACTTGATCTTTTTCCTAACGGACCCACTGATCTCCCTTTCGAAATCCTTCAGTCCCTAAAGGAATACGGTGTCCTCTCTTTCTTCCAAATGCATCTAACCAAATCGTCCACACTGAAAATCACGGGGGGGGGAACCTGATCACGTCACTTCGTCCAGCGTTTCCCTTGACTCAATTCGCTACCTGGGCGTGGATATCACCCCCGACCCCTCCACTCTCTAGTCGGAGAACTTCTTACCCTTACTTACCCGCCTCAAAACAGATCTTCTCCACTGGCACTCTCTCACGCTAACATGGTTTGGTCATTGCAAGATGAGGCTACTGCCCAGGGTGCAAGCGCTTCCCATTCGACTCTTCCCAGTGTTTTTTAAAAGGGTGAACTCAATGTTCAGAGATTTCATCTGGTCTTACTGTAAATCTTGCCTTAGGATAACTTATCCATCTTGAAAAGCATAGAGGAGGAGTTGGTCTCCCAGATGTGAAAGCCTATTACAGAGCTGCACACTTCACCACCAGGTTGGTGGACTGGCACTGCCACGCAGCAGCAAAACAGTGGGAGGCCATGGAGATGGAGGACTCTGGTGATACAGCCAAGAGCTGGCCATGGATTTCATCACCACTCCCAAGGACCCTGACTGAACACCCTACATTGGGTATCACTCTTCTGGTGGCCAGGGACACATTTAGACATACTTTAATGTCACCGCTGCCCTCTCCTGTTGTACTGGTGTTGGGCAACCCGGAATTTTCTCCAGGCCTTCAGAATCCCCGTTTCCAGCATTTGGTCACGAGTGGGAATCTCCGCCTCCGCGACTTCGTGGGTTCTGATGGATGACTCACCTCCTTGGCAGGGGTATCTGCCACGGACACTCTTTTGGATTTCTGGAGCGGTTTCCAGCTGCGCAACTTTCTGCGTGGGTGTTTATGAACGCAGGGGGGAACCAGTCCGCCATGGCCTCTCAATAATATATGCATCTCTGATCCGGCCAGCGGATGGATACACACTACCCTTCCTAACCAAATGGAAATTGGACTTGGGCATCCAGTTTACTGATTCTCAGAAAGAGAAGATCCTTCATTTCTTTTTTTTTTTAAATGGTTTATTTATAACAATTTTCAAAAATTATACACTGCAATATAAAAGAGAAAGCATTTCAACTTTTGATAGTACAGAGCAATGTATATATAAACTTATGGAACTGAACGTAGACCCAGTTATGTTCATACATAAGCGTCTTCCAACTATGGATCATTCAAATATAGTTATCATACCGTATTATATGATAAACAAAGCGGGAAAAGGGTATATAGTTTTGAATAATAACAACACAAAAGAAAAAAGGAAGCAAGGTACAACATAACCGAGAGATGGCACCAGGAGATTCAGGAGGCTTAAGGGTTATCAGATTCAAGGGGGTACACAGAGTTGTCCCGCTTCTTCTATATTTTATAAAAGGAGGGTAGTGTGTCCTCAATTTTAGCAGTCAAGTGTTCCACCCTACGTATATCCGCCATTATGAAAAGAAAATGTTGGAATGTGGGAGGATAAGTGGAGAGCCAGTGCCTAGGGATAGCTCTCTTAGCGGCCAGAAGGATAAAGGACATACGTTTCCGTGATGCTTTAGATATTCCCGGGAAAGGGAGGCCCAGAAGGAAATGCATGGGATTCAAAGGTATCGGTGCAGATAATAACGTTTGTTGAAGATCAGTGAGAAGGCAATCCCAACAGCAAGATCTTAATAGCAGTTTCCTTCTGCACTACACAACGTAAAAATTTTGATGCAGACTCCCAAATTTTTCCCCAGTCTAATAGAGAAATTGATCTTTGCACTATGAGAGACCATTTTTCCATGTAATTATGTGTGAGTTCCATTAAAGGTGGAGTTTCATGCAAAATTTGGTATATAGAAGAAACCTGTTTGTAGGGGCCATTGGCACACAGGGCTTCAAAATCAGTAGGTTTTTCCAAAGAGTGAGGGGGAGTTAGAATGGAAGAAATGTTTCAATTGTATGGATGAGTATAGAAGGGAGGCAGGAAGTTCATATTTCGTTTGCAGATCTGAAAAAGACATAAGTTTGCGGGAAACCGGGTGTACAAGATGTCGCAACTGAAAAATTCCTGCCTGAGTCCAAGGAAGCATCCTTGTATAGGACAGTCCATCAGGTATGTCCGGGTTGAAGAGTTCATTTAGAAATGGAGAGCATTTGGAGGATAGGGAAAACTCTCTGCACATCTCTTTCAAATAGCAAGGGTAAAAAGCATTGGTGCCAAGCAGAGGGATCTCAGTTAAGGCATAAATTTAGCTGAGGAAGGCCATAGCATGTAGTATGGATGTACCGGAACAGTAATCCCCATTTCAATCTCGGCCCACCTACTTGGAGCTTTTCTAGAGATCCAGGAAGATAATACCCAAAGGTGAGAGGCATAATAATATTTGTTGATATCTGGTGCAGCCAGTCCTCCTCTTTTGTTCAAGGCGTAAACCACTGATCGTGCAATCCTATGGAATGCATTATTCCATATGAACTTGAGGCATTTTCTCTGGAGAAGTTTCAATTGCGACAGTGGGATTGGAAGTGTTTCAAATAGGTACAGTAATTTAGGGAGTATTGACATCTTAAGGACATTAATTCTACCGAGAAGAGAGATATGAAGGGGAGTCCAAAAGATTTAAGAGATGGGTTATTTTTGTAAACATGGGGGAAAGTTAGCCTGATAGAGGGAAGAATACGAGGGTGTGAGATGAACGCCCAAGTATTTCAATGAAGAAGAGCACCAACGATATTTAAAGGTGTGTTGGAGAGTGTTAAGCAGGGCTGGTGGAATGTTAATGGGTAGGGCCTCCGTTTTTGACTGATTCATTTTAAACCCCGATAGAGATCCAAAGGTGCAGAGAATATCCTGTAAAGAAGGTAAAGAGGTGAGGGGGTGATTGAGCGTCAACAATATGTCATCAGCAAAAAGTGATAGCTCATAGTCTTGTTGTTGCTGCAAGACCCCCCGAATAGGTTCTGGATGGAACCTAATGGCCAATGCCAGAGGTTCTAAGCTCAGAAAGAACAACAGGGGTGACAAAGGACACCACTGCCTGGTGCTATTACTGAGGGGGAACCGCTGCGACAAGTATGAGGACAACTGAACCTGAGAGGAAGGTATAGAATATAGAGCCCGTAAGGCTTGTATAAAAGGGCCTGAGAATCTGTATCTGGAAAGAACTGCAAACATGAATGGCCAGCTTAGGCGGTCAAAAGATTTTTGTGCATCGAAGCTTAGGACGATGGCAGGTTGTTTGGTTTTAGTCAGTAAGTCTATCAGGTCTATAGACCATATCGTATTGTCACTCACATGTCTCGTTGGGACAAAACCTACTTGGTCTTTATGAACTAACGTCGTTAGTAATGGGGAAAGTCTACTGGCCAGTATTTTAGTAAAGATCTTGTAATCTGAATTTAATAATGCGATAGGGCGGTAGTTATCTGGTAGTGACGGGTCTTTACCTGGTTTAGGGATGATAGTTATATGAGAATGAAGAAACTGCGAATGTGGGATGGAACCCTTGAGCATTGAGGAACTTAAAGTCTGCAAATGGGGGTTTAGAATTGGGGAAAAAATTTTGTAATAAACATCCAGGCCTGGGGATTTGTGAGCCAGTAGGGCTTTAATCACTGCCGCTATCTACAGTGACAGGGGTATTGAGCGTAGAATTTTGGGCAGATCTAAGGAAGACAAAAAATCATCAAATTTTGTCTGGGAAAATTGGGGTATCGAATCTGAACTTAAGCAGTTATAAAGTTTCTTGTAAAAATCACCAAATACCTGGGACATAGCCTTAGGGCAGTATGTAGGAATACCGTATTGTTGCATCAAATGGTCAGGTATCAAAATAAAGGGATGTGGTTTCAATCTATTAACAAGCATTCTATGTGGTTTGTTAGCAAATTCTTTGAACTTTTGCCTGGCCCATATCAAAGATTTGGATATCCTATTCATGTCAATTGATTTGATGTGGTTCCGGATTGAGGTGACTATTTTCAGTCGTTCCACCATGGGGGATTCAAGTAGGTGCATCTCTGTGACTTTCAATCGAGCGAGGAGATCAGCTTTTAATTTTGTGGAGTCCCGCTTAAGGCGAGACCCTGCAGATATGCATTCACCCCTGAAAAAAGCCTTATGGGCTTCCCACAAGGTGGAAACTTCCGCAACCGATCCGTCATTTAGTTGGAAAAATTCAGATAATTTTTGTTGCAGTTGGGTTTGGATCACTGGGTCTTTGATCAGGGATTCGTTAAGACGCCAGAGACAGGTTTTGGGGGTAGAAGCCGTCAAGAAAATGTCAAGTTCAATGGGTGCATGATCCGACCAAGTAATGGGGTTGATATCAGAAGAAACAATATAAGGAAGGAGAGGGGCAGTTACAAAGAAATGGTCCAATCTGGAATATAACTTTTGAGAGGGAGAGTAAAATGTATAACTTTTTTGAGTAGGATGTTTCACTCTCCATGTATCGAAGAGGTTATGTGATCTAGTTAGTTTACGAAAGGAGGTGGAAAGCTTCTGGACAGTGATTCATGGAGTGTCTTGAAATAGGGCTTGTCTATCCTTGGTCGGGGACATGCACACATTGAAATCTCCTCCTATAATCATAAAAGGTTGAGAAAACGATTGTAGTTTCTCTAGAACTTTCGTAATAAAACTAATCTTTCCCACGTTTGGGGCATGTATATTAGCCAGAGTGAGTTGAGTATTCAGGTGACTACAGCTCAGGAGCACAAAACGACCGTGGGAATCCCGATAGGAAGAAAGGATGCATAACTGGCAGGAACGTTTAATGAGAATTGCCACACCGGCCTTCCCAGAGGGACGAGAAGCCATATAGGCCGAGGGAAAATGTTTAGAAGCAAATTTAAAGGATCCACCTGGTCTGAAGTGGGTCTCCTGAACCATAATCACTTCCGCATTGGAGGACCTGAACTCCCTCAAAGCTTGCCATCTCTTCTTGATGGAATTCAGGCCCTTTATATTACAGGAGTATATTTTAAGAGCCATACTAAATCAAATGTGTATATAGCTAACGTAACATAAACTTTAAACCAACAGTAATATAACCATGGTGCAACATATATAGAAGCATGTAAGCAGTTAAGTTGAAATGGTGCCAAAAAAAAGCACTAGTAACCAAAATAAGGTCAAAAGGGACCCATGAAATGAGATACTGAAAAACAAAAACAAAAAAGAAAACAAAAGAAAAAAATATTTGAAAATATTTTTGAGAACCCTGAAGATAAAAAAAAACTTCAGGGAACCCAGGCAACAGCCCGGGGTTTTGGTGAGGGGCATGGCAGCCTGCATGATCTGACAATAGGTTCCCGTCTCTTCAAAGAAAGCAGTCAACACCATTTAGTGGAGGACCAGCAGTATAACAAAAGGGATGTAATCTACTGTAAGATTAGCAAGGTTGGTAATTGATTCAAGACAGGATTTAGAAAAAAGTCCCTATTGAAAATAGAATGACCCAGTTCCATAGGGTCACTTGCACAACCAGATGAAACATCGTCCGGTTGTCGTAAAGAAAAAGGAGAACATTGAGGAGAGAGCCATTTCAGGTAGGAAATCTGGTGGGGTTAGCTTGTTGAGGAGTAGAGAAGGTCTTCTGCGCTCTCCATTGAACGGGGGTCCAGATCTTGGCTGGTGTCTTGAGAGGCTTGGGGTTCTGGGCAGGAAGCTGAAGATCCTCCTCAAGGATGGGTGGGAGACCTAGGTTGCGGATAAAGGCTTCACTTTCATGACTTGGTTAGATGGCGGCGGGACAAATCCTCAATAAATTGCTTTCAGAAAGCCAATCTTTCCCATAAGATGCCCTGGACTAGCTGGCAGACTGCAGTGTCACTCCTGGATCTAATGAAGCTGCGGATGCTGTGCAGGAGCCGTGAATAGGGAGACGGGGACTGGAGCTCTACATGATCTCCATCTTACATGCCGCACACGAGCCCCCCGTTCTAGAATCTTTCGCAGAGGGCGATCCAAGCTCAGGGGTGTTAGAAAAGTCCTAATAATCCTGCTTCTGGGTGATGCAAGATGGTCGCTGCACGTGGTTATGGAAACTGGGCCTTGACTTCCACTTGAAGGGGTAGACACCACTGTAATTCCGGACCAGTGTCTGGTTTTGTTTGGTCGGGATGTTCTGGTTGTGCAGTGCAGCGCGGTTTGGGCCCAGGAGAGAGGAGGCTGCTGGCCTGTGTCTGCGCTCCCGGGACCCGGCGGTCCCCCAACAGACTGAGGGACACAGGGATCTGAGCCAAGGTTCAGATAAGGCTGCTGGGGGGGTCGCTACCCCTTCTCAAAGGCCTTTGGAAGGCCGGAGCTCCTCACACACATGTCTGCTCTGCTCAACGTAGAGCCACACCCCTCAAGATGCTTCATTTGTCCCAGAAGTCCTCTATAGCCGCAAGGATCCAGGAGACAGGTTGCAAAATCTTGACCAGATGGTACAGAGTAAAAACAAACAGGTGGGGTTCTTGCGAGCCACAAGTGGACCAATGCCTCTAAGGAGTAAAACAACTATATTTAAAGCTAAAAATGTGAATTGAAAAAAATATGAATATATATAAACTGAGTATAAAATATAAACTAATTGTGCAGAAATATTAAACCATAATTAGTATGCTAATATAAACATACATGTAAAAATATATATATATAATGTGCAATCCTTATATATAAAATTCACAAAGTGCATCCACATAAAAGTGCAATCCTTATATAAAATGCTGAAAGTGCATCATGCATGAATATAGACCTAATTAATAAGTGCAAATCCTGTGACAATCAAGTGTCCAAACAAAATACGATCAGCAGATTCAAACTGAAACAAAGAAGTGCAAGAAAACAGTGTCCACGAATTAAGTGTTCATCATGCTTCTCCTGAAAAGTGTCCAAATCACAACAAGCTGGATGTGCTCTCCCGTGATCCCCCACTTGTGCTTGCGCTCACCTCTATTCGTGTGACACGGTAGTTAAACAGTGTCAAAACACGCATTGGGGCCACTCCTGGGCTCACTCAGGATGCAATGATGTATGTCCAATCCTCACAGGTAAAATATCATTCATAAAAGAGAAAAAGAAAGCTCCATGGTGTAATATAGTAAGGGATTTATTTAAAGTAAAAGAAGTTCCTCCAGGAGGGTACTCACAGTATGCAGGTGCTACAGTGCACCAAACTATACAGGTGTATTTCGTTTAGCAGCGGCTCGTATGGCGTGCGGTGTGGTGTATATTCCTCTCCTTCCCTGCTGACAGCTCCGTCCTACCCCTCCCCGACGCGTATTCGGCACAGGGATCACGTGCCTTCCTCTGGGGGATATCGTTTGGACGGACTCTAAATGTGAATTTTATATGCTGACGGCAGCCATTTTGCCGAGGACCGCAGACAGCACTAGTGTGGAACTGCAGCTGAAATGAGCAGCCAGTGGCCATTTTGCCTAAGACCAACTATCTATGTTGTAATAGGCTTCAGCTGTGCATAATATTGCAATGGAGAGCCATGTTTCACATCACCCATCATCCAATAGAGTTATGTCGGCGGCCATATTGCCTAGGTCCACAGACAGCACTAGTGATGGGCTACATTAATAAGCAGGTGAACAAAATAAAATAAAATAAAATAAAACAGCAACTTACAGCGCTATAAAATTAGATCCATCACAAAAAAAACCAAAAAAAAAAACGGCCATGAATACCATTGCGGACAGTGATGGTATATGAAAATGATCCTATACAGTTATATTATGTTTGATAATCAAGGAAAGAGCTGTGCATCCAGGAGTCACCACACCGCACCTCATATACAATAAGAAAGAGCCTGACCAAATTAAAATAAATCTGAATTGCCTTTAAAAACACATGCAAAAAGTTTAAAACATAAATTCCATAACTAAAATGAGAAATCTACTCGGATGACCTTATAATTCTCCTAAACGGAGTATTTAGAAGACCCCCCTTATCAAAGGAGATCTGTATCTCTGGCCCCTATTGAAGAGTAAAATAAATTTTAATATAATATGTTAAAATCAAAATAAACCCCTAAACCCAATATCATATCAGTAAATATTTATGATATGTAATATAAAAATATTAAAAGTATTAAAATTATTAAAAATGTTATAATGATATTAAAAAACCACCATAACAATGATAAGAACCTACAAAAATGGTAATATTATCAACATTAACAGGTGTTAACAGGGAATCCAACACATAAATTTAGGATTAACCTAAAAACCAACCTGGATAATATATCGGAATAAACATACAGAGAAATAAAAGAAATTATTTATATTAAGTTCGTCGCTACCCTGGCATCCTCACGTGAAGTCATCTTAATATAAAGCCCCATGGTCGACCAGACCATCTGTCAAACCGACCATAGTCCACAGTGGGTCTTTATCTAGAGTGGGAAACTCGATACCGTTAAATACATAGGAGCTAATTAAAAATTACTGAGGAAACATGTTAAATCAAAGTCCCCCAGGGGACAGAGAGCCCAACTGGTGTATCCACCAAGATTCTCGTTTACTAATTTCTCTCGTGAAATTGGAACCCTTCCAGTGGCGTTTGGGAGTCACTTTGCATCGTTTCTTCCCACATGTCCCCAGCATTTGTTGGTGCTGCGAGGGTGCTGAAGGGACGATGCTGCATATTTTCTGGGATTGTCCCAAACTTGCCCCCTTTTGTTGCAAGGTGACCTGTATGGTCAAGCACCTGACCAATGTTGATCAATGTTGACCTAGAAAGGAACCTGGCGGCCTGCCTGATCCATCTCTCTAACAGACCGATCAGGAAATATAAGGCCTCTCTCACAATCCAGCTGCTAAATGCGGCCAGGGCATGCATCCCCCTTGTTGGAGATCGGAAAACCCACCATCAAAAGCATTGTGGTACACCAAGGTGAACGAATTGAGAGACATGGAAGATCTCACAGCTAACTTTCATGACCAGGAGGAGACCTTCCGAGAGACCTGGCAACCCTGGAACCACTTTGGGTACAACAGCGCATATCTACAGAATATATATAATGCAAAGAGATGCAGCGCTAGAAAAAGGATTGATGAAAAGAAAGTGAAAAAAAGACTAAGGCATAGTCTCATCAGCGTCAAATAAAACGGGCTATACACAAACCTAGGAAGTGGAGGTTACAGACGGAGACGCCTGAGTTTTTTATGCTGCATTTTTCCGCTGCCCTTTTAATACTGCGATCCTGTAAGTGTACTTTTATACTCAATAAATCAATCTTTTTGGACGTATTACACTATGGAATATTTTTGTTTCATATCCCTGGGAATCATCTGCTGCTAGCTGCTGCTGTGCGTTATGGTTGTTGGGAGACCGATTTCCCTGTGCTGGGTGAGACTGCCGTAATAGCAGTCATCGCCGTCCAGTAAGCGCATTTGATTTTCCACCCTGTGTGTGAGAAGACACAGAAGACTTTCTTTGTTTCCTTTTCTTGACACTTTTTATGGTTGCTCTCTTTTTTTGGTCACTTTTTTCAGGACTGTTTTTTCTTGTGGGTTCACTTTACACACCCTATTATGTATTTGTCACTCATCTGTTTTATTTGTCACTCATCTGTTTTATTACTTAAGGTTTATATGTACAGCAATTTTTTCACTCATTGTCATTTTGATTAGATTTTGTGTTTATCCACACTCATACAGATATTCATGTTATTTTATTAATTTGCACATGAGCTCATTAATTTGTTTTGCTCAATTACTATTATTTGATGCTGATGAGACTATGCCTAATGCCGCGTACACACGACCGGACTTTACAGCAGACTTTGCCCGGCGGACGGGATTTCGACGGACAATTCGATCGTGTGTGGACTCCAGCGGACTTTGTTTTCTCAAAAGTTGGACAGACTTAGATTTGAAACATGTTTCAAATCTATCCGACGGACTCGAGTCTGGTCGAAAAGTCCGCTCGTCTGTATGCTAGTTCGACGGACAAAAAGCCACGCTAGGGCAGCTATTGGCTACTGGCTATGAACTTCCTTATTTTAGTCCGGTCGTACGTCATCACGTACGAATTCGACGGACGTTGGTTGATTGTGTGGAGGCAAGTTCGTTCATTCAGAAAGTCCGTCGTAAAGTCCGTCGAAAAGTCCGCTGGGCAAAGTCTGCCGTAAAGTCCGCTCGTGTGTACGCGGCATTAGTCTTTTTTTCACTTTCTTTTCACCAATCCTTTTTCTAGCTCTGCATCTCTTTGCATTATATATATTGTTGTCAGGTTTGAGACTAGACTTTAGGTGCTGGCTGCTTTTATATTTTCACACACTTTATATTCTTTTTTATTTTTGGTCAATATATTTAAATTTTATTATTTATTTTGTTCTTCGAGTGCAGCTTTTTTCTTCGTTTTTCCAGCATATCTACAGAAGATGGCACATACGAGTTAGCCTCATCGCACCTGCCCTACTTCCTGGGCGAGAGGCCTCCTATGCTCTCTCTTTTCCTCCCTCCATTCCCCTATATCCAGCCTCCTCTGCTTTGGGGACTCCTTCCCTCAACCTCAACCCCCCACTCTGGCGGTTTCACCCCGTCCAACAACCCCCTCTTTTTATATACCCTTTGGAAACCCAGTGATGGGATATGCCTTTCATGCTGTATATCCCAGTTTATATTTTGCTTTCATGTTACCGTATCCCTGGGCTGATTAGGCCCCAGGGGAGTACTATCCTCTGTTATGTTACCTGGAAAATTCCAAGCTAAGTTACTTCATTCTACCGTATATTACACATTTTATTATAGTTTATCTAAATTTTTGACTCATCGAAGCATATATGCCTTGTCCATTGATATAAATGTATGTTAGACACCCTAGTGTGGCGCGTTGTGCACTATACACAAATAAGTATACGCTGTTATGGCCACATACTCTGTACAACACTGGGCATACTGTTTTCGGTCTCGGCCCCCGATTACCTACCTATTTGTTATTTACTTGAGATACTGTACATACTATTTCTTTTGACTGCTACATGTAACTTTCTTTGGCTAATAAAGGAATTACAAAAAGAACACACAGGTAATGTATGAAATATATATGTGCAAAAACATTATAGCACAAAGTATTATGTACTGTGACTATTTTCATGTAAGAATGGTAATCGCCTAGAAAAAATTAGGGGTCTCCAGATGGTGTAATGTATAGGATATGAGCAGACTAATGAAGATAATTTCATTAGCCATTTGTGAAAACTGCCTCAAAGCCACTTAATGACTTATCAGCAATGTAGAAGTACTGGCAGATGGGTATAATATAAAACAACTGTACAAAGTTATGTCTTAAGGAGGCAGGTATCCCCATATAGACATACAATGTGTTTTAAAGTGGAACAAAAGTGACAGTATAATCACTTGAGTAGCAATTAGATAAATAAATATATAGATACGCACACACCATTGTGTATGTGATCTAAATATGTAAAATTTCCTATGCGATAAACCACTAATAGAAGGGCAGAGGTGGCTATGTTTGGTGATGTACAGATAAAAAATTCCCAGCAATGCTACCTGGAGAAAGCATCAAAATGGGCTGGATACCGGTATGCAGCATTTAAGCAGATGCATATTTTGCAAAGGTCAATACCAGCCTTTGTATTTATCAATGCTGAAACAATGATGAAAAAATATATATATTGGCATTGGAACCATTTCTGGCGGCACTCCGAAACAATCAGGATGTGAGAGGAGTGAGAGTTGGAGAAAAAGAGCACAAAATTGTGGTATATGCGGATAACATCCTGATGTTTGTAACTAACCCAAGAGTGACTCTGCCAAATATAATGAAAGAAGTAAAAGAATATGGGGAACTATCAAACTTTAAAATAAACCCGATAAAAACAGAGATATTAAATATTGGACTAGGGAAAAGGGAAGTCCTGTCCCTCCAAAAAGAATTCCCATTCACATGGGTAAAAGAAGAACTAAAATATCTTGGAATTAAATTAACGTCAAAGGTTGAAAAAATCTTGCCGGCAAATTATATTCCACTAATCAATGAGGTTAAGGAAGAAATAAAAAAATTAAGTATACAACCAATATCGTGGATCGGAAGAATAAACATGTTTAAAATGATGATACTACCAAAAATAATATACAAATTTCAGATGTTGCCAGTAAGGATTCCACAGAGTTTTTTCAAAATAATAAAAACAATATTGTTAAAATATATTTGGCATAATAAAAACCCGAGAATTACATTTGCACAAATCACAAGGAAAAGGGATCAGGAGGATTAGCAATTCCAGACATAAGTAGATATTATAAAGCAATAGATTTGTCACGAATGATTGAGTGGACAAATGGAAATAGTGAAAAAAAATGGGTGGAGATGGAAAACACAATAAGTAAGACCACATTGCACAAAAACATATGGATACCACAAAAGTTTAGATTAATGGATCCGGAAACTCACGAAATAACTAAAAATGTTTTTAAAATCTGGGACACAGTACACGTGAAGAATGATTGGACATACAATTCACCGTTACTAGCACTCACGGGAACAAATTTTTTTACACTAGGGAAGGAAATATTTGCTGGACAAGAAATAAGAAATCCACAATTGAAAGATATTACCACAAAAGGTAGGATTAAAACACGATCAGAATTAGAAGAAATTAACGGGTGGAAGATAAGCGAATTAAATTTAGCCACCTGAAAAAACTTTGTTTTACCCAAACGCCACTGAAAAACGGAATATCAAGAATCTACGGAATATTGCCAGACTTAGATGGACAAAGAAGACCCAATTACATCGAACAATGGGAAAGAGAAATGAATTTCAAATTTGAAGATCAGAAAGTGGAAAAGATGATAGACATGGGATAGGAGTTCTTATAATGCCTGGGGTATGAAGACCATTGAAATGAACTATGAATTCCTAGCAAGGTGGTACCTGACACCAGTGAGAACCCACAGATATCAACAAGAGAAAACATCTTCGTGTTGGAAAAACTGCATTCAAAGAGCAACGATGACATATATATGGTGGGAGTGCCCAATAATAAAGGACTACTGGCAAGAAATAGTAAAGAATATAGGGGAGATAACTGGCGAGAGAATGGAACAAAATATATGGACCTGCTTGTTCCATGACCATAAAATACCAAAGAAACAATACATGAGATCAATGGTCCCAAAACTCCTGAATGCCACAAAGGGTCTGATCCCAAAAAATTGGTTAAAAAGTGGAAGACCAGACATAAGAGAGTGGTACGAAAAAATAGATTAATAATGTAAAATGGATTTGTTGAGAAGTAGGGAGAGAAGACATTATAATAAGTGTACCAGCCTCTGGGAGGGTTGGAAACGATTTTAAAACCTTGGATACATATCTAGACAAGATGAAGGAAGGAGTGGTCATTGAGTTAGAATGATAAGGGACTTGGGGGGAAGCAAACCAGATAGAAGTGGGGGGGGGGTGGGAAGACAGGGATGACAGATAGAGAGACAAGGAAGGAATAGAGTAATAGGAGTAGTTTATATATTTTAAGCCTGGTGGGGGCGTGAGGTACATCCATGGCTGGTGGAAGGTCTTAGGAGAGAGAGAGCCGAGGTTGGGAGGCTGAGCAAGCTCTGCAAGCTAACTCTTTGTGCGGAGCCATGGGAAGTTCCTGGCAGTCTCTGTGGTGACATTCCGGAGCATAGCGAGAGCCGCACGAGTGATTTCGATTCCAAAGTATCCCGAAGAACCCTGGAGTTCCCCGTGCTGCCCCGAGTTTATTCTGAGCCAGCTGTGACAGCTCCGAGAGCGGCCGGGAATGATGTCAGACACCGGGTATTGATTGTGAGGGGATCCACATACGGATACGGCGGGCAGTAATTTCGCCTCGAGGAAGGCAGCGGTGGTCCCCCCAAAGGGGGCTGTGAGTGCAGGAGCTTCCCTCTCATTACAGGGTACAAATATAAAGCTACTAGAGGAAAGAGAGGACCAGACAGAGAAACGAGAGAGACAAGTAGAGGCTGCTGGCTGTGTCCTCCACTCATCCACTTACTACTGGGTCAAGAGCTGCAGATGATCCAGGACTATCCAGGAAGATAAGTATTGGGATGTAGTAAAAAATAGTGCAGCGTTGGAGGAAACTTAAACAACTAAAAATAGTAATGATAAATGTCCATATAAATGCAAATAGGGACATATGGGACCCTATGACCACTCAGGAAGTCCTGCTGGACGATACGTGTGCGGATCGGATTTATCCCTTATAGACGTCACTGCAGCCGCCTTAATATTCACTGTCACCTGTAAAGTACATGCACCTATTATCCTAGCACTGGGTATAGTTCTTCTTATGTGAGTACCTGTCTTTCAATAAAGGAAATCGTTTTTTAGCTATACAGAGAGCACTATATTATTTTTTATATATTTCATGTGAATATGGATGAAAACTTTTAAGCCATGTTATGGAAGAGGTTTCCGGCTTTCCAGTCAAGATATAACCCTGACCACTAATAAGTGGTGAATGCCTATGAGACCTTCCTGTTAGTTCAGGGGTCATTTTAACAAGGTGAGCGGTTTGACTAGCAAGTGGTGTGAGCACGGATTAAAGAGCACTTCGGATTTGCATGAAGCACCCTTTACCACTGTTGATACTTCCGGCTTTTTTACTTCATTCATTTTCCGCACATGCATTTATATGGACATTTATCATTACTATTTTTAGTTGTTTAAGTTTCCTCCAGCGCTGCACTATTTAACGATTTTTACTGAATTATATGAAAGGACTTATATATTTGCCTTAAGTGTCCAGCAGCTTTGCTTATCTGATGGTTTTTGCGCTGACTGTTTGTCCCTGATTAAGTATTGGGATGTGTCACAGTTTGGGAAATACTTTGTTGGAATTGCTGAGGGATATATGCTGCTGAGTAGTATCTTTTTTTTTTTTTGCAGAGTGCTAGCATTGGGCTTTCATAGGCTCTTAAGAAATCTTGTGAGTTTTCTGTAAAGTTCAATGCTTAAGCTGCCCATTCACTGAATCTTGCTGAAGCTTCGGTCATTTCTAAAGGCATAATATCTTGATAGAATTAAGGGCAAAAGGGATTGATACAGGTTTCGTTTTTGTTATTTCCTTTTTTTTTTTTTGCCAGATAATTTTTTTTTTCTTCTCTATGGATATACTAAATTAAGCAGTATCTAGATAAATATCAAAAGGCTGCTTCTGAAGCCGCACCCGCTGAGGTCAACTGGGGAGGTACCTTTAATTTCCCTCAATTAATTTCCCTTAATTACTGCAACGGTAAAGGTGTAACTGTAAAGTCTCTTGCTAAAGTATATAAGATGCAGAACTTACGCTCAGCCAAGGAAAAAGCTAAACAACAAACATTTGCAGCAGCAGCAGCAAAATTGGAGCAATTTGCTTACGCCCCCGCCTCGACCCTACCAAAGAAAGGATCACAGACTAAATCACAACAAGGGGGCGCACTGGATTGAAGAAGTCAGGGCCAGACTCAGGCCTCGACCCAGCTATCTACTGCGACAATGCCAGCCATGTCAACCAAAATACACAGTAATAAGGGACAGGGGCCTAATGATCAAAATTTGGTGGTAGATGTATCAATTGAACCTACTTTACCAACATTGCCCCCAGTGAAACAGCCAACCTTAACGGACGTAGTTCTGGCAGTGAATGTGTGCAGCAACTCACTTAAAGAGCTCTGTAAACAGATGAAGGGAGTAAAAGACAATCTGATATTGGTTAGACAGGACTTACAGAAAACTGCAGAAAGAACTACGGTCCTGGAAGAAAGGGTCAGCCAGTTAGAAGATGATATTTCCCCATTTTTGAAGGATATGAAAAGGATGAAGGAACAGATATCTATGCAGGCTTCAAAAATGGAGGAAATTGAGGAAATGGAGAATAGGAGCCGAAGGGACAATGTGAGGTTGGTGGGTTTGCCTGAAAAAAGTGAGGGTTTTAGCCCCACGGAGTTCTCGGAAAAGTGGCTGGTCGAGCTTTTTGGAAGAGAATCTTTCTCATTAATGTTTTCAATTGTAAGAGCACACAGAGTCCCTTTTAGGGCCCCGCCAGCAGTTGGATATCCTAGACCATTACTAATGAAGTTTCTTAATTATAAGGACAAAGTGAGGTTGCTGCAAAAAACAAGAGAGGCGGAAAATATCTTCTTCAATGGTGTTAAAATATCCTTTTATTCTGACTTCTCGCCAGAGCTGCAGAGATGTAGAGCGGAGTTCATACAGCCTAAATGCTCTCTACAAAAATATAAGTTGACATATGCCCTCTACCCTGCTAGGCTACATGTAACAGCTCTGGGGGGGACTCAGATTTTTGATTCCCCAGCAGGGGTGGAGAAGTGGCTAGAGGAAAACAAGGAAAAAATGTAAATATTTTGTATAGGAGAAGGAGTGGAGAAATGGGTATTTGATATAATAGGAGGTATTGTTTGTCCAAGGGTTTTTTTTTTTTTTTTTTGTGGAGGGGAGGGTGTAGTTAAGCACAGCTGTTGTATGAGGTGTGGTGAGTGGGAATGAGTTATGTGCGTAAATGTGTGGAACAGGTAGGATGGGATCTGGTCACCTTAAAAACCCCAGGGGTTTACCTGGTTAGGCGGGGGAGGGGAGGAGGGAGGGTGGGAGGGGGTAAGGGAAGGCTTTTCGGTTAGGTGAGGGGAATTGGGATGGGGGAGGGGAGGAGGGAGACACTATAGGCATTGCTGAGACACTGATAATAGGGAAGGTTGGTTTAAAAGCACTCACAACAAGTAGGAATATTAAAACACTGAAGGGGATCATTTTTGTTGGATCTAGGAGTATACACAAATTCAGGATTATAGGAAAATATTTGAAACCTACACTGGTTATGTTGGACACACCATTTAAAATTATTTTTTATTTTGGAAATGGAGGGGCCAGGGAATGCCCTATTTAAAATATTGTATATTTGTCCACACTATTTAAAGCCACCACGGTTATTTAGTAGGAGAAGTGATTTGGAACCCACGTGTCAAAATATTGCATAGTAGAGGGGTGTTAAGGTATTATATTTTTAATGAATTTGGTTTCTTTTTCTTTTTGATGGATATACCCTTTAGATTAGTACTTGTTTTCCTCTGGTATTTAGATGCAAGCTAAAATGTTAAAAATAGGATCCTGGAATGTCAGGGGATTAGGTACTCCGCTCAAAAAGATGGCAGTTCTGTCCACAATGGAGAGCTGTGGCGTGGAACTGATCTGCCTGCAGGAAACTCATTTAACTAAAAACTCACTTCACCAATTAAAGTTAAATAAATATCACTGTCAATTCCACGCGGTTCACTCCTCCTATAGTAGGGGGGTAAGCATTATGGTGAAAACAGGGGTGAACTTTTCCTGCAGGCAGTTCTGTATTGATGAATTGGGCCGTTCTATTTTTCTTTATTGCTCAATTGATAGTATCATGTATGTAGTGGCAAATATATATATTCCTCCCCCCTTTAATTTGGATGTAATGTTTAGATTGAACGAATTTCTGCTAGATAAAGAAGGGGTGCCGATTATAGTAGTGGGCGATTTCAATGAGATACTGGATAGAAGGCTGGATAGATTTCCCGTACGGTCTCTTATAGAGCCTAAGGTGAAGTGGCAATTCCCGGATGAAGTGGGGCTAGTAGACCTGTGGAGGGTGAGGAACCCGGAAGCCTTGCAATATTCATGCTATTCTGCCTCGCACTCCATGCTATCTAGAATAGACCTGGTTCTGGGAAATAATAAAGCATTACAGATCACAGATAGAATTTCATATTTGCCAAGAGGTATATCAGATCACTCTCCGGTTGTGGTGACATTGAAATTAGGAGGGAATAAACTCTCTACCTCCTTTTAATAAATCATCCCGCCAGATTTACACTATGGCTAGTTTTCTTTCATTCACATGCCTTTGAGACGAGTGTTTGGGGTCCCTGCTGTATCTTCCTATCCACGCTGCATGCAGTCAAGTATATACCAGCTGGATTTCCCATGTCGGGACGGATCACAGGCTACTTTTTGCTTGCTTTGTGGTAAGCGCAAAATCTGAGTGGGGTGTTTTTTCCATCTTCACCACCGAGTCTTGTTGTGTTCATTCATGGGCTTTCCTTTGGGACTGTTTCCGGTCAATATCATATGTATAAGGATTCCCATTTAAATCACATGGACATAACTGTTTGATTCACTATTATGTGTATGGACATCACTAGTTTTGATATTATTTTTGATCATTATAATGGTTTTCAATTTTTATGAATTTCCCAAGAGGAGTTCTTTGGACATGATCGCATGAATATATTATAAGTATTATTCATATATTTTAGCGCCTTTTTTTCTTTTTATTTGACATTTTTGGTGCACATCTCACTGTTAAACTGCTGCTTTTTGGGGGGGTTCATTGTTTTAGTGGTAGCGCAGTATTATTTCTTGTTTTTTCAAAAGACCCCAAGCTCCTCCCATCAACTTCCTGTTGCATGGACAGGAAGAGGGGGGGAGCATTGTTTCATATTATGTCTATCAAGACATTACAAAAAAATCTATGCCACTTTCTGGCAGCAGCTAGAATGGTTCTGCCCAGACACTGGAAGTCGACAAACATGCCTTCCCTGGGGGAGTGGGCAATTGAAGTGGACAGAATCAATAGCTTAGAATGCATGTTGTGGCAGGAAATGGGTAAAGAGGAGCAATTCTCCAAGACCTGGACCTCGTGGTCTATGTTTCGATATTCCTCAGAATTTATTCCTTGGGCTGCAGAGGAATCCACCAATGCAACTCTCTAGCCTAAGTGGAATGTCTCCCTTTTACTATTTACCTACCATACTGCCTTGACCGCTCTATCCTCATCTTCATCCCCCTATTCACCCTATATGTTACAGTGCTACGCGACCACCCAAAACATATTCTTTAGTCTCATCAGATGGAAATTGTGACACACATAGAGTTTCACCCTAAGCCCGGGTTCACACCTATGCGAATTAGATGTGCGTTTCCCCGCATCTAATTCGCATAGTAGGAGAATGTGATTGGCTCCCTATGGAGCCGGTTCACATATTTCTGGGGCGGCTGCGGAGCGCACTGCACAAAAACGCTGTGCATCTTTGGCTCCGTTTCAGGGATGAATTCAGGCATTGAATCGGCCCTGATTCGTCCCTGAAACGGGGAACAGGGACGCACAGCACTTCTGTGCTATCCGCAGCATGTTATAGTGTGAACCCAGGCTAAGAGAAATCGTGATTAGCACAACAACAAAAGCGCTAGCATATTTGTAATAAGTGGGCACCGCTCATTGAGTGGATAGTGGTGCTCACTGACCCTTAAGAAGTCAGGATTGACGATATAGCTACACAGGCTTGTATATCAAACTAGATTAATTTAAGCTAACAAATTCCATACTACATGAGACATTTTGGCACCGGTAATAAAATGATTTTTATCTCTTTATATGTGTTATTGAATGACATATTTGTGTACTGTACACTTTTCCTTTCTCAATAAAATAAGATTGAATTAAAAAAAATCTATGGCGCAACAAAAGCCAAAAACTAAAACTCCTGCAAAAAGATGGCTCAAGGAGGTCAACCAAAGCCTTTCTTTTCTACTGCAGGCTATAAACAATTAAAAATAAAAACAACACACCGCTAAAAAGTATAAACACTAAAGCTAGTAAATTCAGTCCAAATAGAGATTTTCACTTAAACCCAAAACTCAATACAAACAACGCAACAGTTTCACTGAAAAGTATGTAAAAAGTACAAAAACAGCCAATTAAATTCACTCAAAAGGAAACGGTGCCCAGAGAAAAGATGCCCAGACTGCATGGCTACACACACAAACGAATTGGAGCAGCTTCCACTCTGGGATGACCCACAGGCTAAACAGCACAAAATCCTTAAACTGCACCTCTACAAACCAACAACAAATGAACATCAAGCCACAGCCACACAGTGAAAATGGCTGATGACAATGGCCGCATGCTGACAACAACAAAAGAAAAGAAAATTGCCGACGAAAGCCAGGCCACGAAAAAAAATGGTGCCATTAACACACGAAATGCAGTTGTTGATCCCGCCAAAATCAAGATTTCTTCCCTAGAAACATAAAACTTCTCCCCACAAAACTACACATTTGAGACACCACATGGACACTTACAAACATTTTAGGCTACATACTACTAGGGACCCGGGCCAAATGAACAACACAGGCTCTCCAATCAAACAACAACGCCACATAAAACACAGTATAACACGGCTCAAACATACACTCTGTCCCAAACAAAGTTCACATACTTATTCTGGCATCAGCAACCCATAGGAACAAGACTTTTCAGCAGTGATGCTTGCATGCATGATCTTTTCATCTCAAAACAAAAGAGCTCCCCTCATGCTATTGTCCACAGGGAGTAGCCAACTTTCCCCATTGTAAGTGATGGGACAGCCATGCCTGGTCTGTGTGAGATTGTCCAAAAAAAACCCTTAGATGCTATGCGACTACAGGGTGATAAGATATCGCTATACTAGTGCAAAAAATATTAGCGACTGCAGGGCGATAAATTGACATTCGTGATCTCAAATAACAAATAAGTGAATCTCTAGGAAGAGAGAAACGCCAAATTATACGTGAAGCAAAAAATATAAACATGAATTGCTAATGACAGAAAGTCTATTATATCAAGGTGTTTCTTCACAAAAAACAATCAGCAGACTTCAAGCTTTTCCATCCATATTTAAAGGTCTGGGCAAGAAGGTAGGCTGATGCTGGTGATGATTATGAAGAGACTTTTGGTACCACAAATCTCGCGTTCCACCAAAAGAAAGGAGAAAACATATAGTATAAAACCTATGACACCGTGAGATCACCTGCGCATATAAGCGCTACTCACGGAACCGTTGTGCAGAGCAGGCATTCAGATATTTGGTCGGTGTTTGCTGCTGAACGGCGTGCATTCCACCAACTCCAGGAAGTGATGTCACTGGTTCTCGGGTTTACAGGCGTAAGCAGGATGTTGCGTCGATGCGTTTTGCCCCTCCCCCAGGGCGTTATCAAAGACTTAACATCCAGCTTACGTGAGGATTTACTTATACTGCGCTCGGTGAGTGACAGCCATTTACGGCCAATGGGTAAACATTACCCATTCCTTCCTAAAATCATCATATCCTGTTGCAATTGAAAAACTTTAATCAGTGGCCAGAGACACAACATCTTCAATCGCCACAATAAGCAGATGTATATGCTTAAACAACCTATACTGGACATCAGATTTATACGCTTATTGTCCTATACAGAAATAAAGTGTATTACAACAGGATATCTAAACAAATAAAAAATCTATATATAATATATACTGAATGTCTAATTTTCCTTATTATACCTTATTACAAAAATGTATATATCTTTAATAAAAAAATATGCAATGAAAAATTTAAAAATACATATAAAAATATGAAGATAAACAAATAAAAATTAAAATTAAAGTAAAATAAAATATACAATTCCTTGCTCGTTGTTATATCTTGCAACAGGAAGAATTATATATATATATATTAATATACATATACAATATAAAAAACCCTATTACCATCCAAAAGCATTCTTATAAGACGAAAAATATAAAAAAATATATAAAATTTTTTTTTTATCTTTTTATATATCGATAAGCTATATCTTCTATATATTCAACCCTCAGAAATAAATACAATTATTTTTGAAAGGAAAGAAATATTATATAATAGATATAATGTATTCAGTTATTTCACATTTTGATTACGACTATGCGAATCATCAAACTCGTATGTCTGGTTTGCCAGGAATCAAACCAAAAATCCATTCTTGATAGTATCAGCAAAACCTCAATATTAAGAAATATTAAAAAATATTTAAAAAGTTTTTTAATAAGAATAGAGCTACCAGTTAGATAAAAAACAGTTCAGGTCCAGCTCAATATTCAGGCCCAAAGGATTCAATGTACGTAATCTATGTATCCACTGGGTTTCATTCTGTGATATATCTTGCCTAAGATTGGAACCTCGCCAGTGTTCCTCAACCCTATCAATCCCACAGAAGGTAAGTAAACTGGGGTCTTTATTGTGGAACAACCTGAAATGATTGGAAAGGCCATGAAACTTGTATCCCTTTTTAAACCTATTCACATGTTCTTTGAGCCTTTGTGGTACCAAAAGTCTCTTCATAATCATCACCAGCATCAGCCTACCTTCTTGCCCAGACCTTTAAATATGAATGGAAAAGCTTGAAGTCTGCTGATTGTTTTTTGTGAAGAAACACCTTGATATAATAGACTTTCTGTCATTAGCAATTCATGTTTATATTTTTTGCTTCACGTATAATTTGGCGTTTATCTCTTCCTAGAGATTCACTTATTTGTTATTTGAGATCACGAATGTCAATTTATCGCCCTGCAGTCGCTAATATTTTTTGCACTAGTATAGCGATATCTTATCACCCTGTAGTCGCATAGCGTCTAAGGGTTTTTTTTGGACAATCTCACACAGACCACAGTATTTGTGTATTCAAATTTTTTTATTTTCCTTTTAACGCTTTGTAGTCACCTAGCCCTTTTAGTGGTGTTTGTACAAACTCACATAGCACACACCTATTGTGAATATATCATTTATTCTTTTTATATTTTATAACTATTCGCATGGTGAGTTGCCAGCGCAGGTTTTTGTTTTACATATTACCAAAGTCCTAACACTTTCAACCAGCAGCTGCAACACGATAGGTAGATTTGAACATCATTTAATTTTAATCCATTTGTGAGTGCTGTTTTTTTAAATTTATTTATAGCCATGCCTGGCCGCCCCTGCCCCGCTAAACCTCATGGCACTTACAAACAATCATCAGTTACTTACAAACTGCTCAGTCACACACACATTCCAGGTTGCATCAAATGGGTCCCATAGCAGAGGCAAGTAATCCCAATCAATACTGACAAATCATACACAACATACGGTTACTTACACATAACAAACATGCAATTAAAATCCCAGCATTATACCAAAAAATGAAAAATGTGTTCTTTTGCAAAGCAGAACCTACCTAACACATCAGACAGCCTATTGATCCGATTGTGAAGGACGTTCTGTTCACTCTTACCATGGCTCACCAAAAACTGTCGTGGATAAACCACCATACTCTTTTGCGCTAATAAGCGCCTGTGACAGGAGTTACTTTGGGTGGGGGGTTTGTGGAACTCAGCTTAGCTTGGAGAGCCCCGGAGACTCTGTGTCCAGCTCCCCTGGCCCCTCTTATGTGTAAATCACCCTGCGTCCATTAGGGACACAGGGTGATTGAGAACCCCACTATGATCTGTGCTATTTAGACACACTGTACAGCCACACTGGAATGTTGTATATATGTATATATTGTGTGTTGTCTCATGCTGTTGTGGACTCTTTGCTGTAATCGTTTGGGGTGTGGTTGTATTCCAATGTTCTATTGTGTCTGTCTGCCTTGGATATTATGGGATATGTATGTAGATATGTATGTAGATTAGCTGTGAGATTGGTGGGGGCGAATTCCTCCAACAGCTCTCCCTGCTGATAAGACCGTTTACTGATGAGAAATTTAAATACACCTGACCTGTGTGTCTATTGTGATTGGACAGTTTACTGCGCCCTAAATCCAACGGTGGGGGGGAGTGTCTCTGAGTTGTATATCTGTTGTAACATGTGCTTGAATAAAGGAGTCTGATGTTGTTCACCCTACACTGAGTTACGACTGGTGACTGGGTGGGCTAAAGGGTCTTGGATAGTGCTGGTTCTAGACAAAGGAAGCATTTACGGCAGACACAGACCTGTTGAGGACAGGGGTTTGTCACAGTGCCCATTTCATCTAATGTTACTTATCACTCTATTTCCCGCATATCCCCAATGAAAAAGACATGACCATGCTTACGTTCTCATCTCAGCATGACTTCCTCCTCCTGGGCAGAGGCTCTTGCTTTTACTCACACACACAAAGGAAGTCACAAACAGCCCCGACAGCTATTCGCTTCCTCCATAGGATGTGACAACACAGGATGTGAATGTCAATACAGGATATGAGTTTATACAACAACCAATGACTACTGTTCCTGCTGATGGGAGCTTATCTGCAGGTGTACGTCATGGCACCCCAAATATGTTGATCAGGCATACTGGGGTGACACAAGCACACATCCGCTAAACCGATAATGTATTTTCAGAGTGAACACATCCCCCGCAGACGAAAATCTGTACATCACACAGGGGCCCTTTCACTGGCAGACATATCCTCACTCTGCAAACACCTCTCTCCAACCTCAGGAAGTTTTCCAGTACCTAATGGATCTCAACCAGCATCAGTCTGCCCCAGTCAGCTCTTTAGAGCGGGTTGCGGGAGAACTAACACTGTGAGACACTATGACAATACATATTAAAATACATCTTCATAAAATTCCCACAACAATTCTATGCATTAAAAAGCCTTCTGTGTGCAGCAGTCTCCCTCAGCCCTCCTAATACTTACCTGAGGTCCACCTAGCTCCAGAGATGTTGCAAGAGATGCTTGGCTACCCTCCTCATTGGCTGAGACAGCAGCATGGCGCCATTAGCTCCCGCTGCTGTTAATCAAAATCAGTCAACCAATGAGGAGAGAAAGGGAGGTGGGGCTGGGCCACAGCTCCATATCTGCATGGATACACTGAGCTGTGGCTCCGCTCAGGTGCCCCCATAGCAAGTTGCTTCCTGTGGGGGCTCTTGGCAGGAGAGAGGGGCCAGGAGAGCCAAAGATGGACCCGATAAGAGGAGGATCATAGCTGCTCTGTACAAAACCACTGCATGGAGCAGGTAAGTATAACATGTTTGTTATTTTTACCTAAAAAAAAAAACGTGACTTTACAATCACTTTAAATATTGTAAAGCAACTGGATTGTATATTTATCCAAATAATCAGATTTCTCATGCTTCATGGTTTGAACCTCACCACTGCCCTGTCCCTACGCACCTAATGTTTTTAAATTTTATAGTAAGGGGTTATGGTACTCTGTGTGATGTGAACATTAAAGGTTCTGTCCATGCTGGATTGTATTACTTTTATGAAGAAAACTGCAGCTTTTGTAGTGAACCTCACATTCATAAAGGAACAAAACACTTGAAACAGTAGCTTTTATTAGCAGTTTTATTATGGATGCTATATTTAGCAAGTCCCTGACATTTGTAGGACAGTTATGTATCATTCATGGAGTTCTGCACCGAATAATGCTAGTGAATTAATAAACTGCATCATTTTTGAGCCTCTACTTGAATCAGATCAGGGAAAGATTAACCACTGTAGCCTCGGAAGGAGTTACCCACTTCCTGACCAGGCCATTTTTCGCGATACAGCACTGCATCGTATTAACTGACAATTGCGCGTTCGTGCGAAGTTGTACCCAAACAAAATTGATATTCTTTTTTTTCCCACAAATAGAGCTTTGTTTTGGTGGTATTTGATCACCTCTGCGGTTTTTATTTTTAGCGCTATAAACAAAAAAAGAGCGACAATTTTGAAGAAAAAAAAAAAAAACAATATTTTTTACTGTTTGCTATAATAAAATATAAATATTTCCAAAAAAATGTAAAAAAAACTAATTTCTTCCTCAATTTAGGCCGATATGTATTTGTCTACATATTTTTGGTAAAAAAAATCCGAATTAGCGTATATTGATTGGTTTGCGCAAAAGTTATTATGGTTTCCTCAAAAAAAAAAAAGGGGATAGATTTATGGCATGTTTATTATTATTATTTTTTTACTAGTAATGTCAGTGATCTGTGATTTTTAGAGGGATTGCGACATTGTGGTGGACAGATCGGACACTTTTGACACTTTTTTGGGACCAGTGACATTTATACAGTGGTCAGTGCTATAAAAAAGGAATGATTACTATATAAATGACACTGGCAGGGAAGGGATTAACACCAGGGGCGATCAAAGAGTTAAACATTACCTAGGGAAGTGATTTCTAACTGTGGGGGGAGTATACTGACAGGGAGCAGAGAGAGATCGCTGTTCCTAATCACTAGGAACAGACAATCTCACTCTACTCCCCTGAAAAAAACCTGACAGAACAGGGATCTGCTTTGTTTACACTGGCAGATCCCCGTTCTGCCTCTCTGTGGAGCGATCATGGTGGACTCGCTGAATGGCTCCCCCACTAGTGAATGGGTATGTGTGCCCACAGATCGCCATGTACGCGCCTGACGTACAACGACGGTGATTCACGCAGGAGAGCCAACCTGCCGCAGTACAACTGTGGTGGCCGGTCGGGAACTGCATAATTTAAATTGTTTATACAGTAACAATCACAATATTCTTTACATTGCTATTTATTGAAGACCCAAAATGTATTTCCAGGTAAAAGAAAATTAATTTGTGTAAAGGAGAACTACCAACAAAGCCAAAAATTTGGTAAAGAATGTTACAAAGTAAAACTGTTTTTCTATACATGCGTTTTGCTTCAGAGGCACTAACTAACAGAAAATCGACTGATCAACACCATGTGAGGCCATACTACCATTCCAAATGACTTCATAAACAGCCTTTGCAGACTACAAGATCTGGGCCAAAAATTAGACTTCTCTATACTTACCTAATATTGAAACAGGAATTTTGAAGTTTAAACTTGAATACAGGAAATATCATAGCTAAGTTGAAATAAACAGATACTATGCCCTGGCAGGGTTGTGTATCACTCAACTAGAAGGTTAGAAATGCACATTTATGGATTAGCTCCCATATATGGATTTTAGGTGTATTTTTATCTGTTTTCCTGGAGTTCAGCTTTGAGTGAATTCTCTTTGTTTGCAAATAAATTAGTCTATTTTCTAGTGTAAATAAAGAATCAATATGTGACTGCACTCCTCTCTTTAGAGTGATGATACAGACCATGGAAGCTGGAATCCCATTTGTCCTCTGACATGATGACCATCCACACAGTTTAATTCAAACACCACAGCTTAATGCACTCTGCGGGATAGACTCCCTTCCCCTTTCTAGTGACCTTCCTATCCTTATATATTGACCAAAACGGATATTGAATGGATTGTCATGAATGATATTCACATATAAAAATATACGGGAGATGTAATACACTATATATATACAGTATCTCACAAAAGTGAGTACACCCTTCACATTTTTGTAAATATTTTTTATTATATCTTTTCATTTGACAACAATGAAGAAATTACATTTTGCTACAATGTAAAGTAGTGAGTGTACAGCTTGTATAATGCCCCGTACACACGGTCCGATTTTCCGACGGAAAATGTGCGATCGGAGCGTGTTGTCGAAAATTCCGACCGTGTGTGGGCTCCATCTGACTTTTTCCATCGGATTTTCCGACACACAAAGTTTGGGAGCAGGCTATAAAATTTTCTGACAACAAAATCCGATCGCGTCAATTGCGACCATGTGTGGACAATTCCGACGCACAAAGTGCCATGTACAGCGCACTCTCTTCTTCTTTATAATGCAGGAAGAACTAAGTAGTGTTGCTGCTGATATTCAAACAGAGTTCTCACAAACTTCTTTCTTTCTTATTTATCGTGATTGCCTCAATATATTATGATTTGTCACATCTGACCAAAAATCTATATAATTTTTTTTTGTGTTTTTTTTTGTTTTTTTTCAAGCCTGATGTGATTTTTTTTAGCATACAAAATAATAAGCTGCGCTATAAATTGATTTGAAAAAATCAAAGAAAAAAGAAAAAACTATTGAAAGGTTGTGTGAATACACATATATGCATATATACAATATCACATTGACATTACTTATCACCGGTGATATGTGCAAAAAGAGAAAAACAAACAGTGAAAAATATATATATATATATATAACAAAATACAGAAAAATAAAGTCCACTCGAATAGGCTGATGTAAAAAGCCCACTTATATAGACAGTCCTCCAGGGGGTGACTTTATATTTTTCCTACAAGCGGTGACATGCAACTTCGACACTGGAGGTGGTATGTGCTGGGGTACAATACAAAAGTGCCTCCACCCACTAGAAATGCTTCCGCTTACCAGCTCCCTAGATCTCTTTTTACGGAGATCTATCGTGCCTTTGGCTTCTACCCCCGCCTCGGGTCTTTTGACGGCTGTCAACGCTAAGGGGATTCCTCACAGTCTCAGCACAAGATGTCATCTCGTATGGCAAGTGAGTGTTCATAAGCCGTGAAATGACATAAAGCTTCCATAGCGTAATATGTTTTTAAAAGTTTATTATAATAAAAAAAAATTATAATAAACTTTTAAAAACATATTACGCTATGGAAGCTTTATGTCATTTCACGGCTTATGAACACTCACTTGCCATACGAGATGACATCTTGTGCTGAGACTGTGAGGAATCCCCTTAGTGTCGAAGTTGCATGTCACCGCTTGTAGGAAAAATATAAAGTCACCCCCTGGAGGACTGTCTACATACGTGGGCTTTTTACATCAGCCTATTTGAGTGGACTTTATTTTTCTGTATTTTGTTATATATATATTTTTCACTGTTTGTTTTTCTCTTTTTGCACATATCACTGGTGATAAGGAATGTCAATGTGATATTGTATATATGCATATATGTGTATTCACATTTTAGTTATTTAACATCCAGAATATTTTTGTGTGTGTTGTGTGTGTCAAGTTACCACAACACCATTATTATCTTGTATTATTTAATCTCAAGGAGATTGCTTGGTGTTGGTGTCTCTTGTTAATTTCACATTGTATTTTGAAATGTACCTGCCTCCTCACCAACAAACTGTCCTTTTTGAAGGAAAACACATATAGGCAAGTCTAGTTGAAACCAAAAAACCTTTATTAAGGGCTCATAACCAAACAAAGAGGGAGGCAATGCTGGAGAAACAGCAGAAATTGGTGAAGCCTTTGACCCCCAGGGCACACATCAATTATTTTCACTGCAAAATTGGTGGTCTGAGGAGTCCATATCTAAGGGAGTGCAGTCTGGTCCAGAAGTCCCAGAGATCCTGAAAGCAGCAGATGACATCTGTGTCCCCAGGCTGTGGTCATACAAGAGGCTGCATCTTTTGCCAGACCAGACTGAACCCAGGGTCATCACTCTCTGGTCTCCCTTCCATGCTTCCTTCCACGCTGTGGCTGTGGTGGAGTTGTGGCAGGAGGAGGGGGAGGATGGTCCAACTCACTTACGTGGGTATTGGGTGTGATTTTGCCCCTCATCCCCTTAGTTAAGACTTTATAAAGAAGGTCCTCACACAGCTGGCGTTGGCCCTCCTGCATGCCCTGCAGTTTGGTGGCAGCCATGCAGGCAAAGGCCACTTCAGGAGCGGGGGTGGCTCTGAGGGATGCAGAAGCCTCCTGAATGAGCCTGAGAGCTAAATCCTGCATGTGACTCCCCTTCCTGGGTCTTTTGGTTGGAAGGCGGAGGGGAGGGACCTGCGATTCGGTCAGGGTCCTACTGGGCCCCGGCTTCTCCTGGCTGCCACTTAGCCCCGCCTCCTCCTGGCTGCCACTAACCCCCACCTCCTCCTGGCTGCCACATTCCACAGCCTCCTCCTGTGTGCCATATTTCAGAGCCTCGTCAAGGCTGAGGTCTTCCAGTGTATGAAAAAGGGACATAGTTTTAGTTTTTTCTTCAGCAATCACACACAATTTTCATCTCATGACTGTTGCAATTTGAATGTTAACAAATATAAAAGACTGTCCTTCTGAGCCCAGCATTTTTCATTCTTGTCCCAATTATTTTTGCCCACTACTGTCTATTGATATGTAAAACACTTTATTAAATTAGCAATTAGTGATCAATAATAACATCTAGTAAACATCATTTATTTATTGATCAGAAATCTGTCGAAGAATGCTATACCTTGTCTTAAGCTGGGCTCCTCCACTTCTTCCTGGCTGGAAGTCCCAGGTTGGACATCAGAAGCCTCAGCTGGGGTGGAAGGAAGAGTGGAAGGAAGGGTTGAGAGGAATTCCCTGACTCCAGTCTGGTCTTACAGAAATCGCAGTCTCTCATAGTACCACAGCCTGGGGACATAAATATCATCTGCTGCAGCTCCGGATCTCTGGGAATCCGTGACCTTCTTGCGCTCCCTTAGATAAGTGCTCCTCAGGCCACGAATTTTGGCTTTTAAATAGGGGATGGTTGCCGTGGGGACCACCGGTGTCACCAACTCCAGCAGTTTCTCCAGCGCTGCCTGCCTCTTTTGTTTATGATTATAATGTGGATGTTTCACCTGCCACAGACAGGGCAGCTCCCTGTATTTGTCTATGAACAGGGGGAGGAAGTTGTGGTCATTGAAGCCATCCATTTTATCTGCAAGACACAACACAAGACAAACTCTAATGTCAGGCATAACTCTCCTAATCTTGTTACAATATAGGCTTCAATCTAGAAGCAGTATAGGCCCAAGTTTAGATCTTACCTTCGTTATCACGATCAGCGCCTCCGATACTCCTTCCTCCGCTCACAGATCGTACGTACTACACACGCGTGTTACGCTTTATACACACTGTGCATGCGTGAAACTCCGCCCGCCCCTGACGTTCTTTCTATTCTATTCCCCGCCCCTTCTCATTCGGCGCAGTGGGGGAAGAGCACATGGCGGAGACACAGCAGGTGCGTGCTAATTACAGCAACGAGGAGGAGGGGGAGGAAAGCCCGGAGCCTGAAACGTCACGATCCAGAAGGAGACGATTTAAGGCCTCAAATATGTCCTTTGGGGAGATGTTGGAGATGGTCGATATCCTGAAGAAGGCCGACTATGACGGGAAGTATGGACCTTCCCCAACCCCAATGTCAGAAAGGCCAAGATCATGGCAAAAGTGGTCAAGAGTCTACACCGGAATTTCGGGGTACGATGATCGAAAGATCAGCTCAGGAAACAGTGGTCGGACCTCAAATTAAGAGAGCATGAGCAGTACAGAAAGATCCGCATGTGTGTTGTGTTCCTATTCTTTATTTTTATTACGTTCGTGCTGCTCCATGTGCTTTTCTTAACTGTTATCCAGTTTAAAATGGCAACTTTCATGTTCATGGGCACATTATTCGTTCGTAGAAAACATTGTTCGTTTGGCCTAGAAAACACCATTGTTTTGGCCATATTCATTTGCCCACATTTTTTATGGCCTACTTGTCTGAAAATAATTTGGTTGTGTAGATGGGTTTGTAACTAGAATGAAATGCTAACTAGATTCTGTGTAAGGAGAGGACACTCAGCAGTTTTCACATCTGGACTCTGGAGCACTAGTGTGGGACACAAGAACACCCTTTTTATTAGGGGGCCCACACAGGTGCTCCAGTGTATACTACAGGGGTGTCTCCATATGTGAAGCTTGTACAAATCAGGTAAATTATTGAAGCTTGAGAAAGGAGAATAAAAATTCTACATCTTGGAACTCTGCCAAAATAGACAATTATACCCCACTTCCAAGCAATGTTTCATATTCCTATTTCTGCCATCAAATATCTGTGTGCTAACTATACCTTTTTGCTTTTACATAGGGGAGAAAAGACTCGGAGGACACCCCTCATCCGAGGAGACAACAGACTCCCCACCTCTGGAAGAAGGGAAAGTCCACCCAAGCCAAGCAGAGCAGGAGGAGGAAGATGTGGTGGAAATAGTCACCACAACAGGTGAGTGTCTGCGACCACAGGCTTAGGTAAGAGATGGATGCCGGCATATTTATAATACATGGTGTGTTTTTGTTTCTATTTTTTTAGGTTGTTCGTGATGTTGTGGATCCAGGGCATTTCACCTCGGAAAGTGCTCAGATACTGATCAGGGAGATCATGGGGTTTAATAGGGACTTGGAAAATATCCTTAACCACTTCCCGCCCGGTCAATAGCACATTGACGTCTGGGAAGTGGTTGCGTTATCCTGACTGGGCGTCATATGACGTCCAGCAGGATAACATGCTGGCGCGTGCCCGCGGGAGCGAGCAGCGCGGCGATCGGCGGTGGCGCGTGTCCCTCGGACACAGCACTTCCCCGATCTAGGTAAACAGCCAATTCTATTGGCTGTTTACCCCGTGATCGGCTGTGTCAAAGTCACAGCTGATCACCTGTCACAATAAACTCGGCGGCACGCTCCCTGCGCGCCGCCGAAGGCATCCAGCGTAATGATCGAGGAAGGCGAGTGTCCCTTGGACACAGCGCTTCCCCGATCGGTAAACAGCCAATGAAATTGGCTGTTTACCAGGTGACTGGCTGTGTCCAATCACAGCCTGTCACAAATGTAAACAAAAAAGTTGCTGTTACTATCTGATCCCTGCTCTCTCCTCACACACTGATCGTGAGAGGAGAGAGCAGGGATCAGTGAGTGAATCAGTGTCTGTCTGACATAACTGTATTGTTCTGTACTGTGCACAACACGGCCCCCCCCAATAAAGAGGACCTGTCACACAGCCCAGCCAATCAGCCTATCTGTCAATCAGCCCATCTGTCAATCAGCCCATCTGTCATTCAGCCCATCTGTCAACCAGCCCATCTGTCACAGGCCCACCGCCATCGGTACCGCCACACAGGCTACCAGTACCGCCATCGGTACCACCACCAGTAACGCCACTAGTACCTCCATCAGGCCCACCATCTATATTGCCACACAGGCCGCTACCAGTATCGCCACTAGTGCCGCCATCGGTACCACCATCACCCGTACCACCGTCAGTACCGCCATCGGTGCCACCACCACCCATACTGCCACCTGTACCACCATCACCACCTGTACCGCCACCACCACCCGTACCGCCATTGGTACCACCACCACCTGTACCGCCACCAGTACCGCCACCACCACCTGTACCGCCACCACCACCTGTACTGCCACCACCACCTGTACCGCCATCGGTACCACCACCACCCGTACCGCCACCGGTACTGCCACCACCACCTGTACCGCCACCGGTACCACAATCACCACCTGTACCGCCACCACCACCTGTACCGCCATCGGTACCACCACCACCCGTACCGCCACCGGTACCGCCACCACCACCACCCGTACCTCCATCGGTACCACCACCCATACCGCCATCTGTACCACCACACAGGCCCGCCAATAAGAATTGCCATAATGTCACAAGGGGTTTACACACCTGAGGAGGCATATGAGATTCTTGCCATGTCGGATGATGGGAGCAGCGGGGAGCTCACATCATCTGGTTCGGAATACGAGCCAGTGGAGGATAGTGGATCAGAGTCCGAGTCCGCGGAGGAAACCGTCCCTTCCAAAAGATTGAGATCAGGACCAAGATCGGGAGATCTGCCCACCACCAGCAGCGCCAGACCCCAGGAAGAGGAAGAGGAGCCCAGTACAAGCACTGGAATTACCACCAGCAGCGCCAGACCCCAGGAAGAGGAAAAGGAGCCAAGTACAAGCACTGGAATTACCCGCCCAACCCGAAGAACCCAGCCCCAGTCCTACCTTCCCGATGCCCTGGCAAACCCCTTATGGTTGCCTGCCAAACTCAGCACCTGCTATCATCCCCCCTTTCACCGCACAGCCAGGTGTGCAGCCCGACACTACTAATTTTTCTGAATTTGATTATTTTTCTTTATTTTTCCCCCAAGATTTTCTGCAGAATATGGTGGATCAAACTAATTTATATGCATCCCAATTTATTGCTGCCAACCCCAATTCTTCCTACGCCCGCATGTTCCAGTGGCGATGTGTCACACTGGATGAATTTAAAATGTTTTTGGGCCTAACTTTTAATATGGGGCTTACAAAAAAGAATGAAGCCCATGCATATTGGTCCACCCACCCCATCCAACACATGCCCATATATTCCGCTGTCATGTCCAGGACAAGATACGACATGATTATGCGTTTTCTCTACTTCAGTGACAATTCCCAGTGCCCTCCCCGAGATCATCCCAACCATGACAAATTGTTCAAGATACGCCCCCTAATCAATTCCTTTTCCCAGTGATTCAGAGAAGTTTTCATCCCAGACCAAAAAATTTGTGTGGACGAGTCCCTCATACATTTCACTGGCCGACTGCACTTCAAGCAGTATATACCAAGCAAGAGATCCAGGTATGGGGTGAAGTTAAATAAATTATGCGATCAAGCCACTGGATATGTCTTCACATTCCGGATCTACGAAGGCAAAGATTCCCAGCTCCAGCCCCATGATTGCCCCACATATATTGGAACCAGTGGAAAAATTGTCTGGGAGCTGGCATACCCCCTATTCGACAAAGGATACCATTTATATGTCGACAACCAGCCTGCCCCTTTTTCGTCACCTTTATAATAAAAAAACCCCGGCCTGTGGTACCTTAAAAAAAAACTGTAAGGGATTCCCACAAAATCTGCTAGCAAAAAAATTAAGAAAGGGAGAATCGGCATTCATGAGGAACGAGGAGGTGTTGGCCATGAAGTGGAGGGACAAGAAAGATGTCCACATGCTCTCTACCATCCACAATGACACCATGGTGGAGATCCAAAGAAGACGCGGCCCCATTGTAAAGCCCGAATGTGTCCACGACTACAATATGTATATGGGGGGGTGGATTTAAACGATCAGATGCTACAACCCTACTTATCAAACAGAAAGTCCCGTTACTGGTACAAGAAAGTTGCCTTTCACCTTTTTCACATGGCCCTTTTTAATTCGTTTGTCTGCTACCAAAAAGCAACTCAAAACCAACAAGTCACCTACCTCAAGTATTTTGAATCGATCGTCACTGCCCTCATTTACCCACAAGGTCCCGCCCCAGGAAGCATTCGCTCGGATGCTGTGAGTAGACTTCACGAGCAACACCTTCCCTATAGCATTCCCCCCACAGAATCTGGAAGAAGACGCCAAAAAAAATGCCGTGTATGCAGCAGAGGAGGAGTAAGAAGAGATTCCAGCTATTATTGTCCCCAATGTCCCTCCCAACCTGGCCTGTGCATCGGAGATTGCTTCAGAAATTATCATGCATTCGTCCAATATTAGTTCCCTGTATTATTACCAGACTGCCATTTCCCCATTTGCCTGCTACCATGTTAAATAACTGACCCTGGCCTGTTTACCGACAATGTCTTTGCTTGCCGTTTCTGCACGTTTCTGACTTGCATGTGTACCAACCTCAGCCTGTTTATCGACGATGCCTCTGCCTGCCGATTTAAACCATGTTTCTGACTTGCACGTGTACCAACCTCAGCCTGTTTACCGACGATGCCTCTGCCTGCCGATTTAAACCACGTTTCTGACTTCCACGTGAACCGACCTTGGCCTGTTAATCAACCATGTTTTTGCCTGCCACTTGGACTGATCTTTTGGCCATCTACTTTAGTACACAGGGGTCTCACATATGTGAGGGGCTTCAGAATAGCGTTCTGAGTAGAGAAAAACAGTTTTTCATTTTCTGTGCTCCCAGAACAGGGTTTGGTTGCCCGGAGGCTTCAAAGTGATTTGGGTGGGAGAAGCCTCTACCCCTGTCCCCCTGGCCCTAAGCTTGATGGTCCTTTCTGCTGCCTGGACCAATACTTTGGCTGTGCTGACCATATTGCTGCCTGTAAAGACCCATGACATTATGGACCATGTTTCTTCCTGCTATTTGGACCAATACTTTGGCTGTGTTGACCATATATCTGCCTGCTGCCTCTACTGACTTTGGACAGTATTTCTGCTGCCTGGACCGATGCTCTCCTCTGTGGACCACTGCACTTCGAAAACCACAGGTAATCTTTTGTTATTTGGTATGTACCTGCTATGTTTTAGAAATATGAAGGGCCTGCAAAAATGTGATCGGTAGTCAGAAAATGATATGTGTAATTAATGCTGCTAGAATGCCTGGAGGTGCTACTTGGATTTTGGGCCTCTGTATGTGGCCAGGCTGTGTAAAAGTCTCAAACATGTGGTATCGCCATACTCAGGAGGAGTAGCAGAATGTATTTTAGGGTGTCATTTTTGCTATGTACATGCTATGCGTTATAACTGAACAACTTTGTGTAAAAAAAATGCATTTTCATTTTTTTCCACATTTTCCAAAAACTTCTGGAAAAAAATGAACCGTTCAAAAGACTCATTATGCCTCATAGATTATATGTTGGGGTGTGTGCTTTCCAAAATGGGGTCATTTTGTGGACAATTCAATTGTCCTGGTGCTCCAGTGCCTTCAAAAGTGTAATAGGTGGTTGAGAAAACGGAAAATTGTATACTCACCTTTCCGTAATTTTCCTTTCCTGTCGCATCTTCATGGCAGCATACACGTTGGGTTGTGACTCCGCCTCCACAACCTGATAGGACCACATAGCTATAAATTAGAGAGCAGGCACCTGCCCCAGTATTCTCCGTAAATATACACACATGTCACCTCAGAGGGTGGGTGATTGTATGCTGCCATGAAGATGCGACAGGAAAGGAAAATTACGGAAAGGTGAGTATACAATTTTCCGTTTTCCTGTCGCATCATGGCAGCATACACGTTGGGGAGTAACTCGCCAAACTGGGTGGGAGTGCAAAAAAAATCAAATTTATTGACAAGGAACAGAAGAATTGGCCTGTATGACGGCCCTCCCAAATTCCACTGCTGCTAAGCGTGCAGCGTCTATTTTGTAATGGGAAATGAAGGTGTTTCTTGAAGACCAAGTGGCCGCTCTACAAATGGTTTCCGCCGAAACTTTACAGTAAGCTGCCCATGAAGTAGCCATTGCCCTGGTGGAATGCGCTCTAAGGTCTTCCGGGATTTGCAAGGTGCTTAAGGAGTAGGTCTTCTTGATAGTTTTCACGAGCCATGAGGCGATGGTACGGGCAGAGGCTGCCTGGCCCTTCCTGAACCCATGTGGGATGACTAAGAGGTTCTCGCATCTCCTGAACGACTTGGTCACCGAGAGGTAATGCAGAACGTTGCCCCTAACATCCAGGGGATGAGGAACGCCCTGATCTGTGTTCAAAGCCGGGAGGTCAATCTCCTGGTTAAAGTGAAATGCAGAAGAGACCTTTGGGATAAACTTGTCTGAAGGTTTTAGGGTTAACCTGTCTGGGTAAATCATCAGGTATGGTTCCTTGATAAGTAAGGCTTGCATTTCCGAGACCCTCTTCGCTGAAGTGATGGCAATTAGGAATGAGACTTTTAGAGTCAGGTCCCAGAGGGAGGTATCTTCCAGAGGGGAGAATGGTTCTCCGGATAGAATTTGCAGGACAGTTGATAGGTCCCATGTTGGAAATGAAGGCTTTCTGGGAGGCCTTAGCTTCAGGCATGCTTTCTGGAACTGAACTACAAGAGGGTTGAGTGCCCATCTAACCCCTGTCAGAGCAGAGATGGCAGAGACTTGGACCTTTAGGGTGCTAGATCTAAGGCCTTTGTCTAGGCCTAACTGTAGAAACTCAAGCACTTGTATTGCTGATGGGGAAGACGGATCCCAACCTTGTTCCTGAGCAAAGGAAGAGAACTTCCCCCAGACTCTCTCATAGGTGTAATTCGTGGAAGATTTCCTGGCTAAAAGCAGGGTTTCGACTACCTTCTGTGAACAGCCCTGATCTAGGAACCTAGACCTTTCAGTCTCCAAGCCGCTAGGTGCAATCTCTCTGGATTCGGATGCAACAGCTGGCCCTGGGTTAGTAGATCCGCTGTCACTGGAAGAGGAATTGGATCCGCTGTGCTCAGTTGCAGGAGGGTGGTGAACCAAGGCCTCCGTGGCCAGAAGGGAATCACAGCCAGTACTAGAGCTGCTGAGTGTTTGAGCCTCAGAAGGAACTTGGCAATCAGTGGCGTTGGTGGAAAAATATAACCTAGGCGAAAGTTCCAGGTATGCTGGAGACAATCCGTTCCCTCCGCTGAGGGGAAGGGGTTCCTCGACAGAAACCTTTGACATTTCCTGTTTTCTGGTGTTGCTGCGAGGTCTATGTCTGGACGACCCCATGTCTGGCATATGAGGGCGAAGGCCTGCGGGCTTAGACACCACTCGTTGTTGGAAACAAATGTTCTGCTGAGAGAGTCCGCCAGTTCGTTCTGAATTCCCGGAATATACGTTGCCTTCAGGTCCTGCAGATTTAGTTGAGCCCACTGTATCACCGGACCAACTTCCCGCATCATGGAGATGCTCTTGGTACCCCCCTGCCTGTTGATGTAGGCCACAGGCACTCGGTTGTCCATTTGGATCAGGACCTGTTTCCCTCTCAGAAGAGAGCTGAACGCCAAGAGGGCTTGGAAGGCTGCCTTCATCTCTAGGACGTTTGACACAACATCTCTGGTTCTGAAGTGCCAGCGGCCCTGAGCTGCATAATGTAGGTAGTGTGCCCCCCATCCCTCCAGACTGGCGTACGAAGACACTACCTCCTGATGGAGAGTGACTATCTGTTTGCATCTGCTGAGGTTGCCGGGGTGGATCCAGCACCGTAGAGATAGTCTGGCTTCTTCCGAGATGCGAATCGGTTGGGACATGGACCATCCGTCCCACTGGCACAGGAAGGAGGCTTGCAGAGGTCTGGTATTCCATTGCGCCCACCTGACCATTGGAATGGTTGCTGATAAGGACCCCAGCAGGCTGAGGTATGCTCTGGCCGGTAAGTATGATGCTGGAACCACATCTTTCACCTTCTGAACTAGTAGGGACAACTTCTCCCTCGGTAGTTCTACCGTGTTGGCCCGGGTGTCCAGCTCGGCTCCCAGGAAGACCATCCTTTGGGTAGGCTGAATGTTGCTCTTCTGCCAGTTGATTATCCAACCCAGACTCGTTAGGGTGGAAACTAAGATCTCGCGATGTTGCACGAGTGATTCCTGGCTGTTTGAGAGGAGAAGAATGTCGTCCAGGTAATGGTGGACCCTTAGACCCTTCTCCCTCAAAAAGGCTATTACTGGCAGCAGAACCTTTGTAAATGTTCTGGGTGCCGTAGAGATCCCGAAAGGGAGGCTTCGAAATTGAAAGTGTTCCTGGACCACCGAGAACCGTAGGAACTTCTGGAATGCCATGTGAATTGGAATGTGTAGGTAGGCATCCTGGAGATCTATGGAGAGCATCCAGTCTCCCAAGTTTATGGCCTGGAGGATAGACTGCAGGCTTTCCATCCTGAACGACTCCACTTTGATGGACCTGTTGAGTTTCTTCAGGTCTAGAACCGGCCGAAAGTCCCCTGACTTCTTCTTGACGAGGAATAGTGGAGAATAGAATCCTCTGCCTCGTTGTGTTGGCGGAACCTCTGTTATCGCTTGCTTTTGAAGCAGCTCTAGGATATAGGTCAGAAGGGATAACCTCTTCTCTCCGGGAGGAGGAATACGGGTTGGGTAGAAATGATCTCTTGGGGGTCGATTTTTGAAGGCCCATCTGTGGCCGAAACTGACGGTGGCCAGGGTCCAGGTATCGTGTATGGTTTCCATCCAAACCAGCCTGAAACTGAAAAGCCTTGCTCCCACTACTGCTGGCCGGACGGGCGCACCTTCAAAAAGGCTTCTGGTCACTGGGAGCGGAGGTCTTAGGTTTTTGGAACTTCATAAAGGAGGTTTGAGGGTTCTTCCAGTTCCTTCTATACTCCTTCCCTGGTCTGTACGCTTTCGCGTCTCTATACCTTTCTGGGAGATTCCGCTTAAAAGGAGGAGGTCTCTGTTTGGGCCTCCTATCTGAGGGAATGAGCCCGGATTTTCCACCAGTTACTTTGGAGATGGCCGTATCTAATTTTGTCCCGAAAAGGTGCTCACCGTCAAACGGAATACGGCACCAGTTGGACTTGGATGCCGGATCCGCCGTCCAGGGCTTCAGCCACAAGGCTCTTCTGGCCATCACTGAGGCCAACATAGATTTTGAAGCAGACCTGATAGTGTCAACTGAGGCCTTAGCCACGAAATCACCAGCCAGGCTTAACTCTTGTAATGCCTTCACAATTTTCTCTTGGTCTGCCCCCTCCAATACCAGCTTCTCCGTGTTTGAAGACCAACTCGAGATGGCCCTTCCTACTGCCGCGAGTGCTATCGCAGGCCTGCATGCACCTCCGGCCGAAAGGTAAGCCCGCTTGAGATCCGTGTCGATCTTCCGGTCAAGAACGTCTCTAAACGTAACCGCATCCTCTAGCGGGAGGGAAACATGCCTGGCAAGGCGCATTAAGGATGCGTCCACTACCGGAGGGGATACCAGAGGGTTCACTTTAGGTTCCTTGAGTGGGTACAGTTTCTGGAGTCTGTTGTTCAGACTAGATTTTTTCTCTGGCCTCTGCCACTCTTCTTTGATTAAATCCTCCAGTTCATCAATGAACGGAAAGGTTTCAGGCTCCTTTTTAAGCTGCGGAAAATATTTTCTCTGCTTTGGCTGGACATCCTGGGGCTCTTCCCATCCTATTGCCTCCTTGACCGATTTAACAAACGGTTCTATGAGGCCAAAGTCGAATCCTGCCAACACCTCCAGGCCTTCATTATCAGATAGGGAGTCTTGCTCCTTTGATGTGCTGGCCCGGGCTGGAGAGGTAATGGTGGAAAGATCCACATCTGGTATTGAGGCCTGAGGGGCTGAGTCCCCGACTTCTGAGGCTCTCTCTCTCGTGGCCTCTTCTAGGCATCTCTGACAGACCAATTTACCCGGAAGCGCTGCCGCACCACAGATCCAGCATGCGTTTCCAGCAGGACGGGCATGGCGTGCAGGGGAGCAGTGCCTACGTGAGGACGACCTTCTGTGGCGGGATCGACCATGCCGAGAACGTGATCTGGAGCGGCTTCTTCTGCGACTTCCTCTTGAGCGACTCCTCCTATGGTAGGAGCGGCTTCGTCTGTGTCTAGAGCGACTTCTCCTGCGTGAGGATTCTCTATGTCTTGACGCAGACGTTCCTGAGGACCTGGTAGGGCTGACCAATTTAGGTAGCGTTAGAAGTGCTCTCTTTTTCAATCTTCTTACTTACCCACTTCTTCCCCCCCTTACCTAGTCGGCTGGCGGTGATCTGCTGGGGCAGCGGTCTCCATGGCGAATAGGTTGGAAACCTGCAAGAAAAAGATAAGCAGCAATGTAGAAGCTGACTCAGCTGGACGGTGGGGGGGGAGGGGGGGTTAAGACCCACCTTGTAGAGCGTTTCTCTTGCTGTGGATCGCGGGGCAGGCTTTCTGTAGCGTGCAGAAACCATCAGCAGCTTCCACAGCAATGCTGTGGTTTTTAAATCTGCCGCCATTAGCGTCGGACGCCCGCGCATGCGCAGTAGCGCCGCGAGGCGCCCGGCGCCATCTTGGAGACTGGAAAACAGCTCAGCAGCGCCCAGAGAGCCGTACTGCGCATGCGCGAGGACGGCGAGAATGCTCGGCGGTCCCCCACAGCACTGCATGGACCACAGAGCCCAGCAGGACACCCCAGGTATGCCGGAAAGGGAGAGGGGAAGAGGGGGGGGGAAACATGGAGACCACTGCACACAATGAAGCCTGTTTAAGGCTTACTTTCTTGAGGCCATATAGATGGTTCCCTGGCCAATCCTCCAGCAAGCCTGTTTAAGGCTTTTGCGGGCTGTTTGCACTTGAAGCCTGTTTAAGGCTTGTCTTCTGGCAACAGTTTAAGATGAGATGAGTGCCCCTGAGACCACCAGAGTGAGGCTCCTTCCATTTAGCTCATTTAGAGGCTGTACAAGAAGGACTTCCACCCAGGAGAGGCTAGAACCTGGCTGGGGCGAAGCGGTAAGGGGGTGCTGATCCGTGCGTCCTGACAGGTGAGGAAAAATAAGAGAATACTGGGGCAGGTGCCTGCTCTCTAATTTATAGCTATGTGGTCCTATCAGGTTGTGGAGGCGGAGTCACAACCCAACGTGTATGCTGCCATGATGCGACAGGAAAGGATATGTGCAATTTATGCTTGTAGAACGCCTGAAAGTGCTACTTCAGTGTTGGCCCTTTGTATGTGGCAGGCTGTGTAAAAGTCTCACACATGTGGTATCGCTATACTCAGGAGAAGTAGAGGAATGCATTTTGGGGTGTCATTTTTGCTATGTACATGCTATGTATTAGAAATATCTTATAAATGGACAACTTTGTGTAAAAAAAATGCATTTTCATTTTTTTTCACTTTTTTCAAAACCTTCTGGAAAAAAATGAACCCTTCAAAAGACTCATTATGCCTCACAGATTATACGTTGGGGTGTGTGCTTTCCAAAATGGGGTCATTTTGTGGATAATTCCATTGTTCTGGTGCTCCAGGGCCTTCAAAACTGTAATAGGTGGTTGAGAAAGGATATGTGCAATTTATGCTTGTAAAACGCATGAAAGTGCTACTTCAATGTTGGGCCTTTGTATTTGGCCAGGCTGTGTAAAAGCCTCACACATGTGGTATCGCCATACTCAGGAGGAGAAGAGGAATGCATTTTGGGGTGTCATTTTTGCTATGTACATGCTATGTGTTAGAAATATCTTATAAATTGACAACTTTGTGTAAAAAAATGCATTTTCATTTTTTTTCCACATTTTCCAAAAACTTCTGAAAAAAAATGAACCATTCAAAAGACTCATTATGCCTCATAGATTATACGTTGGGGTGTGTGCTTTCCAAAATGGGGTCATTTTGTGGACAATTCAATTGTCCTGGTGTTCCAGGGCCTTCAAAAGTGTAATAGGTGGTTGAGAAAGGATATGTGCATTTTATGCTTGTAGAAAGTGCTACTTCAGTGTTGGTCCTTTGTATGTGGCCAGGCTGTGTAAAAGTCTCACACATGTGGTATCGCTATACTCAGGAGGAGTAGCAGAATGTATTTTGGGGTGTAGTTGCAATTATGCATATGCTGTGTGAGAGAAATAACCTGTTAATATGACCAGTTTGTGTAAAAAAAAATAAATCTTAATTTTCCCAAGAATTGTGGGAAAAAATTACAGCTTCAAAAAACTCACCATACCTCTTAGTAAATACATTGGACTGTCTACTTTCCAAAAAGGGGTCATTTGGGGGGTATTTGTACTTTCCTGGCTTGTTAGTGTCTCAAGAAATGAGATAGGTCTTCAGGTGAGATAGTACATCAGTTGTGATCAATTTTCAGTGATTGGCACCATAGTTTGTAGACTCTATAACTTTCACAAAGACCAAATAATATACATTAATTTGGGTTATTTTTACCAAAGATATGTAGCAGTATACATTTTGGCACAAATTTATGAAGAAAAATGACTTGTTTGCAAAATTTTACCATAGAAACTAAAAAAAGTAAGTTTTTTTCAAAATTTTCGCTGTTTTTTTGCTTATATCGCAAAAAATGAAAAACCCAGTGGTGATTAAATACCACCAAAAGAAAGCTCTATTTGTGAGAAGAAAATGATAAACATTTTGTTTGGATACAGTGTAGCATGACTGAGTAATTGTCATTCAAAGTGTGAGAGCACTGAAAGCTGAAAATTGGTCTGGGCGGGAAGGTGCATAAGTGCCTGGTATTGAAGTGGTTAAAAACGTCAATGATGTTCAACAAAAAATGAAGAACATCACTGATGTTTTAGGGAGAGTTTACAAACCCTCCAAATCCCTTGGGTTTTTTGTGTGCTAAAAATTTTTACCATTTTTGGACATATTTGCGAAAAGCCAAATTTTGAAGATGCACACAGTGTGTCAACATGTGCTATCTGCCATCACAGGAGATCAATGGACGCGTTTTGAGGGTGCAACCCCTTCCTCAATAATAAAGTAGCTGTGAGGAAGGGGTTGCACCCCAAAAACACGTCCCTTGATCCCCCATGGTGGCAGCTAGCACATGTTGACATTCGGCAATTTGTGTGCATCTTCAAAATTTGGCTTTTCCTGGGGTGACTTCACCCCATCTGAACGCAATATCAAACACAGTTTGTAAATACTCATGTCTGATATTGCCTTCAAGTTCTACCAAATGTTAACTTTTTTAAGATTTGTGTCTTTCTTGTTGGTTTTAAACATGCCTGTTTAATCTTAAATGGACATTTCTACTTTTTCTAATGTGACCCCAAAAATTGTTATACAACAAACATGTTGGTTTGTTTTAAAAACCTTTTCTAAATGCACATGTGATTGTGCTGGTATTAAAAGGATTGTTAATCAAGAATGTGTGGATTATTGTCTCAACGCTCCAACACTTTTGTTGTGCTCTAATTGATGTTTTCAGTGACAATGGGGGTTATTTCCTAAGGGCAAATCCACTTTGCACTACAAGTGCAGTTTCGAATGCACTTGTAGTACAAAGTGTCTTTGCCTTTAGTAAATAACACCCAACAGTGCTTTGTAAGGTTACACAATCACGCCATTTTCAGGACTCACCACATTTCTGTCAGGGTCAGCTAAAAGAAACACAAGCAGTAAATGTCACCAAAGATTTGAGTAGTTTTTTTTATTTGAAAAAGGTTTCAGACATTGTCTGGCATATTGATAGCCCCCCTACCCGCAAAGTATTCAAGGTATCTTAGCCGGACATCATGGGCACTCGGGGGGGCAAGCCAGGAAGGCCACTTTCAAGTGCCGTCAGGGTTGTTTCATTTAGAATTCTGGCCTCAGGCCCAACTGAGCCAGCATAGTTGGCAGAATATTGCCATAAAAAGTTGTGTAGAACACAGCACGCCAGGATAATATGATTCAGTTTATACTCCGCCATGTGTATGGGTGTAAGAAATAGGCGGAACCGGCTGGCCATGATTCCAAACGTGTTCTCCACCACTCTTCTGGCTCTGGCCAGCTGGTAATTAAAAACCCTCTGGTCCGGGGTGAGGGTCCTCATCGGGAATGGCCGCATAAGATGGTCCCCCAGTGCAAATGCTTCATCCGCAACGAAGACAAATGGGAGTCCTTCCACATTGTCTTCTGGAGTTGGCAAGTCAAAGCTGCCATTCTGGAGATGCCTGTAGAACTCTGTTTGGGCGATGACTCCACCATCAGACATCCGGCCATTCTTCCCCATGTCCACATACAGGAACTCGTAAGTAGCCGACACCACCGCCAACATCACAATACTATTGAACCCCTTATAATTATAATAGTATGACCCCGAGTTGGGTGGTGGGACAATGTGGACGTGTTTCCCATCAATTGCCCCTCCGCAGTTAGGAAAGTCCCACCACTGGGTTGAGTGGGAGGCCACAGTCTGCCATTCCTGTGGCGTGGAAGGAAACTGTGGAGTCAAACAACAACAAAAATTAGTCATTTTGAACATAAACAGGGAAAGCAGATTAGACACAAACATTCTTGGCCAACATCAAGATAACATTTATTTGAGGGAGTTTTTAAAGACTAAAGTCTAAGGTACACCTATCAGATCCCCCCCCCCTCTCATGGGCCATTTCTAACACTGTAGGGGGGGGGCTCTTGGACAGGTAACCCTCTCCACTTCATTGAGAGATGAATGCCTAAATAATGGATATTACTTTGGCCAGACCCTCCTTAGTTACACTATTGCCAGCCCATTGGACAGGTATAAAGTGTCATAATACAAAGATATAAATACACATTGTACACATTTGGAAATTCTACTATTACCCATAAAGATAAAAACTTTAAACAGTACCATTTGAAAGTATACAGGCAGGCCCTTGCACTACATGCTTTGGGGAATTCATCCATAAATCTGACCCCTAAAGAGATGGGTATAGTGTGTATGGGTTTGGCAAAGTCAGCAGATAGATGATTGAGGATAGATAGAGAATTGGTATCAGCTGACTTAGCAGTTGGGGGGATGGAGGGTTCCAAATGATTTGGGGACCCCCAAAATAAATCCTCTGGCACTCTGCCTGAATTTAAAGCACAAATCACATTTTAAAACATTGTAGGGGGTTTTTAGGGTAAAGCACTACTATGTAGCTGATAAAATACATTGTTAAGTGACTACATGACGTGAATATAGGGCCAGGAGACCATGCTGGGGAGGTAAGTGAAGGCAAATATGTATGAAGGAGAAAAAAATAATTACATAAAAATCCAGCATGCATGAGGACAAAGGGGGCATTTACAGCATATTCCAATCATGGTAATTAGGGAATGAGGAAAGAAATATAATATATTATCAAACATTAAATACAATAAAATGTGATGTTAAAGGATAAATCTTACCTTAATATACTCCTTCTGCAGGACCTGGATGATGTTAGAACAGGTCTCTGGGATAATGATGCCCAGAGCCTGGGGGGAGATGCCTGTTGAGAACTTCAAGTCCTGCAGGCTTCTCTCAGTCGCCAAGTACCGCAGGGTGGCAACTAGGGATGAGCTTCGTGTTCGAGTCGAACCCATGTTCGACTCGAACATCGGCTGTTCGACCGTCCGTCGAATTGCGAACGATATGGGCCGTTCGCGCCAAATTCGTGTGGCGCGTCACGGCCCATAATTCACTGCGGCATCGCAGTGCATTGCTGGCTGATGATTGGCCAAGCATGCACTATGACCCGCATGCTTGGCCAATCACAGCGCCGTCAGTAGAGAGAGCTGTAATTGGCCAAAGCCAGGGTGGCTTTGGCCAATTATGGCTCAGGGGATTTAGTACACACCCCACACTATATAAGGCCGCCTGCACGGCGGCCCTGTGTAGTGTGTGTTCCGGTGTGCTGAGCGATAGAGAGAGAGAGAGACAGTGTCATTTGATTTGAGTTAGATAGATTAGGCAGAACAGTCAGTCAGTTAGCTGCACTTACAGTGTATTGTGTATATATATGCATCCCAGGTGTTGCATATATATATATACACTGTATTCAGTTTAGCTAGATCCGTTCCTGTTATCTTTATCTAGACTATTTACATTCAGTGCAGTGTGTCCTGCTCACAGTGTTCAGCTAGATCCGTTCCTGCTATTTACATTCAGTACAGTGCTTCCTGCTCACAGTGTTCAGCTAGATCCGTTCCTGCTATTTACATTCAGTGCAGTGCGTCCTGCTCACAGTGTTCAGCTAGATCCGTTCCTGCTATTTACATTCAGTGCAGTGCGTCCTGCTCACAGTGTTCAGCTAGATCCGTTCCTGCTATTTACATTCAGTGCAGTGCGTCCTGCTCACAGTGTTCAGCTAGATCCGTTCCTGCTATTTACATTCAGTGCAGTGCGTCCTGCTCACAGTGTTTAGCTAGATCCGTTCCTGCTATTTACATTCAGTGCAGTGCGTCCTGCTCACAGTGTTCAGCTAGATCCGTTCCTGCTATTTACATTCAGTGCAGTGCGTCCTGCTCACAGTGTTCAGCTAGATCCGTTCCTGCTATATACATTTAGTGCAGTACGTCTTGCTCACAGTGTTCAGCTAGATCCGTTCCTGTTATCTTCCTACTGACAGGCAGGCTTGTCTGGTTACAGTATATAAAGCTACCTGAAGAAAATTACAGGTGTTCTTTTTGATCCTATTAGTACCACGGTCAGGCAGCTAGACTATTTACATTTAGTACAGTGTGTCCTGCTCACAGTGTTCAGCTAGATCCGTTCCTGTTATTTACATTCAGTGCAGTGCGTCCTGCTCACAGTGTTCAGCTAGATCCGTTCCTGCTATTTACATTCAGTGCAGTGCGTCCTGCTCACAGTGTTCAGCTAGATCCGTTCCTGCTATTTACATTCAGTGCAGTGCGTCCTGCTCACAGTGTTTAGCTAGATCCGTTCCTGCTATTTACATTCAGTGCAGTGCGTCCTGCTCACAGTGTTCAGCTAGATCCGTTCCTGCTATTTACATTCAGTGCAGTGCGTCCTGCTCACAGTGTTCAGCTAGATCCGTTCCTGCTATATACATTTAGTGCAGTACGTCCTGCTCACAGTGTTCAGCTAGATCCGTTCCTGTTATCTTCCTACTGACAGGCAGGCTTGTCTGGTTACAGTATATAAAGCTACCTGAAGAAAATTACAGGTGTTCTTTTTGATCCTATTAGTACCACGGTCAGGCAGCTAGACTATTTACATTTAGTACAGTGTGTCCTGCTCACAGTGTTCAGCTAGATCCGTTCCTGTTATTTACATTCAGTGCAGTGCGTCCTGCTCACAGTGTTCAGCTAGATCCGTTCCTGCTATTTACATTCAGTGCAGTGCGTCCTGCTCACAGTGTTCAGCTAGATCCGTTCCTGCTATTTACATTCAGTGCAGTGCGTCCTGCTCACAGTGTTCAGCTAGATCCGTTCCTGCTATTTACATTCAGTGCAGTGCGTCCTGCTCACAGTGTTTAGCTAGATCCGTTCCTGCTATTTACATTCAGTGCAGTGCGTCCTGCTCACAGTGTTCAGCTAGATCCGTTCCTGTTATCTTCCTACTGACAGGCAGGCTTGTCTGGTTACAGTATATAAAGCTACCTGAAGAAAATTACAGGTGTTCTATCCCAGCTTAGTGCAGCTACAGGCCATTAGTATGTCTGGAAGGCCAAGAAGGAGAGGCAGACAGTCACAAGCCAATAAGAGAGGGCAAGCAGGCTCTGTGTCTAGTGCTGGTCGTGGAGACGGTGCATCCTCATCAGCACGTGGCCATGGGACACGCTTGGCCTTTTTTTCGGCAGCTGGCCGTGTTGAGCCGCAACATGCGGAAGACTTGGTCGAGTGGATGACCAAGCCGTCCTCATCCTCCTCATCCTCTCTCACCCATGCCCAGGGTGCTTTGTCTGGCAAAGCAGCGGCCTCTTCCCTCAGCTCAATGTCATCAGTGACTCCTTCCCTAGCCCCACCATGTCCTCCTGAGGATTCCCTCGAACTGTTTGACCACAGTGTTGGGTACATGCTCCAGGAGGATGCCCAGCGTTTGGAAGGCTCTGATGATGATACTGAGCTCAATGAAGGCAGTAACATGAGCACGGACAGAGGGGGTGCCCAAGAAGGACAGCAATCTGGCAGTCATGCTCCCCCTGCTGCAGCATACTGCCAGGTTTGCTCCAGTGATGAGGAGGGAGGGGATGATGAGGTCACTGACTCAACGTGGGTGCCTGATAGGAGAGAGGAGGAGGAGGAGGAGGAGGAGGAGGTGGCACATCACCAACTAGGCAGGATGCCCTCCAGGGGCCAGCCTAAGGGCAGCACATTGACTGCATCACACCCCAAAGCTCCACATGTGCAGGGCGCTGCAGTCTCTGCGCGTTATTCAAAAAGTTCTTTGGTGTGGGCCTTTTTTGAGACGAGTGCATCAGATCGCACCGCTGCTATTTGCAATATATGTCTCAAGCGTATCTCGCGTGGCCAAAACATCTCCCGCTTGGGTACCACATGCTTGACCAGACATATGTTGACCTGCCATGCAGTTCGTTGGCAAGCGTATCTAAAAGACCCACACCAAAGAACAAAGACGATCTCTCCTTGCTCCTCATCAGCTGAGATTTCCAACCCCACTAGACCTTCAGTCCTCTCTGCGACCTGCAGTGAGAGGAATGAAGGTGTAGAATTAGGTGTGTCACAGCCAAGTACTTATGGGCAATCTGCTTTGGGTACACCGACGTCAGATTGTACCAGGCAAATTTCCCTGCCCCAGCTGCTGCACCGCCGAAAGAAGTTTGCTCCCAGCCATCCACATGCCCAGCGGTTGAATGCTAGCTTGGCAAAATTGCTAGCACTTCAACTGCTGCCTTTTCAGTTGGTAGACTCTGCCCCCTTCCGTGAGTTTGTGGAATGTGCGGTTCCTCAGTGGCAGGTACCCAAACGCCACTTTTTCTCACGGAAGGCGATTCCGGCTCTCTACCGGCATGTGGAAGGCAATGTCCATGCCTCGCTGGACAGGGCGGTCAGCGGTAAGGTGCATATTACCGCTGACTCATGGTCCAGCAGGCATGGACAGGGACGTTACTTAAGTTTCACGGCGCATTGGGTGACTCTGCTGGCAGCTGGGAAGGATGCAGGACAAGGTGCAGTAGTGTTGGAGGTTGTTCCGCCACCACGCCTCCAAAATGCTGATTGTGACACACCTCTCTCCTCCACCCCCTCCTCTTCTTCTTCCTCCATGGCCTCTTCCTCGGAACCAGCGGTGCTCCGTAGGCGTTCAAGGGGCTACGCAAGTACGCAGGCCAAAAGATGCCATGCGGTGCTTGAGCTGGTGTGCTTGGGGGACAGGAGCCACACTGGGGCAGAGGTTCTGTCAGCTCTGCAGGGGCAGGTTCAGAGGTGGTTGACGCCACGCCAACTTAAGGCAGGAATGGTGGTTTGCGACAATGGCACCAACCTCCTCTCTGCCCTCCGACAGGGACAACTGACCCATGTGCCCTGTTTGGCTCACGTCCTTAACTTGGTGGTGCAGCGGTTCTTGGGCAGGTACCCGGGCTTACAGGATGTCCTGAGGCAGGCCAGGAAAGTCTCTGTGCATTTCCGCCGGTCATATAATGCCAGTGCTCGGCTGACGGACCTCCAAAAGGAGTTTAACCTGCCCAAGAACCGCCTAATCTGTGACATGCCCACCAGGTGGAACTCGACGTTGGCCATGCTGCAGCGGCTGCACACGCAGCAGAGGGCCATCAATGAGTACCTGTGCGACTATGGCACCAGGACAGGGTCAGGGGACCTTGGTTTTTTTTCCCCACGCCAGTGGGCCATGATCAGGGATGCATGCACTGTCCTGTCACCATTCGAGGAGGCCACGAGGATGGTGAGCACTGACAGTGCATGCATCAGTGACACTGTCCCCCTTGTCCACCTGTTGGAGCACACGCTGCGTGGGATAATGGACAGGGCACTTGAGGCAGAACAGAGGCAGGAAGAGGAGGACTTCCTTAGCTCTCAAGGCCCCCTTTATCCAGACAGTGTTCCTGCGTGCCCGCCGATCACACAGGAAGAGGACGAGGAGGAGGAGGAGGAGGAGGAGGAGGAAGATTGTGTCAGTATGGAGGTGGAGCCTGGCACTCAGCATCAGCAGTCTTTAAGGGATCAGTCCCAAGGAACACATGGACTTGTACGTGGCTGGGAGGAGGTGGCTGCGGACGTTGTTGTCCTTAGTGACCCAGAGGACTCCGGACCGAATGCCTCAGCAAACCTACGCTGCATGGCCTCCCTGATCCTGCAAAGCCTGCGTAAGGATCCTCGTATTCGTGGTATCAAGGAGAAGGACCAATACTGGCTGGCAACCCTCCTTGATCCACGTTACAAGGGTAAGGTTGCGGACCTTATCTTGCCATCGCAGAGGGAGCAGAGGATGAAACATCTTCGGGAGGCCTTGCAGAAAGGTCTGTGCAACGCGTTCCCAGAGACTGGGAGGTTACAAACTCCTGTTTCTGGACAACGTGTTGCTGAGGCTTCGGTCAGTCAAAGAAGGAGCGGTGGAGAAGGTGGCCGTCTGACCGATGCGTTCAGACAATTTTTTGGTCCGCAGCCCCAAGGTATGATCGGTTCCAGCAACCATCGCCAGCGTCTGTTTTACATGGTGCAGGAATACCTAGGGGCAAGATCAGACTTGGACACCTTTCCCACCGAAAATCCTCTGGGTTACTGGGTCTTGAGGATGGATCACTGGCCAGAGCTTGCACAGTATGCAATTGAGCTACTGGCCTGTCCTGCATCCAGCGTTCTTTCGGAACGCACATTCAGTGCTGCTGGAGGCGTGGTAACCGATCACAGGGTGCGTCTGTCCACCGACTCGGTCGATCGGCTGACCTTCATAAAAATGAATCAGTCTTGGATCACCACCAGCTACCAAGCACCTGATGCAGATGTAACCGAATAATTTTTTTTGAAATCTCAGATCCCTTCAAAGACTGCCTATGCTGATGCTGAGTGACTATCCCTGAGTAATTATCCTCTTCCTCCTCAATCATCACGCTGATAGCTTGTAAGAACATTTTTGGTTCTGGGCGCCACCACCAGTGCCTAAGGCACAATTTTTCAGCCCCTGTTTAACAGGGGCGTGTAATTACAATTTTTGATGTAATACTTTGCAGCAGGGCTCGTTCCTGCATTCCAACTAGAGTGTCTGTGAGGGGTTGCAGTGTTGTGGCACCAGCACCAGTGCCTAAGACCCAATTTTTCAGCCCCTGTCTAACAGGGGCGTGTAATTACAATTTTTGATGCAATACTTTGCAGCAGGGCTTGTTCCTGCATTCCAACTAGAGTGTCTGTGAGGGGTTGCAGTGTTGTGGCACCAGCACCAGTGCCTAAGACCCAATTTTTCTGCCCCTGTCTAACAGGGGCGTGTAATTACAATTTTTGATGCAATACTTTGCAGCAGGGCTTGTTCCTGCATTCCAACTAGAGTGTCTGTGAGGGGTTGCAGTGTTGTGGCACCAGCACCAGTGCCTAAGACCCAATTTTTCTGCCCCTGTCTAACAGGGGCGTGTAATTACAATTTTTGATGCAATACTTTGCAGCAGGGCTTGTTCCTGCGTTTCAACTAGAGTGTCTGTGAGGGGTTGCAGTGTTGTGGCACCAGCACCAGTGCCTAAGGCCTAATTTTTCAGCTCCTGTTCAACAGGGGCATGTAATTACAATTCTTGATCTAATATTTCACAGCAGGGCCCTGTGAGGGCTTACAGTGTTTTGGCCACAGCAACACCTAAGGCCCAAATTTCTGCTGAGTATATAGGGTAGGACCCTACTTTCAAACATCTAACTTACAAACGACTCCTACTTGCAAACGGAAGGAGACAACAGGAAGTGAGATGAAATCTACCCCTAAGGAAGGGAAATTCTCTCCTGTAAGAGTTAATATGGGAAAACAATTTTTCCTTTCCACTGATGCTTTCCAATCCTTGTTCCACAAAAAAACACAAATTTTCAAAAAACATTTTTCATTGGGACAAAAAAGTGAGGTGAAATCTTCTGAAGAGGAGGAAAGACGCAAAACAAATGTCACAGGGGTGATAACCCTTCCCTATGTTTTCCAAAAAGCTTAGAAAAGATTTTTTGGCTGGAGCTAAACACATTAAAAATGTTCAAAATTACAAACAGATTCTACTTAACAACAAACCTACAGTCCCTGTCTTGTTTGCACCGCCTGTATACTGCTGTTCAGAGTATATAGGGACCTTTCCTTATTTTAATTTGGGTGCGGGGTTCCCCTTAATATCCATACAAGACCCAAAGGGCCTGGTAATGGACTGGGGGGTACCCATGCCGTTTGTCTCACTGATTTTCATCCATATTGCCATGACCCGACATGACATTAAACCCGCAAGCAGTTTTTAAATGAGATTTTTTCCTTTAAAAATGACATTTGGTGCAGGGACTGTTCTAAACATGGGAAACACGCGTCACTTTACAGGCATACTATAGACACCCCCCAGGTACGATATTTAAAGGAATATTTCACTTTTTTTTTTTTACTTTAAGCATCATTAAAATCACTGCTCCCGAAAAAACGGCCGTTTTTAAAAGTTTTTTTTGCATTGATACATGTCCCCTGGGGTAGGACCCGGGTCCCCAAACCCTTTTTAGGACAATACCATGCAAATTAGCCTTTAAAATGAGCACTTTTGATTTCGAACGTTCGAGTCCCATAGACGTCAATGGGGTTCTAACGTTCGTGCGAACTTGCGGTCCGTTCGCGGGTTCTGGTGCGAACCGAACCGGGGGGTGTTCGGCTCATCCCTAGTGGCAACTAGCCTCTTCTCCAGAGTGATGGCTTGCCTCATGCAGTTATCCTGCCTGCTGATATAGGGGGTCAGCAAAGCCAACAAACGGTGAAATACGGGGTCCGTCATCCGGAGAAAGTTCCTGAAATCATCAGGATTATTCTCACGGATCTCACGGAGCAAAGGCATATGACAGAACTGGTCATGCTAGAGCAACCAATTCTTGGTCCATGAACTCCTCCCCACCCTGTTCATGGACTGGAGTTGTGTCAAGGTCAGGACCCCAACACCAAGCCCCCGCACAGCCCATGCGCATGCGAGAGGAGTCATCTAGTGCAGGCGCATAGCTCCACATCTAATGACGCTGACGTGTCGTTATGGAGAAGCAGCTGGCAGGCACGGAGGTCCACGCCACTGCCGAAGAGCCGCAAGCTCGCCGCACGGGGGAGAATAAACTCCTCACGTCGCTCGATAGGAGAGGCGGGTGCAGCAAATAAATAGACAAAACGTTTGGTATTGTGTTACAAATGAACATACAAGTGACAGGAGTGTGATTTAACCATGTAGGGAACAAATATTATTCCCACCAGCATGGATGTGCACAGACCTGTCTTACAAGGACATATACATTAGGTAAACATTTAGGTAATAGCAAAGCACAGTAGTGATATACAATGCCTGTGGTAAGCCAACAAAACAAATATGAAATTGTAAATACATTATATATCAGACAATACATAGACCAACTAGTGCATAAACAATCATGGATCACACACCGTCATTGTCCTACACAAATGAGAAATTAAAAAGGGGAAGAGCAGAGTAGAGCAGGTATAAAGGATGGCCCCAGAGAGGTCAGATGTATAATATAGAGAAGTTATTTGTGGGGTACAGTAGATATGGAACTGGTCCCTATGAGGAACATACGGCAGAGATTGGTGAGGGTATCAAAAAATCATTCAAGAAAATGTTTATAGGTATGTGCCTCATTATTACCTGGTGGAGTCAAGGCGTTTAGTCGCTCTATCCATAGTGATTCTCATTTTAGAATTTGGCGATCCCAGTTGCCCCCTTTTGGGTCTTAAGGGACAACTTCCAATACAGTGAATCTGATGCAGTCAGGATTGAAACGATGGTGGATGCCAATATGGCGACCCACCGTAGTGAGCCATTCAGTGTTGTCACATGAAATAATAAAGTATTTACAAAAATGAGAGGGGTGAACTCACTTTTGTGAGATACTGTATATGTCACAAAAAAATATCACTTTATGGTCAATGGTGACTATGCATTTAAGAGCTGTTGGTGATGCATGGACTCCCTTGCTTTAGCACATATCTCCACTAGTCTGTTGTGAATGACCGGGAAACAACCTTTTTGACACACTGTTCGGGCTTTGGTCTAGATGCCCCCTGTTGACACTGGAGGATGATTGCAACTAATATTTTCATTTTGGTTCTTCATTCAAGATGTACTCATAGCATATTAAGAAAGTAATTTCCTTTCAGTAATGTGTATGCATCCCTGAAGAAGAAAATCTAATTTGAAACGTGTTGGGTGTTCAGCAATTCCCATCCTTTGTTCTCTATTGATTACATCTTAAGTACAGTATTAAGAACCTGTTTCCCATCATTTTTAAGAATGTAATGTTGTACACAAATTGTATTAATAAAGATGTGTCAGCTTTTATACTACCTAGAAATACTGTTCATTTACTTGACACTATAATGACCCAGTACCATTAAAGTCCCATTTTGAGGGTTTTTCTTTATACATGGAAGCTGTTGGCACCAGTCCAAATCTCCTGCTCTGTGAAAACAGCTCATAAATCAAGTTAATTTAGATTGGCTTAATTACTACAGCACCACTTAAAATAACAGATATTTTCCTTATATTTTCAGAAGAGGTCTTTGAAAAGTATAAATTCATTGGGAGTACCCTGGGTTAATTTAAGTATAATGCCGCGTACACACGGTCGGACTTTGCAGCTACAAAAGTCGGACAGCCTGTCCGACATACTTCCGGCGTACCTTCGGCGGACTTGGGGCAGACTTTCTTACGAACGGACTTGCCCACACACGACCACACAAAAGTACGACAGCTTAGTACGCTGTGACGTACACCAAGTCCGACGAGACTATAAAACGGAAGTTCAATAGCCCGTACGACACCCTTTGGGCTCCTTCTGCTAATCTCGTGTTTATCTCGTGTTAGTAGAAGTTTGGTGAGAGACGATTCGCGCTTGTGAGACTCGTATTTTTCAGTTCGTTTTAACTGTTGTTCAGTCTGTGCTTGTGAGGTTTGTATCTGCTTTTCAGTGCGTTTGGTCAGTTGGCATTGAGAAATCTTTGTTTTATTGGCCGCTCGTTCCTGATTTTCAGGTCGTTCTTCACAGGCCTTGCTGTTCTTCAGTGCGTTCTGTTTAGTGCGTTCTGACCAGCCGACCGTTTTGAAGCCATGTTACCTGTACGTACTCGTCGTAGAGCTCGTGCATTGTATGTGCTTGGTGCTGTAGTTTATTCTTCAGCCCAAGACCAGTCCATGAACAGGGCGAGGAGGAGTTCATGGACCAAGAATTGGTTGCTTCAGCGTGACCAGTTCTGTCACATGCCTTTGCTCCGTGAGATCCGTGAGAATAATCCTGAGGATTTCAGGAACTTTCTCCGGATGACGGACCCGTTTTTGATCGTTTGGTGGCTTTGCTGACCCCCTATATCAGCAGGCAGGATACCTGCATGAGGCAAGCCATCACTCCGGAGCAGAGGCTGGTCGCTACCTTGCGGTATTTGGCCACAGGGAGAAGCCTGCAGGACCTTAAGTTCTCGACAGGCATCTCCCCCCAGGCTCTGGGGATCATTATCCCAGAGACCTGTTCTGCCATCATACAGGTCCTGCAGAAGGACTATATTAAGGTAAGCTATTTTTATTTTATTAGCATCACATGTTCTTTTATGTAATCTTTGATAATGTAATGTATTTCTTGCTTCAAACACTACTTCCCATCATTGCAATATAGTGTGAATGTCCCCTTTTTATCCTCACACATGCTGGGATATTTTCCTGTTATTTTTTGTCATGCATGTATAGTTTCCTTCAATAACCTTCCCAGCATGAAGTGATGGGAACATATCCACCTAGTCTACTCATTTTGAATGTATTTTGTTGGAGTGTATTTAGTGTGCTTATAATTAGCAATTAGCTAGATTTCACAACCCCCCCCCCCCACCTGAACTCACTCCAAATAGTGTGCTGCTAATTAGCAATTAGCTAGATTTCACAACCCCCCCCCCCCACCTGAACTCACTCCAAATAGTGTGCTGCTAATTAGCAATTAGCTAGATTTCACAACCCCCCCACCCCCACCCTCGTTAAAATTTGCTTGAATGTTCTGTGGTGTTGATTTGTCTAAAGCAAATCTATGTTGCACTTTGCAAAATGCATGTGCACTCTACAAGTGCATTTGTTCCAGTGCTTTAGTAAATGAGCAGAAGCTCTGCTGATTTCCATCATCAAATCATATGCAAGCCTCAAAGTGTTTTCATTAATTGCCCTTGCATGTGATTGTGTACTCTTTGCAACATGAATGCCTTTTGACATTACCTCATTTACTGTAAGCTGGTTAGCAACTGCACCTGCAGAGTGCGACAACTGCAGTCTTGTAGCCTTTGTTATCCCTAAATTCCTGCGTGTTGTTAAAGTAATTTTTTTTGGGGATTTCACAACCCCCTAAAATGTAATCAATGTTCTATCAGAGGGGGTGAGCAATCTGATAAGTGTGCCTTTTTCCATATTAGTTATTCCAGAAGAATTAAATTATTGAATGTTATACTGATGCTGGGGAATAATGTTTTTAATTGTCTAATTTTCTTGCAATGTTAGCTTCCAAATTAATTGATTTTGGTTTTCTTGTTTGATTCCCCAGTTTCCTTCAACGCCACAGGAATGGCAGACTGTGGCATCCCATTTTGCCAGCCGTTGGGACTTTCCCAATTGTGGAGGGGCTATAGATGGGAAACATGTCCACATTGTGCCACCACCCCATTCGGGGTCATATTATTTTAATTATAAGGGGTTCCACAGTATTGTTTTAATGGCGGTGGTGTCGGCACACTATGATTTTTTATATGTGGACGTGGGGAAGAATGGCCGGATGTCGGATGGAGGAGTATTTGCCCAGACGGAGTTCTGCCAGCGTCTCCAGAGTGGTGGCCTGGGATTGCCACCTGATGAGGATAACGTGGAAGGACTCCCCTTTGTCTTCATTGCCGATGAAGCCTTCGCTCTCAGCAAGCACCTCATGAGGCCATTCCCCCAAAGAACCCTCACCCCGGAGAGGAGGGTTTTTAATTACCGGCTGGCCAGAGCTAGAAGAGTGGTTGAGAATGCGTTTGGAATTCTGGCCAGCCGGTTCCGCCTGTTTCAAACAGCCATTAATTTGGCGGAATACAAACTTAATTTTATAATTTTATCATGCTGCATTCTGCACAACTTTTTAAATAAGCATTCTGCCAATTATATAGGCACAGTTGGGCCTGAGGCCGGACAAATAGAAGCCAACCTTACAGGCCTGGATACTGTCCGTACTGGCTTGGCCCCCCAAAGTTCCCGTCAGGTTAGACAGCAATATGTTGATTATTTTATGGGTAGGGGGGCCATTGCAATGGGCCAGGATATATAATTTTTTGACAATAAAAAAAATATTGCTGAAATCTGGCATTATATTTATTGCTTGCCTTTCTTTTGGGCTGTCTCCTAGGTTATGGTCGAGCAGTTGTAGTGCCAACTGTTTAGAATTTTAAAAATGTCTACATAAGCTCCATTGCCACTGTAAACAACTTTTTGACAATTATAACCAAACTGATACTGAGCCTTGAAATAACAAACCACACATTTGTTGGCCTGGGATTGCCACCTGATGAGGATAACGTGGAAGCTGTTAAAATCCTATAAAAGGAGATGTTTTTATTAATGGTTGGTATGCATTCAGTTCTGCATTTAGTATAAAATGTTCATAGACAAAAATATAATGGTATCTTAATGATGTAGCAAAATATAATTATATTTAAATATTTCTACCTAATCCACAAAAAAATATTTTGGGCTTTTGGATTTTCAAAAACAGGCTTTGTTTTTGGAAAATCAAGTTTTGTTTTTTTTTAAAAGCAAGTTTTTTATTTTTTTTTTTTGTTTTTTAAAATCAATTTTTTAATTTTTTTTGGTTTTTTAACATTAATTTTTTTAATTTTTTTGGTGTTTTAAAATCAATTTTTTTACTTTTTTTGGTTTTTTAACATTAATTATTTATTCGATTTTTTGGTGTTTTAAAATCAATTTTTTATTTTTTTTTGGTTTTTTAAAATCAATTTTTTTTTTTTTTTGGGTTTTTTAAAATCACTTTTTTTTTTTTTTTTGGGTTTTTTAAAATCACTTTTTTTTTTTTTTTTTGGGTTTTTTAAAATCACTTTTTTTTTTTTTTTTGGGTTTTTTAAAATCACTTTTTTTTTTTTTTGGGGGTTTTTTAAAATCACTTTTTTTTTTTTTTGGGGGTTTTTAAAATCACTTTTTTTTTTTTTTTTGGGTTTTTTAAAATCACTTTTTTTTTTTTTTTTGGGTTTTTTAAAATCACTTTTTTTTTTTTTTTGGGGTTTTTTAAAATCACTTTTTTTTTTTTTTTGGGGGTTTTTAAAATCACTTTTTTTTTTTTTTTTGG